>CAJHQQ010000389.1:0-206122 GCA_905132885.1 Moricandia moricandioides
TGGTCAGATGTTTGAGTGTCGATCGATTCTATAGGGTGGGTATCGATTGATTTTTGAACGGTAAGGCCGTCAATCGATGTGTTAGGTGAGGTGTCGATCAATGCTCCTTCTTCTGATTCCTCACAGAACTCATAATCACAAAAGCAAATGGCCACAAGATCTTCATCATTGAAAAATTCGATCAGGGTAGCCTTGTTCTTATTCTTGACAGGTTCATAGAAAATATTTTGATCAATTAGAGATATATACAACATGTATAAATTTATATCGCATATGGCTCCCACAGTAGACATGAATGATCTCCCAAGTAGTAGGGAAGAGTTCCAATCTATCCTGATGTCCCTAACATAAAAGTCTGTTGGAACTAAGGTATTGTTGATCTGCACTGGAACATCTTTTACCATCGCTCCTGAGTTCACTCTTGAACAGTCTACGAATGTAAAAGAATCGTTGGAGGGTTCCACTTTTAGGTCCAGATCCTCTGCCATAGGCTTTGGCATAATGTTCACTGAATATCCAGTGTCACAAAGGGAGTTGGGAAATTTGTTTCCTTTGATGAAGCATGAAACCACGAATTTTCCAGGATCACTTTTCTTCTTCAGACATGTCCTCTGCTTCATCTTCTCTCTGAGGTGATTGAAATTATCTCTATATCATCATCTGTCTCCCTTGTTTCCCTGGAAAATATCTACAATCCGTGAGTATAATAAGCCTCATCAAAAGAAATATCTAGAGGAATTTTAAAAACTCTTTTAGTAAAGCTATCTATCTCCTTTTCATTGGCTTCTCTACGTTGATGTTTGGGGATCTTTTGTCTCCTCTTTGGTGTCCCTCATCTTCTCTATCAGTATCCATAGTGAACAATATCTCTGGTATGACTTGAATCTGATCCATGAGTTTCTGAAAGACTCTAAAGTTTCTTGGGAAAAAGTAGCAATCTTGCTCCTCAAATCTTCTCCTCTTGCGTCCTCAAAGAAGTTACGCAAGAAAGTGTTTTTGATGTCAGTCTAGGATGTCAGGGATCCTGGTGGTAGTTTTTAAGCCAATATGAAGTTTTTCCATCAAGTGAGTACTTGAAGAGCTTACAAAAAAGATAGTCCTCAGGGACTCCATTGGTTTTAATAGAAGTCACTAGATCCTAAAATCGCTCTAGATGATCCATAGGTTCCTCATGTCGCAACCCATGGTAAGGTGTCTGCGCTACAAGTCCGAAGAAAGTGGGCTTGATCTCAAAATCGTTTCTCTGAAAAGTTGGAGGAAGAATGGCAGATCCTTTGGCGTAGAACTGGTCTGGACGGTTGTAGTCAGCCAGCATTCTCTGAGCAGCTTGGGCGTTAGCTTATGGCTGAGCTAATGCATCGTCTGTTTCTACTCCTGTATCAGGGATTACAGCCCCCTACTGCATTACGCAGATGACCGTTGAGGTCATGCAAGTCTCCATTCTCATTCTGAACCACTATTATAGGCGAAACCATCTGAACTCATCTGCTGTCGTCGATCGATGCAGATGAGATGCTGTCGATTGATTTTAAGTGCTTAATGTCGGTCGATCCTAGAGTTCTGATGTCGGTCGATGCTGTCCGTAAAGAAGTGTCGGTCGACGCTAAGTAGGTGCCGTCGATCGATGCTTGTCGTCTTTCTTTGAGGATCATACGCTCGAGTTGCTGTAGGTCTAAGAATAGTAATTCTTGTTCTTTGTTGCTCCGGGTACTCTTTTGCATGCACCTGAAAAACAAAGAAAAAGAAAAATCAGTAACTTCAAAGTAACAACAAACCTAGACTAAATCCTAGAAATTAAATGTAATGGCGATCAATGTTCCCCGAAAACGACGCCAAATTTGACATGAAGTGTGTTTATTGTTCTAGTAGGGTATAAATATCCTCAACAATTAACTATCAAATTAACCCTTAATCCTAACACACAAAACAATACTCTTGCCAAGAGAGATCAGGTGTAGTACTTAGGGATCAAATCCACAGAGAACAATGACACACAATAGATTTCTTATTTCTAAAGACTAAGCTAGGTAATTATATATACATTGGAAACAAGTAATCAATTTCAGGAAATATTCCTTATTAGAAGGTGTAGATGCAATATGGAAATATGCTAATAATGTAAATATGGAAATATGCTAATAATGTAAATATTGAAGTATGCTACTAATCTAACTAGATGTAAATGTAAATATGATAGATCTAGGGTTTCAAGCTTCATGAATTATATGGAATAAGATGCATATATATATAAATATTATAGAACTTAAATATTAACTATTCTGACTATTTTAACTCCAACTCTCATATGCGAGCAAAAGGAAAGACCATCGATCGATGGCTAAGACCTGATGTCGATCGACGGTGAAATCAAAAGGAAGTGTGAACGAGATTTGATATGTTCACCAAGCTAATTAGACCAGCTCTCGAATGCGCCTAACAACCTAGTTCAATGGAGTCTGTTCTGGCACAGAACCTACTCTTGTAGTCGTCCATGTCCTACTTTCGAAATCCTAGTTAGCTATTCTAGAATGCAAGCATTAAGCACAACTCAATTGATGGATATTATAGCAGCTATCCAAATTATTCTGGAATCTCTAAGACGTGGGCATAGAATGAAGCAAACTTGCTTGAATTGATAACGCTTACAACCAAATAAGTTTGGTAAAGCACGGTTAAAACAAGTTTCACCAAAAAATAATGGTAACATGTTTCGTTGTAAAATCCTTGTAAAATTACAAGGAGTTTATGACGAATTTTCTCTTTTCTCGTACTATTGACGTAAATTTACATGTCAATTACGAGGAAACCTTGTTTTGTAACTTTAATACAATTTTACGATGAAATTCAATTTTGTCATAATTTCATAGTAGTTTACTTGTAAATTTATGAGAAATATATTTCCTCGTAATTTTCCCCTGTTATAGGCATGTTTTCTTGTAGTGTTTCATGATCCATTGGCCATAGCGAGTATATATGCTACATATTCCTTATATACTTTTAGAATTCGTCTATCCATTGGTTGTGCATATTCTTCTGGATCCCTTATAATTTCTAACTCATCTGGTCTGAGATAACCATAAACAGCATTGTATTCTGCCAGATTAGCATTGATCATATAGGGCCATTGTCGGTCGATGTCGCGATCCAGATTTCAACAGATCCTTTGAAAATTTCAGACTCCTCAAGTGCAAGAGCACAGTACTGATTGCTTCTTCTTCAAGATAAGATTCGTCGTAATCTGGGTTAGCCGTATCATGCCCTAGATCAGGGTTGTCGTCGATCGATGTCAAAGGGTCGGTGTCAACCAACTATATGTTGTCTCCGTCGGCTGATTGTATGGGATGGGTATCGATAGATGATCATTCATGCGACTCATTCTCTTGCTCGAAATAGCAGAAACATGTGGCCACAAGTCATGGTTCATGAACCAAATCAATGAGAGGAGTTTAGGTTCTAGCTTGAACTGGCTCATAGTAGTGATTTTGATCAATAGAGATAGATACAATCTATTTGTCTTCATGTCGCATACTGCTCCTACCGTGGACATGAAAGCTCTTCCAAATAGCAGGTAATAATGCTGCTCTACCTGGACGTACAAGACATGAAAGTTTACAGGAATTAGAGCATCGCTGATTTTCACTTGGAGGTCTTTGACTATGTCTTCTGAATTCACCTTAGATCAATCCAAAAAGTAAATGAATCACTAGAAGACTCCACCTTTAAGCTTAGCACCTCCGCCATGGTTCTTGGCATAATGCTTACTGAAGAACCGGTATTGCAGAGTGCATGAGGGTAGTTATGTCTGTTGATGATGTAGGGAACCATAAACTTCGGAGGGTCGCTTCTCTTCTTCAACTTAACCCTCTGCTTTATCTTCTCCCTAAGATGATTGAACATTATTTCAATGTCCTCATATGTCTCTTTGGTTTCTCTGAAGAACATCCGTAATTTGTGAGTGTAATAAGCTTCCTCAAATGGGGTTTCAAAAGGGATTCTAAGGACTTTGGTAGCAAAGCTGTCCATCTCTTTCTCATTAGCTTCCCTTCTAAGATGCTTAGAGATCTTCTTCTTTCTTCTTGAACGTCTATCCATAGCTTCCTCAATTATCGTAGGGAATGGTTTATCTGTCTGTCTGGGTTTGGGTAGGGTAGGTTTCGAGTGCCTATATAAAAGACTCATGTCAATGCTTGGCAACTGACATCATGTTTTTTTCGGATTGGCATCGATCGATGGTAGGGTCCGACTGTCGATCAATGTTCCTATCTTCACATGATTCCACTTATTCTTCAGGTACTGTGATCGATGGTTAGATGTGGATGTCGGTCGGTGGTCGTTCGAACATGGCATGGAATTATCATAAATTTCTTTCTCCTAGTGCCTAACTTCTTCCACAACTTGCCAAAAATCACCATCTACGATGGCACTGACGTGGTGCTTTTGTCCAACCTCAATATTTTCCTTGATCAAAGCTTCTTTTCTCCTCACAGTTGCACTGGTATGAACCACTTTATTCTCTCGCTTCTTCACATGGGTGTTGAGAACTTCAAATTTAGTGTTGAGTAAAGCATATACAACATCAATCTTGCCATTGAAATCCAATGTCATCTTCTGCTATCCCTCCAAAACTTTTTCAGTCATGGCTTTAATCTTGTTTTCCTGGGTATCCGATGGGGTATTCTGATAGTACGAGGCTCCATAGGTCATGTTTTTGCTGTAGGGTCTCTGCTGTTGTGATCCTTGGTTGTAGCAACTCCTATAACCATTCCCAAAAGATTTTCAGTTGCTCTGGTTCCCATATCTCTGGAATCCATTTCCACCAACAAAGTTCACATCCTCATATTAACCTTTCTCATGTCAGATCTTATAGCTTCTACACCTTCTGTGAAGCTAACTTGCTTCCTCAGAAACCTCAAAACACTTTTGATAGGGCCTGATATTTACCACTATTGTGCCATCATATCAGCCATATTTCGAGTATATTATATGTGTTTGGAGTATGTTTTAGAGTATTTTCAGGTTCAGGTACGTTATGGAGAACTTTGGTGATTTTGGAGCTTTTAGAGATGCAGAACTGCGCAGATGCGTCAAATGTTTATCTATTGATGGAGACCTTCCCACAGTGCAATTGAGATGATATTTTGACATTAGATATATATATTTGAGTTATCATTCCAATGCCACCCGCCTGAATTCCATCAGACGGTTAGATCTAAAGTTATGCCCCATTTACTGAAGCGTGGTCTGTTTACCTCGCGAGAGAAAGCTGTCGAGAAAATGAATGAGTGTCTGTGGGAACCGAAATTAGCATTGTCGATTTCCGTTGAATTAAGAAAGAAGGGTAAACCCTATTTTCCCAGTGGTTCCGAATATCTGCTAAACCACACACCAATCAGTCAGAATACGAAGTAAATACGAAAAACAAAGTAAGAATCCAAAAGAGAGCAAATAGAGGTCTTATTCCGAATTTGCGTATGAGCTTTTACAACAGGATAGGAGCCTAGGATATGAGAGATTTCGGCGAGATCCCTAGTTCTAATAACCTAAGACTGCATAACCCTAGTTGAGTCGCAGCTCGAATAACAAAAACGAAAAGTTGCCTAAATGCTCTAAGTGCTAAGCTATGTTTGCTCTGAGTGGAGATTTTCGTGTGTGTCTGCATCATCACCCTCGAAATCCTTATATAATCCTCTAGAGGCAGTTTTCTCTTTCCCCTTCTGCCCCTGGTCGAATTTATCGCTTTGCGGAAATATTCTTTTTTCCTCGATCTTCATGATTATCTTCGGAAACTTAACATTTATCTTCTGATCTTGACATTTATCCCTTCAAACTTAACATTTATCCTTTCCTGCAAAATAAAAGATAAACCGTCACAAAGTTTGGGATTGATTTCGGATAAAATCGCGAGTGGGCCTTTAGCCGAGCTTTATACCTCGTGGGGCCATTTTCCGACGTAGGTGTTTCTACGATTTTATCGAAATAACATTACTAAGATGACGTCGTCTGCGAGTTAGGATCTTTCGTATGAAGCGCGTGACTCTAGGTTTTAGTTAACTGTTATCGTCTCATACGATCGACCCGATCCTTTCTCGAGAAAATGAGTTCTTTCGGTAAGGTTCCAATGTCAATCCCGATCAAGACGAAACAAAGATAAGTTTGATCAAATATCGAAAGGGGGATTTTAACAAGAACGATGTGAAACTAGATTGATTGGATCTGACTTTCCGAACGAACGGGTCAGATTGCTCGTGTTGTCTAACTCGCCCGTTTGACGAGTTGGCCTTATCCAACCCGCCATACGGGCGAGTTGGTCGTGTCGTACCTACCAACTCGCCCGTACGACGAGTTAGCCTTGTCCAACTCGCCGTACGGACAAGTTGGTCGATCTGTGCTGACCAACTCGCCATACGGGCGAGTTGGTCGGTCCGTGCTGACCAACTCGCCCGTATGGCGAGTTGGCCTTGTCCAACTTGCCATACGGGCGAGTTGGTCGATCCATGCTGACCAACTCGCCTGTATGGTGAGTTGGTGGGTTTCTTTCTTTCGAGTTTTGGGCCGAAGACTTGCGCTAAGTCGATTTCGAGGCTGCATTCGATTATAAACACGTTTTTTTAGATGCTGATTTCGAGAACACCTTTTCGACCCCAAGAAACGCATCTCCCGATAGGTTTCTGACGTCGGTTCCGTCGGAACCGATTTTGACCCCAACAGTTAGTCCCCAGCTCGTTAGAACTGTGAAGTTCTTGCGAGCGCTTTTAAGTATATTGGATGAATTAGGCGGGAATCCGACGTGTGAATCCTGGAGGTGAAAAAGTAAATCCTATCTTCTATTAGTATGTGGAGTGGGTTTACAAACTCTTCACTTGTATATTTCCACAAACTTTTTTTAAGAACCAAATATTTTCTTCTCCCTTCCATTCTTTTGGTAAAAAGGAAGCTATGTCTTCAGGGAGAGAGGTTTCCACAAAGTCTCTTGACGATCGTCCCGTTCCCGATGATTCCAGCTCGCAATACAACGATGCTGTACCGAAGATGGAGTTCTCGGCCTATTCAGTCGATCCTGAGGAAGCCGAGGCGTACTGGGTTGCCAGGGGAGACGTGAAACCCCCTAGACCAGGTACGTGGGCCTTGCCTCAGTTTTGTTCCAACCCCGTAGAGGGTTGTCCTAGCAAAAGCTGTCCAAACAAGCCGGATGCCATTCGGAGCCATTGCCGAGTTCCCGAGTCGGTCGAGTTTCGTCTTCCAGAGGCATGAGAGGTTGTTGAGTTCCCACATGATGGTTACTTTACGTGCTACGAGGTGTTCCTGACGCAATGCCATTTATGGTTTCCCATTCATGAGATTATAGTGCGACTTCTCGATTGTTCTAAGATATCGATTGGTCAGATAAACCCGTGTGGCTTGCAGCACATTGTCGGGATTCTCGTGCTGAGTTATGAGTTGGGGATAACCCTTGATGCCAAACACCTCGATGCCTTTCTTAAACCAGTCGAGAAATCTTCAATAATTCAGTTGAGACCCCGGTCGGGGATGATGATCATATGTGATTTTGTGTCGAACTACCACGAGTGGCGGAAGCACTTCTTTTTCGTCCGTGTTGACGATGCGTCTGTAGAGGAAAACAGCCTCTCCATCTTTAGGACCATATGGGGTATGAGAGGTCCGGCCTAAGGCCCCTTTTCTGTTTTCTTTTGTTTCAGTGAAGTTTGATCTTTGATACATTTTAGTTTGTATTTTGTTTTCAGAGACCAATCTTTTCCCTCCGAGTCCGGAAGGTCTGGATACCATCCGGGATTTGCTTCACGGTCGCCCGTGTTTTTTGGCAATGTTCAACCGCAAGAGGGTCCGTCATGCTGTCGCTCTTCACCAATCTCGATATTAGCCAGACCTGCCGGTTGAAGAAGGATCGGAGGCGTCCATGGATGGATTTGTTCCATGCGTGGTTCGTACGAAAGAGAAAAGATCAAAGACTCGGAAGGACAAACATGTCATTGTTGAGGATGAAGTGTCCAATGAGCGGTGATCCTCCGACAACATACTGAGAGACTACCTGAATAGTCAGGTAGATGGGGCAAGCGGTGGTCGAGGCGATTCCGACGAGCCACTTGGTTTTGACTATCCTCCGGTCACAGGTGGATCCAGTGAGATCCCGGAGTTTACCGAGGCATCGAGGATGGTTAACGGGGTAAGTTCTTGTTATTTCTTTTGAGGATGAGCCTTTCTGACTTTGAGATACTTGACAGGGCCTCCTTATGATGAACCGAGCACTTAGCGCGGGCTGTCACGAAGCATATATGGCTCAGTTTAAGGCTGAGGCGGCCAACAATGAGATCGCTCGCCTGAGAGATGAGTTGGAGAGTTCTCGTCGCCGTGAGAGAGATTCGGTCGCGACTGAGGTTCGTCGCGCTTACAGGCGAGGGAAGAGGGAAATGGCCGAAGTCATGAGGACTCGTCACGAAAAGTTCTCGTATCAATTCGAGGAACTTACGAGAGGTTATAAGGACTTCGGAGATTATCGCGAATGTCGTGGTGCCGTGGGCGGACTATACCTCAAGCAGGTTCCTGATTATTCGTTTGATGCTGAGTATGAAAGGTAGACCGGGCATATGAACGAGAGGGATATGGACTTTGCGATTCCTCAGACCGAAGAGAGGATTTGGGAACAATGGGACTCGATTCTTGTTTCTCCCGACACAGTTGAGGCCGAGGTGGGGAATGTTGATGAGACAGGCAAGGTAAGTCAGCCGACGGCTCCTATGGATGTCAACTACTACTCGCTTGGGAGATTTATGACCGGATGTTTCGTTCTTGATAAGTAATCGAGAGGTTGCGACTCATTCGGGAATGCCTTTTACTGTGTTATTGCTTATTTCTGTCTTGTTTGTTTGTCGGCCGAATATGGCCGTATGTAGCTGGTTTGGCCGAGTGTGGCCATGGATCCATGTATTTTACTAACTTTTATTTGACTAGTGCTTGTTTATAATGAATGGGTGTTTTTAGATATTTGGACTTTGTTTAGTGCAGAAAGAAAACTCGAGTTGTCATCTCGACCTCTTCCTTTTTTGCGGATCGCCCCGTTCGTTGTTCATGCGAGATGTTCAAGCATTTTTTGAAGTTTTGGGAACATTTAGATACAGAAGAAGAGACATTCTTTTAGGATCTCGCATCTTTTTGATATCATGTCTTGAGACGTTAGAGACCAGTGTGCTGGGTTTTGGGCAAGACCTAGGTTTACTTTTGGTTTGAGGCTTTTCGATGACTAATCAGTTTTCGTTTTGCCTGTTTTGATTTCAACCTGACTCCGTTCCGATTTAAAATCCACGATAGGTTCTCAGCTTATACGACTTGTCTGGTCGGAGTCGAGCATCTCTTCAGGGACAATTTTTAAGTCTCCCAAAAGTGTTTACCAAAATTTTGGATTTCTTTTATAGCGCGCTGTTTATCCTAGTCGGATGTGAGAGGATCTGTCCTTAGGCCGGACCTAGGTGCGTTTTTTAAGACGGCTAGGGTACTTGGAGGGGCCAATTTCCGAGTGTTTCATAGTTGCGAATGGAGTGGGGGTGTGTTCTCGAAAATTAAGGCGACGTCTCGCCTGATTTTTTTCAAAAACTCGCTTTGCGTAAATAACATTTTGAGCGTATGGAACCAGGATCTCGTGCTTTGATCGGGAATCGATGATTCGGCCGAGATAGGATGGTGTAGAGTTGATTCCTTTTGAGGTAGAATGATTTTTCGCGAGTTTCCTTTTCTTGGTATGACGCGATAATCCTTTTGCTCGTGTAAGGATGTACGACATAGCGTTTCTTTGCGGGATGATAGATAACTTACGAATTTATAAAGAAGTCTTTATTTTTGAAATTTTTTTGAAAATCCCGAGTACAAAAAATTCAAAAATTTTATTTCTGAATGTGGGAATATATGATTATTCGTATATGTACCCACTCCCCCCCCCCCTTTTAAGAGAGGGGGATAGCTGAACTCGTCATTGACAAGCTGCCTATGTACCTCTTTCGAGGATCAAGACATCTTGTAGTTCTATTTCTTTGGGCGAGTCTGTTTACTCGGCCGTTGTTTTTGCATTTACTGCGTCAGTTCCTGGGTCGACGTCTTCTGTTGGACTCGAATTTTCTGTTAGGATGGGCGTGTCGGGCACTGGAACTGGTCGTTCGCCGTTGCTAGAATCGACGATTCAGGGTCGTCTTTGCCCGAAGTGCTTTCGGCTGACGTCTGGGCTATCCTCGGGTGTTTGGAATTTTTCATTGCGGTGTTCGTGATTTGTCTTAGCTTGTTCGGCCAGGAAACAGCGTCTCAACTGCTTTTGGCAGCCCCAAATTACGGCAATCCCGTTGGAAGTTGGGAACTTAATGCCTAAGTGGTAAATTGATGGGACTGCCTTCATGGCATTTAACCAAGGCGTGCCCATGATGACATTGTAGATGGATGGATGGTCAACGACCACAAAATCGATGATTTTTGTGACTTCTTTTGCTGCCACAGGTAATTTGATAGATCTGAGGGTCATTGATGTTATGCCAGAGAAACCGATTAGCGGCTTGGGTGATGGTACGACTTTGCATAACTCGATGTTCATTCGGTTAAGAGAGTTACGGAAGATGACGTTGACTGTGCTTCCGGTGTCTATGAGAACCCTGGCGACCTTGAGATCTCTTATGACAAGATCGATTACGAGTGGGTCGCAGTGCGGCTGATCGATTCCTCCAGCTTCTTCTTCGTCGAAGGTGATTACTTCTTTCGGAGTGTTATTGATCGTGGGCCAGATAGTCGAATTCGCGCTTCTCTCGGCTTTGCGCTGATAAGCTTTGATGGACGAGACGGTTTCGCTGCAGAATTGTGATCTACCGATGATCATGTTTACCCTGAGACGGTTGCTGTCGTTGCCCTTATCATCCTGCCTTCTTCCGCGCTTTTCCCCCGATTGGTCCCCTTGGGAAGGTTTTTCTGTTTCAGGAGTTTTGTCGTTTTTCGGGGGCGATCCGAGTCGCGGATGAGATCCTTCACGCTGGAGACTCCTAAGAGTTCTCCGGAGAGCAGTTTCGCGGCTAACCTGGTGCCGAGAACTTTTCAGTTAATGGTCGAGTGCCCGCGTGTTTTGTGAAAATTGCAGAAGGTGTTTTCGTCGTAGCTCGGATTTCTGGTCTAGGTATCACCCATCGTCCGTCCTTTCTCCGGTTCAGAGTTAATAGCGTAGCTATGCGCTCCCTTTGTTTCTTCGTCTCCCTGTTGGGCGTTTCTATCGCTGTGAGAGTTTTTCTTTTTTAATTTTTGATCCGACCCCGGATCCTTTGACGTATTCTTTGTTGGCTTCCATTTTTGGGACAAAACCCTCGTCTCCTCTTTGATGATAATGTAATCCGTGGCTTTGAATCTGGCTCTACCCATCGCGACCTGAAAAGCCTGAAGATGTGCCTTAGGATCAGTAGTTCCGTCGTATGGCATCACTTTGACTTTCCCATGATCCGAAACCCTAGTTTCAGTGATACGAGTAGTAAAGGGCATTTTACGAGCTTCTTCGAGCAGTAGATCGATCTACGGTGCCGTGCTAGTAGAATGATGGATTTGGGACTTCACCACCCTGACTTCGGCTACCGTTTTCATGAGATCATCGCGGAGATCACATATTTTGGTACTCTTGCTAGCATATTTCCGATTTTGTCGGGTTTGCTTCGAGTGCTCCGACTTTGCTCCTCGGCAAATCTTCATGTTCTTTCCAGAAGATAGCTTCTTCTTTTTCGTTCATAGTGTTGTCGAACTGGGGTTCATCCCGAACTTCTCGGCTTCTTGTGCGGCGCAGATGTATGTCTGCGTCTTCGTCGTAGGTTCAGACTGACTACTAGATTCCACGTCGACACGTTCGATTTCTCTTCCTTCTTTATCTTCTTCGATAGGAGGAAGGTTTTCTGGATTTTTCCGTGTAGGCGCGAAGGTGATTTCGTCAGGGTTTTGTCCAGACGGGTTGCCTTGCGCGTTATCGGACCGGTCCAGAGCCGTTGTGAAATCGAGTCTTCTTCCGCGGATTCGGGTTGTTCCACGCGGAAAGATGCATGTTCCTTGCTGTGAGGGTTTCAACAAGTTTAGCGAGAGAACTCATGACCTTATCCTGTTCTGCCGACTTCTTCTCAAAAGTCACAAACATCTTCTTCACCTCCTCGAACGTTGCGGTGTTTGCGTCGGTGTTGACTGCAGTGACGTTCGTCGTTGGAGTTTTTTCAATGTTTTCGTCGACGACATTATCGTCACGAGGCTGTTGGTTGTTGAGATACAACATGTTTCAATTGAGCATTAATTCTGAGAGTTAGATTGATCGTACCCCCCCCCCCCCTTACTTATATGCCAAAATAAGGGAACCAAAATTCGCACTTTCGATTTCCGTTGAATTAGGAACTCTAGTTTCCCAGAGGTCCAAGATATCTGCTAAACCACACGCCAATATGCCAGAATACGAAGTAAATACGAAAAACAAAGTAAGAATTGAAAAGAGAGAAAATAAATGTCTTATTCCGAATTTGCGTATGAGCGTTTACAACAGGATAGGAACCTAGGCTATGAGAGCTGTAGGCGAGATCCCTAGTTCTAATAACCTAAGACTGCAGAACCCTAGTTGAGTCGCAGCTCAAATAACGAAAAAGTAAGTTGCCTAAATGCTCTAAGTGCTAAGCTATGTTTGCTCTGAGTGGCGATTTTCTTGTGTGTTTGCATCATCACCCTCGAAATCCTTATATACTCCTCTAGAGGCAGTTTGATCTTTCCCCTTCTGCCGTTGGTCGAATTTATCGCTTCGCGAAAATATTCCTTTTTTCCTCGATCTTCATGATTATCTTCGGAAACTTAACATTTATCTTTCGATCTTGACATCAATCCCTTCAAACTTAACATTTATCCTTTCTTGTAAAATAAAAGATAAACCTTCACGAAGTTTGGGCTTGATTTTGGATAAAATCGCGAGTGGGCCTTTAGCCAAGCTATAGACCTCGTGGGGCCATTTTCCGACGAAGTCGCCCGTGAGTTAGGATATTTCATATGAAGCACGTGACTCAAGGTGTTTAGTTAACCGTTATTGTCTCATACGATCGACACGATCCTTTCTCGAGAAAATAAGTTCTTTCGGTAAGGCTCCAATGTCAATCCCGATCGAGACGGAACAAAGATAAGTTTGATCAAAAATCAAAATGGGGAGTTTAACGAGGATGATGTGAAACTAGATTGATTCGATCTGACTTACTGAACGAATGGGTCAGATTGCTCATGTTGTCTAACTCGCCCATTGACGAGTTAGCCTTGTCCAACCCGCCATACGGGCGAGTTGGCCGTGTCGTGCCTACCAACTCGCCCGTATGGCTAGTTGGCCTTGTCCAACTCGCCATACGGGCGAGTTGGTCGGTCCTTGCTGACCAACTCACCTGTATGGCGAGTTGGCCTTGTCCAACTCGCCATGCAGGCGAGTTGATCGGTTCGGTGTCTTTCTTTCGAGTTTTGGCCTGGATACTTACGCTAAGTCAATTTCGTGGCTGCATTCGTATAGAAACACGTTTGTAGATGCTGATTTCGAGAATACCGTTTTCTACCCGAACAAACGCATTCTCCCGATAGGTTTCTGACGTTGATTCCATCGTAACCGATTTTGACCCCAACAGTGTCGATCGACGGCACAGCCTTAATGTCGATCAACAGTGATCCCAGAAGACATGCCCGACTTGTTTTATGGCCGACTTATGCCCATAAGCTATCACAAATTACCAAAATACCCATAGACGACCTAAAACTCTATTTATATGTTTTCTAAGCCATTGTTGACGGCTACGCTTGAAACGCTTAGCAAGCTTTATTTTATCTATTTGTTCTAGGGTTAGGAGAGAAGGGAGGAACTCTTTCTGAGTCCTCCTTGAACTCCTTTGGTTCTTTATTTGATTGCTATTCTATATTTATTCTATTCATCTATGATTTCTATGATAAAGATCATGTCTGAGTAGATCTCTTGTTAGGCTTACGTTTTATTAATGGTATTGATGGATTAACCAAAAAATAGAATTGCTAGGGTGATTATTAGATCTATCAGTAGAATTGTGTTTATTACTTGTGTTCTAGAGTAGCTAACTAGAACCATGATCATAGGATAGTTAGGCGCAAGCGAGAGCATGGTCTACTACCAGAACTAATCCTGTTGAGCTAGGTTGCTAGAAACAAACGAGAGTTGATTTAGTTAATTTAGTGAACTTATCAAATTAGGTCATAAAGCTTGACTCAAGAGACCATCGAACGACGCAGAATTATTGCGATCGATCGACGGACATTTCGTGTCAACAAGAGAGAGCTGAGACATCGGACTTAGTCAACAGATTAGACTCGCAGCGAGAGCTTGTTGTCTTTTACATTAGATATCAAGTTCAATGATTAATACCATTAGCTTCTATCCTTTATAATCCACTTGCATGAAACCCTAAATCTAGCTATTTATTATTATTCTTCACTTACCAATCAATCAATTATCATCTATAGTTTATTTACTGCTTATTAATCTACTTGCCTAGCTTAATCGCGACTGTATTAACTTTATTGTGTGCCCACGCTCCCTGTGGATTCGATCCCTAAATACTATAATTTGACCTCTCTTGTAGCAAGAGTAGTTCGTAGGGATAATTTGTTATAGTTTGCATTGAAATACATAAAAGCCCTCATGTCAAATTTGTCGCCGTTGCCGTGGAGCAAGGATTCACCATTAGACTCAATTTTTTTAATTTAGTCAAGGTATATTTCTATATTAGCTTACTTACATTAAAAAAAAATCTTTTTCAGGTACATACTAGTACCAGGAAGCAATGAGGAAAGGATTTTTGGGTTCTTAAAAAAAGGAACCTGCTTATTCGCGCACGATCCATAAGTCTACGAAGGCAGTCGACACCCTTCAAGCAGTGATCGCTAGAAAAAGAGGAGCGAGCATCGATCGACACCAATACTTCACCGTCGATCGATACTAATATCATGACATCGATCGACACCCACACTTTGCCGTCGATCTATGCCACTTGCGAGAAGACAGATGAAATTGAAGTTCTTATACTTACGGCTGATGATAATGGGATCTTACGAGACGAAGAAGGTCGTCCTCGCAACAGTATAGTACAATTGATTAATGCACAAGGAGCTGTGATCCCTGATGTCATTGATGTTTCTGAGGTAAATGACTTCCAGTTGAGTCGTGAATGGTATGATTGGGCAGCTCATAACTCTTATAAGGGTTTGCCTCATGAAGATCCGAAGGAGCACATCGAAGAAATTGTGGATCTAGTATCAAGGAGCGAGATGAATGAAGTGTTTGAATACCACATGCTCTGCAAGATCTTCCCCTATTCTATCTATGGGAATGCATTTAGATGGTTCAGTTAACTACAGCCAGGATCTCTAACATGTTGGGAGAACACTAAAAGCATTTTCCTCAACAAATTTCTCATTGATGTTGCAGCAGCTCAACAAAAGAAGATTGATGATATGTTGGACATGATGGTTAAAGGCCGGGAAAAGGAGCTGATGTTTAAATTCAGTCAGATGTTGGGTGTTCCTTATAGTGAAACAGATGGAGAATGTGAAACACTGAACACTCGCGCTAAGAAGCCAGATAATCAGGTTCAACAAACAGATGAGGTTACACGAAAAGGTGATGAACATCATGGATCTGAGCTGAACAAAGCAGAAGAAGTTGATATTAGTAATTCGACCTCAGCATTGATCGACACTAAGAACTCAGCGTCGATCGACACCGCCACCTCCGCATCGATCGACACAAAATCTTATTTTCAATCAACATCTATCGAAACCCCTGAAAGATCGCGTTGTCTTCAGGACATTGCAGAATCGACACTGGAGAGCATCGATGTATCTAGTTGTTATCATGCTCCCGATGTAGAAAGATAAATCACCATGGGAGATCTTTTGGAGGTAGAGGATAGAGAGCAACTTGGGTATTTGGATTCGAGTAGGAAAGTCAATATGGAAGACTTCTTGGAGCTGGAGTAAAAGCTTGAAGATATGGATCAGGACTTGGAGATGAAGCTTGATAACGATCATAACACTTCGGGAAAAGATCTAGACACTTCACTAAAGGCTAACACTGATCAACACCCACCTAATGGTATCGATCAACACTCATTGTTTGACGAACAGCCAGGTTACATGATTGAAGCCGACCGGTTGAAGAGAGAATGCACGTGTCAAAGACATCACATCTTGATGTCCCTAAACATTAGAGACCACATATCTGCACAGAAGAAGCTGTTGATTTTCACAAAAGAGGGAAGATGGTACATGACCCTGTGAAGTTTGTGGTTCCAGTGCTGTTTTTGAGGTTGAATATCCTATTCCACCAGATGGAAGTATGCATGTGGATCTCTACGTTGAGTTATTTCATGATCATCAGCATACAGTTGTTTCTCAGAGAGTATTGAAGTATGAAGGTGACGTTGACTAAGGACCATCGGTCGCAGCATCGATCGACACCATCATTGGTGGATCGATCGACGCCACCATTGGAACATCGATCGACATCAACACTAGAGCGTCAATCGACACTCATCACGGATCAGAGCAGAATGAGTGAATTGTTTCGTAATCTTTTTGATGGAGGCACCAAGAGATGAGACTAGTTTGGGGGAAAGAAGAGGAGGAATTGGAAGAAGAAAAAAAGGAGCAAGGAAGGTCCTCAGTTATCATTGATTCCCCACTTCTCAGATGGTGTCAAGAAATAAAAAGTGCGAAGCAGATGCTTCTCGCAGTCATTTGAAAAGCTTCAAGCACTTCTTATTGGTGAGATGATAGACAAAGGAGAAGAGTATATGGAGGCTTTCACTAAAAGGGTGATAAAGCTGAAGATATTGGACATTGGGAATTGTTTTGGAGCAAGTTCCCAATCTCATCCAAACTGAATCAGAGTTTCAAAACGTCAAGCTAACGACTAAAAACAAGTGCTGAGTGGGAGGCAACACACTGTTTAGTAAGTTTTAAGTTTTATTTTACTTTCATTTATTACTGATTTTTTTTTTCGTTTCTGTTTTATTTCAGCTTAAAAAAGGATCTAAGGAAGATAGTCTGCACAGAGCATCGACTGACACTTGATCACTGTCGATCGACGGAGTAACCCGATTATCGATCGATCGCCACTTGATTGTGTCGATCGACGGTCACCATCAGCAAGCAGGTATATCGTTTTTCCTTGTCAAAATTGGTCCTTATGTTTATTTTCTTTACCAATCTCAGACTGTATAACACTGGTGATAGTATTTTTTTTAAGTTTGGGGGATGTATTATTGATATTGTGTTCTATTTTGAGTAATATTTTCTATAATTAAAAAAGGAACAAAGTAGAAACTTCCATGTGTACCATCGATCGACACTGAAGAATAAACATTGATCGACCATGGATCATTACCATCGGTCGACACCATCCATATGCCATTGATCGACACTCTTTTACAGATTCTGGTATCGAGTTTCTCTCTTAAGCTATTTACTTATGATTTGGATTTTCCTAACCAATCTAGGACGGATTACACTGGGGATAGTGTAATTTAAGTCTGGGGGGAGGTTTGCTGATGCTATTTGATTTGTTTTGAGTCTTATTTACTATATATACATAAGTTTTTCAAAAAGTTTATTGATTCAAGAAGGGATTGTGATCAAGATTTATTATTTGACTAACCACACTTTAGCACCATTCTTAGAAGGTTGTTTGCAGAGATTACTAGAGATACCAAAGTGGATCATCCTGCCACTATATCACATTTGCCTAGAAAGTTTGAAGGAACCGAAGCGGATTTCCAATACCAATCCTGACATTATTAGTTTGCTTTGGGATTTGATATACACTGGATCGGATTTCTTCTGCAAGTCTGGAAGGTAAAAGTCTGTGTGCTTCTGATTCCCCTCTCTCGCCCCTGCATATTTAAAAAGGAAGCGAACATGATTTGGTGGCTACAACCATTAAAGCTTTATTCATATGATCTTAGAAAGAGATAAAAGTAAAAAAGAAGTGAACATGATCTGGTGGCAAAAACCATTAGGGTTTGATTCATGGAAGCCTATCCAAATATCTCAGTCAATTAAAAGAATAAAATGATAACATCAAAATAAGGGAGACAATGACTGAGAAGAAGTGAGAAGAGAGAGAGGAAAGGAACAAGAGAAGACTACCTGTGTGTTCAGATACTTGCAGAGGTAAGAGTCCATATATCCTTTGATCGATACTCCCAAGGTAAAGCATGCACTTTTACTTTATGCAAAGAAATGCAATTAGTAAAGGAGCGAGTCAGACTAGTATTCGCTAAGTTGTTGGTAGAATGGATTTGGTTGCTATACTAGGAGATGGTATATAAAGTTTCTTTGTGATCGAATTTATACGATTTGGTTGCAACAAAGTAGGGTGATAGTTATAATTAGAAATTATGTGAGTCTACGCTTTTTAAAACCTCTTTCACAAGCTTTGTTTGCTTGAGGACAAGAAAAAGGTTAAGTCTGGGGGAGTTGATAGGGACTGATATTTACCACTATTGTGCCATGATATCAGCTCTATTTAGAGTATATTATATGTGTTTGGAGTATTTTTTTAGAGTATTTTCAGGTTTAGGTACGTTCTGGAGAACTTTGGTGATTCTGGAGCTTTTAGCGATGCATAACTTCGTAGATGCGTCAGATGTTTATCCATGGATAGTGACCTTATCACGGTTCTATTGAGCTGATATTTTGATATACGACAGATATTTGAGTTAGCTTTCCAATGCCACCGGCTTGAGGTCCATCAGACGGTTAGATCTACAGTTATGCCCGATTTACTGAAGCGTAGTATGTATGCCTCGCTAGAGGAAGATGTCGAGAAGATGAATGAGTGTAGATCGACGGCACAGCCTTGGTGTTGATGGACAGTGATCCCAAAAGATATGCCCAGATTTTTCTGGCCGACTTAAGCCGAGAAGCCATCACAAATTACCAAAATACCCATGGAGGACCTAAAACCCTATTTATATGTTTTCTAAGCCATTGTTGACGGCTACACTTGAAACGCTTAGCAAGCTTTATTTTATCTAATTGTTCTAAGGTTAGGAGAGAAGGGACGAACTCTTTCAGAGTCCACCTCGAACTCCTTTGGTTCTTTATTTGATTGTTATTCTATATCTATTCTATTCATCTATGATTTCTGTGACAAAGATCATGTCTAAGTAGATCTCTTGTTAGGTTTAGGGTTTATTAATGGTATTGATGGATTAGCCAAACAATAGAATTGTTAGGGTGGTTATTAGATCTATCAATAGAATTGTGTTTATTTCTTGTGTTCTAGAGTAGCTAACTAGAACCCTGATCATGGGATAGTTAGACACAAGCGAGAGCATGGTCTACTACCAGAATTAATCCTGTTGAGCAAGGTTGCGAGAAACAAATGAGAGTTGATTTATTGAACTTATCGAATTAGGTCATAAAGCTTGACTCAAGAGACCATCGATCGACGCATGATCATTTCCATCAATCGACGGTCATTCTGTGTCAACAAGCGAGAGCTAAGACATTGTACTTAATCAATAGATTAGTCTCGCAGCAAGAGCTGGTCGTATTTTACATTAGATATCGAGTTCAATGATTAATACCCTTAGCTTCTATCATCTATAATCCACTTGCCTGAAACCCTAGATCTAAATATTTCTTATTATTCTTTACTTACCAATCAATCAATTATCTGCTATATTTTATTTACTGCTTATTAATCTATTTTCCTAGCTTAATCGCGACTGTATTGAGTTTATTGTGTGACTACGCTCCATGTGGATTCGATCCCTAAATACTAGAGTTTGACCTCTCTTGGCAAGAGTAGTTCGTAGGGTTAATTTGATAGATTTTGCATTGAAATACATAAAAACCCTCATGTCAACTGTCCAACTTGACTTTTACTTCTTCCATCTGATCCTTGGTTAGTGTAGGACTGATTTTCTCCTCTCATGATCATAGTTCTTGGTGGTGTTGGTAGATGCCAAATTCTATATAAAACTGGTAGCTTCTTCTGGACTCCTACTGCAAAAGTTTCCTTCACTGGTTGTGTTTAAAGCCATCTGGTATGACAGCTCAATACCTCTGAAGAATGTTCTGAGAAGTTGCATTTCATTGAATCCATGGTGTGGACAATCTCTTTTGTAGGATTTGAATCTGATTTAGGACCTTTTTAAAGAATCTGTAGGCTCTTGTGTGAATGTAGTAATTCTGCTTCTCAAATCCTCAGCTCTGGCATCATCAAAGAAATTACGTAGGAAGGCGTTTTTTATGTCTATCTAGGATGTAAGAGATCCTAGTGGTAGCTGCTTAAGCCAATATGAAGTATCTCCAACAAGAAAATATTTGAGGAGCTTGCATAGAAGGTAGTCCTCAGGGACTCCATTGGTCTTGATGGCAGACACAAAATCATCGAATCGCTCCAAATGATCCATAGGGTACTCATGAAAATGACCATAAAATGGTGTATGTGCCACAAGTTTGATATAAGTTGGTTTCAACTCAGAATCGTTCCTCTAAAAAGATGGAAGACGAAAAACAGAGTTGTTGGCATATAATTGATTTAGACGATTGTAGTCAGCCAATGTTCTGGATTGAGCAGCCTGGGCTTTAGCTCCAGATTGAGCTACAACAACTTATTTTGGTTTAGAGATTACAATCCCCTGATCATTAATTCTTTTACCTGTTACATTACGCAGATGACCGTTGAGGTCATACATGTCCCCTCGCTCATTCCTAGTCACGATCAGCATAGCAACCATCTCTGCTCGGGAATCACCGTCGACAGATGAGTGTCAATCAACGAAGAAGTGTTAGCATCAATCGATGCTTGTTGTTTCTCCTTGCGAATGCTACGTTCGATGGCTACTGGATCTGAGAAAATTAAATATTTTTCCGTGTTGCTTCTGGTACTGCTGAGCATGCACTTGAAAGATAAAATAAAAAAATTGTAAGTAAACTGAAAAGAAAACCTAGACAAAATTTGCAAAACAAATCTAATGGCGATCCTTGCTCCCCGGCAACGGTGCCAAATTTGATACGTGCTCAAAGTACCCTAGAGCTACTGATTACTCTCTCAAATAAAGGGTCTGGCTGTAGTACTTATGGATTGAATCCAAAGAGAGAAATAAGTAAACAAAGAGATTGTTGGTTTGTGAACAAGTACGGAAAATAACTAGATCTAAGATTTTCAAGTAGTGAATTATAATTGATAGCAGCCAAGGGATTTTCAATCATATAACCCGAATTCAATTAGTAAATACATCATAAATTATATCTATCGTATTGCTAAGCTCAGAGTCTACAACTTTTGTTTGCAAATTTGGAATGACTGTCGATCGATAGTATGCAAACGACATTGATCGATGGCTATCTTAGTGAAGCATTAAACAACCAATTTCGATTGATTCACTTAGAATCACTAGAACACTCTCTCGATTGTACCCGGTAATTTAAGCTTAAAATGATTTGTTCAGGTAACGATCCTACTGTCGCAATGTTAATTATCCAAAATATCAGGATTCTAGTTAGCTACTCAAGAACACAAGCAATAAATTACAATTTTGATGATAGATATAATAATCAGCCTAGCAATTCTATTGTTTGGCTAATCTATTAAAACCATTAATAAACCCTATATGTAACATGGTGATTACTCAGACATAGCAAAGCAGAACATAATCATAAACATAAAATAATGCATAAGATAAAGAATAGGAATAGAAAGTGGGGTTCCAATACAAAGTTTGAGTAGTCTTGATCTTCTTCCCAAAAACCCTAAACTACTATGTAAAGTATCAAAGCTGTAAAAAGTTTTCTAAAAGGTCTCTCTTTGCATAAATCACTGGCAAAGATAATATAGACTAGGTAAAACTCGTCAAGAGCAATCTAGTAATTTCTATGACTTGGGCTTCAAGTCGGGTAATTTTTGAATTGGGCTACTGTGTGTCGACCGTCGAATGATGGCAAGTTTGCGTCTTCGATCGACGTAATGCTCTGTCTCAATCATACTTTGTTGAATTTGACCAGCTACAGGGTTCCTCTCTCTCTGAGCTCCAGAAAGCCTCATAATCTCTAAGATGCTCCAAAATGTATCTGGACATGAAAAGACTCTAAAGCATATCCTAGACACACATAACAGACTCCAAATAGGGCCTTTAATATGGTCTAAACAGGTAAATAGTAAGTCTTATCAATCACCATGCAAGAAGGTTGTGGACATCCTATTCGTGTACCTCTCATTCTTTTGAAGCTGCCACACTGAGAAGACAACAAACAATAGTAATCTTAGAAACCGGATAAAACATCTCGGTGTAATCAGTACGTACCTTCTTTTTGTCGATTTCCACAAACGACCAAGCGATTTTTGTGACGCAAGTGTTGCATCAGCATTGAAATTTAACTTGTAAACCCATTTGCTACTGATAGCCTTATTTCCTAGAGGCAAATCAGTGACATCCCATGTATGATTAGCCTTTAGAGATTCAATCTCTTTTTGCATTGCGGTGCAATAGAGAGAGCCTTGGTCAACTCAAAACCCTATTTATATGTTTTCTAAGCCATTGGTTAGGCTAAGCTTTCTTGTATTTAAAGTTTTAGGTTAGGAGAGAAGAGTGAAACTCCTTCAGAGTCCTCTTGAAGCTTCTTTGGATTTTCTATTGATTTCTATAATATATATTCTTTCTATGATTTATGTTTCATCTGTCATGTTTGAGTATATCCCTTGTTAGGTTTAAGGTTTTCTATGGTTTGATGAACTTCTGAAATATAGAATTGCTAGGGTGATATAATAGGATCCTTCTCAGAATTGGTCTAACTGCTTTTGTTCTAGAGTAGCTAACTAGAACTCTGAACTTAGGATAATTGACAACCGCGAGAGTGGGTTTAACTCATGAATATAATTCTGTTGAGCTAGGTTGTTAGGTGCATGCGACTACTGGTTTAGTTAACCTAGTGGACATATAGATTGTGGCGTTAATGCGTGTCTAAAGAAGTATCGTTCGACATTCTATAGTATCGATTGACACTCATTCTTTATTCGTATGCGATAGCTGGAACATAGGATTTAGTCATCTAGTTATACTCGTTGCGAGAGCTGGATATCTTACTATTGTATACAAGTTCTACGATCAAACTCTTAGCATCGATAAATTGTAGTTCTAATAACTTGAATGAAACCATAAGTTTATCACCCTTTTTTCATCGTTAACAAACTCTCTTTTATTTACTACAGCTTTATATATATTTTTACCTAGGTTGATCTCAAACTCAAGTCTATTATGTGAAACACTAAGTCTTTGTGGATTCGATCCCCAAGTACTGCAATTGATTTCTTATTTGAGATAGTTGATCTAGGATAATTGAGCACATCAAATATAGCCCTCTTAGCTTAGTAAAGTTTATACATATAGCATTTATCATAATATTTTAGTAGTTTTATCAATATAGAATAGAGCAAATCTCTAAAATAAACATTTTTAAAATTTTATCACAAAATAGACATAAAAAAATGACCAAAATAGACTTATATATATATATATATATATATATATATATATATATATATATATATATATATATATATATATATATATATATTAATTTTAAACCTCACCTCCAAAATCCCACTCAATATCTCTAAACCCTAAGTCTTGATTAGTTAACCTAAGGGATATTAATTTATATTTACACTTTTTAATAAAGTTTATTTTGGTCATTTTCTCTTTGAATGCTAATTTGGTGACAAAAAGTTTTTACGTCTATCTTAGAGTATTTCTCTATAGAATCCTTTTTTTTATGTTATGATTTTTGTTATTAAATTAAGATTTTAAAATATTATAAAATCTCTCAAATGACCATAAAATAAGTTTTTCATCAAAAAGCTCACATTGAGGAAGATGACCAAAGTTATTTCATTTAAAAGCCAAAAAACTCTTATATCATATTTTATAGATATATTATTATAAAAAATTATAAATAAATTAATTAATTTTTGCAGTTGTAAAATTTAATGTTATTAAATTCAATTTTTTTACAAATTTATTTTATTTTAAAATTTGTTTCCACTATTTTTAAAAAGTAATTTTTAAATTTAGTATTTATTTAATTATTTTATAAAATCCCCCCCCCCCCCCCCTCTCACAACCATAACCCTCAAATCAAAATCTTAAGTTTAGGTTAGTTACAAGTGTCTATTTACCTATTTAATGAAATAGGTTGGTCATTTTGATTCACGGATGCTATATTTATGAAAAATAGGAAATTTCACAATATATATTAATTTTACAACATAATGTTTTTTGCATATTGCATTTCAAAAAATTAAACTTTACCATCTATGATTTTATCTTTGTAAAATTTGAAATATTAACATTTTTTGTTTAAAGTATTTATTTTCAAAATTTTATATTTGGAAAACAAAAAATTTGAAAAATTACACAATTATTTTTGAGTTTAGATGATTATATGTTTTTTATACTAAATTAATTAATTACTTTATAAAACATATTTGAACATTTGAACATTTGGTACAATTTTTATATATTTTCTAAATATTTGGTTATAAAAATAAAACATTTTTAATTCAAATTTATTTTTATTAATATATTTAATGAATTATTAAATTTCAAAGTTTCTAATAACATATTTTCCAAAGAAAATGTCAGTTATATATTAATGTATATTTTAAAATATTATATTTTTTTGATTTTAAAAGTAAATTAATATATTTTATAGTTGTAGATATAAAAGTAAACATATGTTCATAGTTTTATATTTTGTATAAAAAAACAATATTTTTTAACCGTGAATGATAAATAATAATTTAAACAAAACATTTTTTAAATATGTTAATTTACCAATTTATTTTAATTCATATAGTACTTCTATTTTAATATAATATTAATTAAAATTTTATCAATTTAACATATATTTTATTTTATAATAAATTTTTAAAATATTTAATCTTTTAGTATGATTTTTCAGATTGTTTTTGTTATAAAAATAAAGTTAATGTTTGAAATTAATTTATCCTTAAATATTGATTATTAAGATTGAGTAAAGTAAATAATCAAGTGCATTGTATTAAATAAATAATTTAATAGACTTATTATGATTTTTCAATAGTAGATAAAGTAATGATTCTACTTTATTAAATAAAAATATATATTTATAGTAGGTCTGAGGCTTATTATTTGGAATTTGTATCATATTTGAGATTCCTTTGAGATCCGCTCTGAAAATAGGATATCAGAGGTGAATAAATATGGATCCACATCCGGATAGTAAATCTCGAATTAATCCAAACCGTATCTGAATTCGGATATCTTAATTTTTTTTGTCTAGATATCCGAATCTCGATCCGTATTTTTAAAATACATTAATTTTTTAATTATATTAATAATTATATTTTATATATTAATATTTATACATAAAATAAATTTTATAATCTTATATCTTAATTTTTCTAATAGTTTCTGTCACATATATATTCATAAATTTAAATTTATGTAGTATTTTTAGAACTTTTGTATTTTTAAAATATTTTTTACTTTTCAATTACTTTTACGGATCCAATCCGAATGAAGATATTTGTCGGTATGACAATATTTAGACGGGCAGAAGTTCAGATACCCGTAAAATATGTATCTAGATACTAAAAGCACGGATTCGGCCAATACATATCTGTATCCGGATATATAGATCTGGATATCCACCCCCTAATTTATAGGATAATAATGTTTGAAACTCAAGTGATGCCTAAGACTATGTGCAATGGAGTGTTTGAAATTATTATTTCAAACAGTTGTGTAAATGCAATGATGTGTTGAATTGTGTGTTTAAAATGAGATGGCTTTCAACGGGTTGAACATATTAAACTAGTTGAATTTAGGTGAATATGAGAGAGATAGTCGATGTGACATGTTTCTATTAGCCAATAAAAAGGTGGACGTGATGCATTTTTTTGCTGTGTTATTTTTTTCTTCTTCTACATTTTTTGATTCAATTATTGTTTATGAAATTATTTTTTTAATAAAACAATTATATCGAAATTTATCATTTTTCATACTCTATAAATAGAGACTTTTTTCATTAGATTTGGACACAGAAAAAAATCATCTTTAGCCTCTCATAAATTTTCGTTTCTTTATTATTCTATTTCATTGAGGAAATTGATCCCAACAAAAATCCTTCTAATAATAACCAAAACCCTTCTAACTATCCAAATCTCAACAACTATCCATTTCAAAATCAATCTTCCAACCAACCTCAAAACACACCAAATTATTGTTTTCCACCAAATTTCTTCATATTGTCAGCTATTCCAAATTATCATCCATATTACAGTTCGGTAATGTCATATTCATCTCAACCACCCACTTATTCTTTTACTCCGACGAGTAATGAAATTGCTCCAGATATTAGAGCAACTCAGTTTCCTAAATTTTCTACACAAATGACTCTTGGTGGTAATGAAGTCACTCTTGGTGCTAACAGTAACCCCTACTACCCAAAAAGTGTCAAATGGACCACTGAGAAAAAAATTGTGTTACTAAATAGGTGGATCAAATTTGGAACAGACAGCGTTGTTGGCAGAAACCAGAAGAGCGAATTATTTTGGGGTATAATTACTGATTATTGCAATGAACATTATTATTTGATTCTCCGCGTGGTAGAGTTTACTGCAGGAATCATTACAACTACATCAACCAAAAATTGGGAAAACGGAAAAATGGATTGGCGCTTACGACAACGCTAAGCGTATGCAGCAAAGCGAGTGGTCAGAGCAAGATGTATTGGCAAAAGCGCAAGAAATCTATTTAGGTGATGGTATCGGAAATTTCAATTTAATGAAGGAATGGATCGCTCTCTGTGATCAACAAGGTTATGGTAGTCAAGTTGGAGGAGTGGCTCTTGAAGAAGTGGATCAAAGAGAGCCCATGAAAGTGATGCTAGTGACTCCAACTCTATAGGATCCTCTACTCGTCCAATTGGAAGAGATGCAACAACAAAAAAGCTAAAAAGAAAGATAAGGGAGCAGCCTTGGAAGTGGTCAACGAAGATTTTAATGAATTCAAACAAATCAAGACTCAAGAATTCGAATGCTTGAAAAAATTGGCTATATTCCAAGAGGACGCAAACCAAAGACGAAAAGAGGCAACCCAAAAGTAAGATGGGGCAAACCAAAGACAAGATGAGGCAAATCTATGTTATGTTTTATTATTTGTGTTGTGTAATTATTAATGTATTGTATTATATTTAAGTTTTTGTAATTTTATCTTTTTAATAATGACACTCTATATTTATGTTCTTTAATAATTGATTTTTATTTTAAATTACATATAAGAAAATAATTTTATTTAATTATTTAGTATGCTCTTGAATATTGTAATTTAATCTCAATAAATTATTATTATTAATATGTAATAAAAAAATAAAATAAAATAAAAGTTTGAATATAAAAATAATAGGATAAAATGTTAAATTTTATTAAACAAACTATTGTAGAGTATAAAATGTGAATGAATGTTGAATTATGAAGTTAAAAAAAATGATGTGAAAGAAAAAAAAAATGATGTAGGGAGTATTGTATCTTGAAATTATTGTACGTAGTCTAAGTTGATCGACGTCCACAAAGAGATAATAAAGTGGAGGATGGAAGCTGATGGAGGTTTTTGTCGGCCAATATTTTGATTTTTTTTGGTTTCTTTAATCCATCTGTCTACGTGTCTCAGCAGTTTTTTTTTCCATCAGTGACGTGTTGTTATTGTAAAATGAGATAATTTGCCGAATATCCAAATTCACAATAACCATAAAAAATATATCTTTCATAATGTGATAATTAAATGAGTAATATCATCAAAACCGATAGACAGTTGAAAGATGATGCAAAGAATGATTACAGTGGATACTGAAAGGGATGATTGCTATTTTTCCTGATCTCCAAATTGCAACCCTTTCACTATTAAGCCAACTCAACATTGGTAATAGGTTAGAAAATTATAAATGATATACTATAAGTAGTGACGATAATAACTTATAAACCCTTACGTTTAAAACATGGCTTAAAAAGTGTTAGCCATATATTGTACACAACATAAATTTTAGCCCATTTATTTTAAAGTATCAAAACAAAAAGATCGATTTTTCATTCCAAAACCGAAAAAATTGAGTTTTCTCGCAAAACCCGCAAAACTGAATTTTCTTGTCAAACTCAAAAAAATCGAATTTTCCACCAAATTCGTAAAATCGTTTATTCGCTGTTATTTGGATGCATCAAAATCTGGTTATAATCTGTAAAGGCACCTACGATCCTTAATAGATTATTTGATGCAGTTAATTTCATGATTGGATCTATTCCTTTCATGATGCTTGTTGACTAGACAAAGGTTGTAACATTGCCTCTAAGAAATTCAATGAGTGCATTTTAGATTTCTGCTTGAAGTCCTTCACCAATTATGTAACTTTGTTATGGGTGAGCCGAATTCCTAGTTTTAAATTATGTAATAAAACAAATTTCGTGAAGCTTGCTTATCTCCCTCTAGAGTATAGGTTCGCTCGTCTTTTGTTAAAATTTAGCATATTGTTGTAATGTTGATGGTATATGGATCCATTGCGTCCACAAGATCGCATTGTAGAGTTCTAGTGTATCACTGACAAAGAACTTAATTAATTTAGTCACTCCATTTATGAACATATTTAACTTATTAGTGTCGACAAACTATGTTGATTTTAGTTGAAACCAATTAGTTTCGCTGTCAAAATGATTCACTGTCCATTTGAAAATATATAAGAACTCATTGGCTCGAGAGTCCATCTTTACTGAGGTTATTAGTTTGTATATTTTTATGAATTTGTAAATCTATATAAAATCAAATGTGATTCATATTACTTTAAAATCTATTTTGAGATTATATGTTATTGGTTATACATTTTAAAAATCCTAATACAAAGTATACGTTATCCAATCATAGAGATTGACTAATACATTTGATGTTACTATAAATTTGAATTGACTAAGAAGAATTTCTTTGTTAAAAATAGAAAGATTTTAAATATGAAGAAGTAACCTCTAGATTTATATATATTAGTTAGACCATCTCTGATTCAGACCTATTTTCATCTCTATATTTTTTCTTAAAATAGAAAAACTCTATTACAAATTGGATTTGCTCCAATGTATCTCTTTATAATAGAGTTTCTTATTTTTAGGGGAAAATATAGATAAATTCTATTTTCATCTCTAAAAATATAATAAAAGTAGCATTTTCTATATTTTTCTCTAGAATAGAGAAACTCTACTATATAGTTATACATTGAAGCAAATCCACCTCTATAATAGAGATCTTTATTGTAAAAGAAAATAGTTATACATTGGAGATGCTTTTAGAAAACAAATATTAGATTTGAAAATTATTAAATTTTACAATGAAAATGTATATATATATATTTTTAAATCAGTTCTAATACATTACCAATAACAATTCCATTATGAATAGAATGATTTCTCTCTCGACTTCCCCTCTTATCCGACTTCTATCTTTAAGAGAGGATCGAGCTTTATCGTTTTGGTGTAATATAGTTCGATCTTCGGATCGATGATCAACTTTTTTTTTTTTTATTTTCAACTTAATCCTATCAGTTTCTTCAATTTTATATTTCTTTCATCGGTTTAAGTTGATTAAATAAAGTTTCAGTCTTTCGGGATGGGTTTTATTTGTAATATATTTCTCTCGAATAAGATGATTTTCAATTCTGATCTTAGATCGGATTTAATGGGGTCTCCCCCATCTCAATGGGTTTTATTCCTTTTGCTTGGTGAATCTCTTCTGTTTCTAGGGAGTAATACCGCAATATCCCTTTGTTGTCAGTCCTGAGTGGGGTGGTTTTAATATCCTCTTGGTAGCTTTCAGATGAGGAGGGGTTGAACTTCTCTAGCAGCATAGCATTTCAGATGAAGAAGAAGAAAAAACGATAGAGGTGAAATGACCGGAGTTTTGAGTCGAAGATTCAGAGGCATGAGAGTTGAACGACAGATATCGACGGTGGTGGAGATTATCATAGTCGAATACTGCTCAAGAACGTCATTCAATGCATTCTGTACACGTGGCAGCAAGAGTTGAAGCGGAGGGTGAAATTTCCAACTTGCTTCCTCACGAAGACATGAATGTTGTTGGAGTCTAAATCGGTAATCTTGAATTCAACATCCAGGATTGATAAGACTATCCTTTAAGGTAAACAGTTTCGAATAACTTCACGAGAAATCGCAAAAGACAACCTTCAAAACGAGGAAGAACGACGAGCAAATCTAGTCGCCCATGGGCGACTAGACACGCAACTCGTCTAGTCGCTCATGGGAGCCTAGACAAGCAATACGTCTAGTCGCCCATGAGCGACTAGACACACAACACGTCTATTCGCCCAAGGGCAACTAAACATGTAACATGTCTAGTCGACCATGGGAGACTAGACCACCTTCTCCTTGTTACTCTCCCCTTCCGGTCTTTACTAAGTCATTTCTTATTTCATCTTGATCGAATTTTCTGTTGAAGTTTTACAATAAAAACCGAAAAGACTTATTTTCTCGTAGAAACTTCGAGTCCATCATATAAAACGATAACTGTTAACTTAAACACCAATGCTATTTTGGCTATACAATTGGTTTATTTCATTGTGGAACCAGCATCGTGTAATCATATGAAGGACGATTTCTCCGAATTAAATCGTAAAAATAGTTTAAATCGCAAAACGGCTCGAAAGTGTCTTAAACACGATAAAGGCCCACTTACGATTTTAGACGAGAATGAGCTCAATTACAATGACGCTCTACCGTATTTCCGCAGAGGATAAATGCAAAAGAAGATAACTATCAAGTTTCGAGAAAATTATGGAAAATCGAGAAGATAAGGAAGATTTCCGTAGAAGGAAAACTCGAATAAGGTGCAAACAAAGGAAAGACGACCGACCTTAGAGACATATAAGAGGAGCCAAGAGAAAGAGCAATGAGATCCAAAAATTAGGCTTTTAGATAAATTATTGTTAGCTTTAGGAGAACTCAGGATCTCGGAGGCTAGACTAACGAGTTCAATATTTAGAACGTTTTTTACTGCTCTATTTCTTTTGTTCTCCACTGTTGACAGATTTTCGTCCACTGTTTTTCGGTGAATCTCTGTAACGTTACTTCCTCTTAATCAATAAAACGCCTCTGTGCAATCTCTTTCAATATCTAATTATTGTCTCTTTTTCTTATTTGTGTGTTTACGCAGGGAATCCAGGACCTCAAGGAAAGTTAGGGTCTCTTAGCTTTCCTCTGATCACTAAAATTGACAGTGCAAATTTCAGTTCTAACATTTTGGCGCTAGAAGGAGGGGGGGATTTTCTAACACCATAATCACCAAATGATCAGGAAGCAGCATGTCTAACCAAACATACAGCCCACCATCTCTTTCAAGGATATAGAAACGGCCGATCAGGATAACCCTCACAACGATCTACTTGTCATCGAGTTGACAATCCAGGATATCAATGTCGCAAGAGTATTGGTCAACACTGGAAGCTCGGCCGATATTATCTTCAAAGATACCCTAGAGAAAATGAGAAATTAACTCTGTAAAGTCACGGAGAGTCCAACCCCAATAGTGGGATTCTTGGGAGAAACTACTATGACCCTCAGCCCGATTAACCTCGCGGTTAAAGCTGCAAGCATAACCAAAGTCATGGAATTTTTAGTTGTTGATCACCCCGCATCGTACAACGCAATCATGGGTGTTCCATGGCTGAATTCCATGCAAGCTATACCTTCGACACACCACTTCTGTGTCAAATTTCCGACTACCTCCGGAATCAAAAAAATTTGGGGAGATCGAAAAATATCGCAAGTCTGTTTCGCCGCAGAATTAAAACGAAAGAGTTCAAGGGCAGAAAATCTGTCGAAAAAGAAATCGACTTCCGTCGAAAACGCCCTTCAACATGATGAAATGTATATATTTTTGCAATTACAAAAAGCCGAAATCTTATAAGAAAAACGCAAACCGAATTACAAACCCGCTGTTTCGGTTATGTCTCGACGAGAAATTCCCTGAGCACTGCATTTAAATCGACGCTAACCTTTGCGAGCCATTAAAAATGAAACTTGTAGCTTGTCTGAAAAAGAACCTTTACATGTTTTCCTTGGCTGCGGAAGATATGCCAGGGATCGATATCAACATAACATGTCATAAAATCAACGTCGGCCCAAATTTCAAACCTGAAAAACAAAAAAAAAAGACGAAAGCTAGGACCAGAACGCTCCACCGCAGTCAATGACGAGGTTGATAAGCTCCTCAAAGTCGGATCCATAACGGAGGTCAGATACCAAGACTGGCACGTGAACTCAATTGTAGTAAAAAAAAAAGAAAAACGAAAAGTGGCGAGTTTGCATTGATTTCACAGATCTCAACAAGGCGTGTCCTAAAGATAGCTTCCCATTGCCACACATCGATTGCTTGGTAGAAGCAATGGCAGGGAATGAACTCCTATCTTTCATTGATGCTTTCCCAGGGTACAAACAAGTTATGATGAATCCCAATCATCGCGCGAAAAATGCATTAATCATGGATCATGGCATGTAATGTTACAAAGTAATGCCTTTTCGTCTCAAGAACACAGGCGCAACTTACCAATGACTCGTAAAACGCATGTTCTCCGAGAAACTCGGAAAAACTATGGAGGTTTACATCAATGATATGCTTGGAGAATCTCTCAAAGGACGCGATCACGTCGCCCACCTGCAGGAATGTTTTGAAATACTAAACTTGCATAACATGAAACTAAACCCGGCCAAATACAGGTTCACAGTGGCATCAAGGGAGTTCCTCAGTTATCTAGTCATGTATCGTGGATTCGAATCTAACGCAAAACAAATCAATGCGCTAATCGAATCTCTGAGGAAAAAACGAGAAGTACAAAGGTTAACATGGAGATTCACAGCACTAAATCGTTTCATCTCGCGATCAACGGAAAAATGCTTACCCTTATATGACACCTTCAATGGGAAAAACAATTCCAGTGGTCCGAGGAATGCGAAAAAAATTTCCAGCATTCAAAGCATTACTTAACCACTCCTCAGTTCTTGCGAAACCCGTCGAAGGGGAGCCTCTATTTCTATACATCGCAGTATCAACAATGGCGGTAAGCGGCGTTTTCATCAGAGAAGAACGTGGCGAGCAAAACCCAATTTTTTACGTAAGTAAAACTTTGTTGGATGCCGAGACACGGTTCCCTTTAATTGAAAGCTGGCACTCTCCGTCGTGATGTCAGTACAAAAACTTAGACCATACTTCTAGTCGCACGCAATTGTAGTCCTCACCTCGTTCTCATTACGAACAATTTTGCACTGCCCCAGTCAATCAGGCAGGTTAGCAAAGTGGGCAGTCGAACTAAGTGAATATGATATCGAGTAATAGGCGGAAACTTGTGCAAAGTTTCCAGTACTCGCCGATTTCTTGGTATAACTCCCCACGGAGGGCATGAAAAACCAAGAACCAAATTCGACATGGACCCTTCATGTCGATAGGTCTTCATCCAAACAAGGCTCGGGGATTGGAATTCGACTCACGTCTCTGACTGGGGAAGTGTTGGAACAATCGTTTAGACTAATTTTTCACTCTTCAAATAACGAAGCTGAGTCCGAAGCTCTCACAGGTTTGCGGCTATCTCAAGGTCTCAAGATACGTAATATCCATGCGTACTATGATTCCCAACTAGTAGCAAACCAATAAAGCGAGAATACGAAGCAAGAGATGAGAGAATGGATGCATACCTAAAACTCGTCTAGGATATAGCTCAAAAATTTGATCAATTCTCTCTCACCCAAATTCCCCGCGCAGAAAACGCTCATGCCGACGCCCTAGCGGCCTTAGCTTCAAGCTCAGATCCGGGTCTCAGAAGAGTAATCCCCGTGGAATTAATAGAGCATCCAAGCATCGGGCCACCGGTCATCATAAACCTAATCAACTCGTAATATGATGGCGACAATGACATCCAACCCGAGGAAAATTTGGAACAATCCGAATACGGTTGCAATAAGCCATGGATGGAAACAATCCTAGCGTACATCGCTAACGGGATGCTCCCTGAAGAAAATTCGGTGGCCCGAAAAATCAAAAACCTGGTCGTGCGATAAGTCCTAGTAGACGGGGAAATTTACAAATGGAGGTTCTCTAAACCACTCATGACCTTCGTGGAAAGAGAAACAACACGGAAAATCATGGCAGAGGTCCGCTTTGGATCTTGCGGAAATCACTCTAGCGGGAGATCCCTCACAATCAAAATAAAACACCATAGATACTTTTGGCCAACGATGATATAAGATTGCGAGAGATTCACACGAAAGGCAAAAATGCCAAAGGCACGCACCAACAATCCATCAACCCGAACAAGTACTCTCGTCAATTTTCGGATTATACCCGTTCATACGGTGGTCGATGGACATCGTCGGTCCCATGCATAAGTCCAAACAGAAACGCTTTCTACTGGTCTTAACAAGTTTTTTTCTCAAAATGGGTCGAAGCATATTCACACGCATGCATAAAGGACGCCCAAGTCAAAAACTTCTTTTTGAAAAATATCATCCGCAGGCACAAAATCCCGTACAAAATCGTAACAGACAATGGATCTCAGTTCATTTCGACTAGATTTGAAGCGTTATGTAAGAAATGGAAGATAATACTAACCAAGTAGACTCCAAGATACCCGGAATGCAACGACCAGGCTGAAACTATCAACAAAACCCTCCAAGATGGACTTAAGAAACGCTTAAACGCGAATAAGGGTCGATGGGGAGAAGAGCTCGAAGGGGTCTTGTGGTCCCATCGAACGACTAGAAGAGCAACAAGAGAAACCCCACTTTCCCTCGTATACGGATCAGAATGCATGATCCTGGTGGAAGTCGAGTTCCCCGGAATCCGCATGAGACTACTCCCAGAACGAGAAGACTTGAACAATCTGATGCTATTAGAAAATCTCAACCTCATCAATGAGCGCCGGGATGAGGCCCTTGTACGAATTAAAAATTATTAACAAGCGGCCACAAAGTACTACAACTCGAAAGTCCGTAGCTGAAGATTCAAGGAAGGGGACTTAGTCCTACGCGTAGTTTTCCAGAACATCACTGAGCGAAAAGTGGGAAAACTCATAGAAAACTGGTAAGGGCCGTACAAAATCATAAAAGTAGTCCGACCAGGCGCATACGAAATTGCCAACATGCAAGACGTCAAAATTCCGAGAACCTAGAACGCAATGCACCTCAAGAAATATTATTACTAAACAATTGCGTCGCAACAAACTGAAATACGAGACGGCTTGATCCTCGAAATGGGTACGTAGGCATTTCATCACAAGACGAGTTCAGATGTCCCCCTCTCTAAAAAGTGGTGGAGTTGGTACGTATAGGTATACTCGTATACTCCCAGTTTTCAAAATATCCGCCTTCTTAGACTCGATATTTTAAAACAAAATAAGCAATACAAAAAACGCGGACAGAATTACAATAAGTCTCGCTAACCTCTCATATAAAGTAACACTTCGAGGCTACAAACAAGAAAACTTACGAAACGCTTAAAATAACGCTTGAGAAACAACAAACAATTTTCAATAAATCTATATCGTCAAACCTATTTAACAACCAATAAAATCTTCAAGACCACAAACGTTTCATTCAAGAACTGCGGTAAACAAAAGAAAAACCAACCTTCACCATTGCGAGATGTCGCAAGCGCCCAAAGAAATCATTTTTTGACAAAATACCTTCCTCGATGAAACCTCCATATCGGAAGATCAAACAATCATACGCACTAACATCTTCTCAAACACCTATCCTTCGCGAAGACTCAAAACGGTAACATCTACCATCATTTTTGTTGCTGATCACAACAAACCACTCTAACGTCCTAAACAGACTAAGCCATCTCCTCCCATAGAGATAGCTCTCCAACATCCGGCACCAGTCTAATAGCGCGCTATAAAAGAAATCTAAAATTTTGGTCAGCACTTCCAGACGAATTCAAAATTATCTTTGGAGAGATGCTCGGTTCCCGATTAAGCAAGCCGTATAAGCCAAATTACTCATCGCATACTTCAATATCAAGACGAAATCAGGTCAAAAATGCTACGGGTAACGTAAGCCGAAATAGTCACCGCAAACTCTAAACCATTACTAGACCTAGGTCATGCCCTAAACCCAACACATTGTTCTCAACCATCTCATGGCATGATATCTTACCGATACGAGGTCCAAACACATGTCTCTTCGCTTATCTTTTTACAGTCATGCCATTTTGCAAAATACTTTTTTTTTTAAAAAAATACTTTCCCCATAAACGAACTAAGAATATGAAGATTCGAAAAATGTTAGATATGAGATGACAACTCGTATTCTTTCCTCTACACATTGACTTACGCTTTCAAAACACATCGCACCGTTTATTAAAGAACTCGCAAAGCGGAAGGGATTCAAAGCCACATACGGCCAGTCCCGAAAACATAAAACATGGCTGCACATGGCCAGATCAAACATAATCAGAAAAAAAAACTAAAATCATACGTCCCGAACGGGACTGTAACCTTATTCATCCACGAGATATGGGATCTCATCCTCGTCCATTGGGTCACCAGGGATCAAGGCCTCATCACCTCCGCCTCCTCAACCGCATCACAAAGCTCGACGTCCATGGGATCCTGCCCCGTGGGGATATCCAAAGGAGGCTAAGAATGCAGTCGGACTTCAGATCAGTGAGGATCAAATCAAAATCTCCCTAAACGGTTGCCAGTTCTTCTTTACGAACAGACAGCCTGGCCTCTTTAGTCTCTAGAGACGGATCTCCTCCACCTTAAAGTAGCTAGACGCGCCCTCGATCACCGCCAAAGAAAGATCCCTTCCATGAACATCCATCAGGGAGTCAAGGGAACTAGGAACCCTCGCCAAGCGAGCCTGAAACTTGACCTTAGCCTCTACGAGCCTGCAGCTCGTCAAGCCTTCTCCATTTTCAATTTGACGCTGCAGACGACGCAACTCCGAAGCCTTGGCCTTCCTAGCCTTCTTCTCCTTGAGCAAGTAACTCGCTGTCTTCCAAAGATCCCACTATAACTTGCTAATCCGACTTTCCAACCTCGATACCTCGAGAGAGTGAACTTCCTAATAGCTCCCAACTTCGCCTCTAGCTGCGACGAACTATCTTTCGACTCATCAAGCTCTTTAGAAAGATTCTCGACCTCCGATACTCAATCATTAATCATCCATCGATCAAAGACACGAACTGCGCAAAAAAGAGGAGTAAGAAAAGATCTAACACACCGAAAATAGTCTTGTTGAAAACCTTAGCGATACTGCGGTATCGAACCTGAACTAGAAACTCCTATGGGAAAAGGCCCGATCTCACTTCCTTTGCCGCACCTCCTCTTCTTAGCCGCCTCAGGATTTTCACAAGCCCTCTTACGACCCTTTGGCGCAACGATGGGAGTGACACCAAGGGCGTGTAACCCCAAGAAAACTTCTCTCTTGGAAGGAGGAGGAGGCATTGGTTCAGGATCTTGTTCAGTATCGGTAACAGAAACTGGAGTCGTAAAAGAACCCGTCGGCTGTGACGAAACCTCTGCTCCAGTCACTCCACCGCCATGAACGATCAGAGAGGAAGATGGCAACTCTGTAGCGAGGTCCAAGGCATCGGTCGGGACGGAGGGATTCTCCGGATCAACATGGACGTAGCTCCCCGTCTCAGCATCACGGCGAGTCAGCTCCTCCCAAAAATCAAGGTACTCAGCCACATGAGTCGGAATGCCACCGCGAGCAGGAGAGTTCGACAAACTCGCCTGGAGGGCAGCCCCCATCCCAGCTTCATTACTTCTTTTCTCATCATGAGAGGAAGTCCTTTTGATTCAAAATAAAAACTCTCAAGATAGAAAACATGAAAAGTTAGAGAAGTGTGGAATGAATGAGGGATGAAAATCCTAATACTTATAGTAAATTTTCCACAATTATAATAATCAACAAAAAATTTGCAATTATTTCGTAAAATATTCCCGGCCGTAGATTCCAATTAAACGCACATCACTCGATCGCAAGATTTAGACCCAAAACTTGCAAGATAAGGGGATAACTATTGGGGTCAAAAATAGTAATCTTGAAATCAACGTCTAGGATTGATAAGACTATCCTTCAAGGAAAACTGTTCCAAATAACTTCACGACAAATCTTAAAAGACAAGCTTTGGAACGAGGAAGAACCACGAGAAAGTCTACTCACCCATGGGAGAATAGACACACATCACGTCTAGTCGCCCATGTGCGACTAGACGCGCAACATTTCTAGACCCCCATGGGCGACTAGACACGTAACAGGTCTAGTCGTCCATGGGGGACTAGACACGCAATACGTAGTCGCCCATGGGCTCTAGACACGCAACTTGTCTAGTCTCCCATAGGCGACTAGACACATAACACGTCTTACATGAAACATTTCTAGTCGCCCATGGGCAACTAGACCACCTTTTCCTTGTTACTCTCTCTTTCGGGTCTTTACTAAGTCATTTCTTATTTCGTCTCGATTGGAGTTTCCGTTGATGTTTTACGACAAAAACCGCAAAGACTTGTTTTCTCTTAAAACTTCAAGTTAATCATATAAAACGATAACAGTTAACTTGAACATAATTTTATCTCGGCTATACGATTGGTTTATTTATTTGTGGAACCAACATCGTGTAATCATATAAAGGACGATTTCTCCAAAATAAATCGTAAAAATTGTTTAAATCGCAAAACAGCCCGAAATGGTCTAAAACGCGATAAAGAACCACTTACGATTTTAGCTGAGAATGAGCCCAATTACAATGACGGTCTACCGGATTTCCGCAGAGAATAAATAGAAAATAAGATAATTATCATGTTTTGAGATAATTATGGAAAATCGAGAAGATAAGGATGATTTCCGCGGAAGATAAACTCGAATCAGGGCACAAAAGTAAAGATTACCGACCTTAGAGTCATATATATGAGGAGCCAAGACAAAGAGCAAAGGGATCTGAAAAATAGGTTTAAAAAGAAACTATTGTTAGCTTTAGGAGTACTCATGATCTATGCGGCTAAACTAGCGAGTTCAATAATTATAACATTTTACTCTTCTTTTTCTTTTGTATTCCATTGTTGATGAATTTTCGTCCACTTTGTTTTTGGTGAATCTCTGTAACTTTACTTCGTCTTAATCAATAAAACGCCTCTGTGGAATTTCTTTCGATATCTTGTTATTATCTCTTTTTAGTATACATGTGCTTACACAATAAATCATGGATCTCAAGGAAAGTTAGGGTTATTTTATTTTTTTGCCGGTCACTAAAATCAACATTGCGAATTTCGGTTCCCACGTATGTTTTGTATTTTCGCTTTGGGACTTGGATCAATTGTTGTATAATTTGACACAACTCATTAATAAAAATTCTATTTTCGACAAAAAAAAACAATTCCATTAAGAATTAGAGAACTAGATATTTTCATTATCACAAATTCACTAAAGCGATAAAATTGAAGAGTACGAGGTTGCTTGGGAGTTTCCGCATATCACAATATCTATAAAGACTTTCAGCCGTTCAATTCTGTCACCCTACTTTATAAAGTTCCACAACCCTCAAAAGTTTTGTCTTTTTATCAATGGAAGGAGAACTACAACAAGAGCCGTGTAGGCGGAAAAGAAGGCAGCCACCTCAAGAAGAAGAAGCCAGCGAGGTGGCAACGAGGCCGTTTAAGCCGTACAGAGGAATACGTATGAGGAAGTGGGGCAAATGGGTGGCTGAGATACGTGAACCTAACAAACGTTCACGTCTTTGGCTCGGTTCTTACACAACCGCCGTAGCTGCCGCTAGAGCGTACGACACCGCCGTCTTCTACCTCCGTGGCCCTTCAGCACGCCTCAACTTCCCTGATCTTCTTTTTCAGGAGGAGGAGCACCTATCTGCTGTGGCTGCCGCCGTCGACATGCCCGCCGCTCTTATACGTGAGAAAGCTGCGGAGGTAGGCGCTAGAGTCGATGCTCTTCTCGCTTGTTCTGCTAAGTCGCCGTCTCCTTCTTCGCCGGTATTAGATGAGAAACCTGATTTGAATGAAATACCTGAATCAGGAGATATATAGTGAAATTATAGACTATACGAATCTAGTTTTTAAAAAGGCGATTACAGTTACGTACATACATGATACACAGACGAAACATGAAAATAAGATATGTATACATGCATTATAAAGTATCCAAGTATTGTTATGCTCTTATTTAATTTACAATCTATGAGAAGAGGGTTTTTGTTTGAGCCTTTTCCATGATTTTGTTTGAGAATTTCTAATTCGCTTCCACTTCCTACTTTATTATCTAAACTTGTGAGGCTTGATGTGAAAAATTGTATGTCCAGTGAAGGAACCAATTACCAAAGACATCTAGTGGACAAAACTCATGTTCTTATAGAATCGTTGGTAGAAAGATTCCCACTCTAAGCATTTTGTGTACGAATAAAACCAAAGAGGAAATCATTCCCTTAATCTTAGTCTCTTGCAATAGTGTCAAGAAATAGACTTACACTAATCAAATACTAATTAAAAAAAAGGAGATAAAGTTAAGTGGACAGATCTGTGTCAGATAAGAAGGATACAGCTATGTTTTTCAAATTTTGAATTTGCGAACGGTCATAACCAAATCCTTGTATTTCTAGTCATACTCCCATGGCCGGTCTTTTTTGGTCGGAGGTCAAAACAACCTTGCGTCTCTGGTCACACTCACATGGTCTGCTTCTTTTGGTCGTAGGTGAAAACTGTCTTGACCATGTAAAATTGTTTTGTTGTCACATAAGTATCGTTGACCATTTTGATTTTCTTTCTTCTTGTTACTGCTCTTTGCTTCTTATCAACACTTGGCCATTCATTTTTCAATTACAAAATTTCCCACAAGCTTGACTATGGGAATCAGTCAAGCTTAGACCCATAAAAAAGTCACTTATTAGAACTTTAGTGTGAAAAAATCAATGGGACAAAAGCACACTAAAGTAAAAAGAGTAGAGATCTTTATGGTAAGAGGATCAGTGAGATGTGAGGTCCATGGTCAAATTTTGAGTGAATCGACTGACATACCTTGTTGCTAACCGCTTTGGTGAAAATATCGACCAGTTGATCTTCGTTTTTGGTGTAAAAAGGAAGAATTACTCCTTGAATCACCATTTGTCGAGCCTTATGACAATCCAATTCGATATGCTTTGTACTCCCATGAAAGATTGAGTTTGAAGCTATGTGAATTACTGCATGATTGTCACAATGTATGGTGACTGGCATGCTGGTCTCTATGCCCAAGTTCTTGCGTGATCCTTTGATCCAAACAACCTCATTGGTGAGCTTCTTCATCGCTCTTTACTATGCTTCAACACTTTAGCATGATACAAAATTTTGTTTCTTACTCTTCCAAGATAAAAAATGGCCTCAAATGAAGGTGTAATTAAATATGGTTGATCTCATATCAACCCTATCACCAGCCCAATTGCATTGCAATAGGCTACTATCTCAGTATTCTCATTACACTCCATCTAAACTCTTTGAACTGGTGCACCACTTAGATATTTGAGTGTCTTTTCAACCATGTTCCATTGGTGTACCTTTGGAGATTGTATATGTTCGTTCACCTGGTTCACAACATAGTATATATCATGTCTAGTAATGGTCATGTAGATTAGTTTACCCACAAGTTGTCTATATTGTTTTGGATCCTCAAATGGTTTATCTTCAAAGTTCCCCTCTCACAAGAATTTGTATCCCTCTTCAAGTGGGGCCTTTGCTGCTTTTTCTCTAGACTTACCTGCTTCGTTCAAGAGATCAAGACTGAACTTCTTTTGGGATAAGAAAATCCCCGCTTTAGAACAGCATACTTCAATTTCTAAGAAGTACTGTTTACGCAAGTTTTTAATCTCAAAAACAGATTTCAAGAAAGATTTAGTAGCTTGGATACCTTCTTTGTCACTCCATGTGATGATAATATCATTAACATACACAAGGATGACCAGTATATCTTGCTGGATTGGAAGAGTGAAGATCATCTGATCTGCCTCAGACTTTATGAATCTTCTTCCATTCAAGGTTGTTCTCATCTTGTGATACCAAGCTCTTGGCAGCCCGTATATGGCCTTCTTCAGCCTTAGGACATTCACTGGTTTGATAAGATGCTTGATACCAGGAGGTGGGAACATGAAGCCTTCATCCTCCAACTCTTCTTGAAGGAAAGCATTATTTACATCTATCTACCACAACTCCCACTCTAGATTGGTTGCAAGTGATAAAACAATCTAAATGGTGTGTAGCTTAGCCACTAGTGCGAATGTGTCTACATAATTTTCTTAATAGGTTTAAGGGAAGGCTCTTACAACCAGCCTTGACTTGCGTCTCTCCACCTTTTCATTGTTCAAGTACTTAATTATGAAGACCATTTGCTAGTCACTACTTTCTTGCCTTTTGGAAGCTCATATTCATACCAAATGTTGTTTACAATCATGGCATTGGTTTCTTCACCAGTTGAATCTCTCCACTCCTCATGTTTATTGCTTCTTCATATGACCTTGGAAATTTCCCTGATCTAGTGACATAATGAAGACTTGATGTTCTTGAGTTTAGTGATCTAGAAAGTTTACATCTTGTGCGGGATGAGCCACTACTTGGGTATTGTAGTAAACCTTAGCCTTCTTGATTCTTGTACTTCATCTCAAAGGTTGAATCTGAACATGATCCTTTTGCACATGTTCTTGATCTTGACCCAAAAAGAACCCACTCATTAAAACTTTAGTGTGAAAAAACCAATGGGATAAAAGCACACTAAAGTAAAAAGAGTAGAGATCTTTATGGCAGGAGGATCAGTGAGATGTGAGGTCCATGGCCAAATTTTGAGTGAATCGACTCACATACCTTGTTGCTAACCGCTTTGGTGAAGATATCGACCAGTTGATCTTTGTTTCTGGTGTAACAAGGAAGAGTTACTCCTTGAATCACCATTTGTCGAGCCTTATGAAAATCCACTTTGATATGCTTTGTACTCCCATGAAAGATTGAGTTTGAAGCTATGTGAATTGCGGCATGATTGTCACAATGTATGGTGACTGGCATGCTGGTCTCTATGCCCAAGTCCTTGCGTGATCCTTTGATCCAAACAACCTCATTGGTGAGCTTCTTCATCACTCTATACTCTGCTTCAACACTTTAGCATGATACAAACTTTTGTTTCTTACTCTTCCAAGATACCAAATGGCCTCAAATGAAGGTGCAGTAGCATGTGGTTGATCTCATATCAACCCTATCACCAGCCCAATTGCGTCACAATAGCATACTATCTCAGTACTCTCATTACAGCCCATCTAGACTCATTGAACTGGTGCACCACTTAGATAGTTGAGTGTCTTTTCAACCATGTTCCATTGGTGTACCTTTGGAGATTGTATATGTTCGTTCACCTGGTTTACAACATAGTATATATTATGTCTAGTAATGGTCATGTAGATTAGTCTACCCACAAGTTTTCTATATTGTTTTGGATCCTCAAATGGTTTATCTTCAAAGTTTCCCTCTCACAAGACTTTGTATCCCTCTTCAAGTGGGGTCTTTGCTGCTTTTTCTCCAGACTTATGTGCCTCGTTCAAGAGATCAAGAATGAAGTTCTTTTGAGATAAGAAAATCCCCTCTTTTGAGCGGCATACTTCAATTCATAAGAAGTACTTAAGTTTACCCAAATTTTTAATCTCAAAAACAGATTACAAGAAAGATTTAGTAGCTTGGATACCTTCTTTGTCACTCCATGTGATGATAATATCATTAACATACACAAGGATGACCACTATATCTTGCTGGATTAGAAGAGTGAAGATCATGTGATCTGCCTCAGACGTTATGAATATTCTTCCATTCAAGGTAGTTCTCATCTTGTGATACCAAGCTCTTGGTAATTTTTTCAACCCGTAGATGGCCTTCATTAGCCTTAGGATATTCCCTGGTTTGATAAGATGCTCGATACTAAGAGGTGGGAGCATGTAGACTTCATCTTCCAGCTCTCTTTTAAGGAAAGCATTATTTACATCTATCTACCACAACTCCCACTCTAGATTGATTGCAAGTGATAAAACAATCTAAATGGTGTGTAGCTTAGCCACTAGTGCGAATGTGTCTACATAAATTTTCTTAATAGGTTTGAGTGAAGCCTCTTACAACCAGTCTTGCCTTGCGTCTCTCCACCTTTCCATTGTTCAAGTACATAATTATGAATACCCAATTTCTAGTCACTACTTTCTTGCCTTTTGGAAGCTCGGATTTATACCAAGTGTTGTTTACAATCATGGCATTGACCTGTCAATCAACATCTGGTGCATTTTCTTATTCAGTTTCTGGTGCAGTTTCTTGTGAGGTAGAGGATGCTCTGGTTTCCTCATGGTCCTTTGGTAGACTGATTCCAAGACTCTCCATGACTATCCTCAAATTATTGTCTCTGTCTGAGGCTTATTGAGAGAGATTCTTTAGATCCTCCCTTCTCTTTCCTTAATAGTAGCCTCTAGACTCTATAAACTTCACATCTCTTAAGAGTATAACTCTTCAGTATCTGGAACACACCACTTGTACCCCTTCTGGTTTGATGAGTACCCAATGAACATCTTTTTTTTTACTTTTGGCTTCCAACTTGTTTCTTTGTTCACCTTGAACCGAGACATACACCCAACCATACAAAAATTCTCTATGGATGGTTTGGTTTTGTTAAGTACCTCATAAGGACAAAGATTACGAAGGACCCTTCACGAAGGACCCTTGTTGGTATGCAGTCGATCAGGGAACAAGCTGATATCTAAACATCTCCCCAAAACCTGTTTGGTACATTCACATAGAACATCATGCTTCTGGCCACCTCCATGAGAGGTCTATTCTTTCTTTCTACAACCCCATTTTGTTGAGGTGTGTATGGGCAGCTAGGTTGATGATTGATTCCATTCTTTTCTAGATTTTGTTTGAAGGTATTGCTAATGTATTATCCTCCCTTTTCTGACCTTAAGATTTTTATCTTGGCATTGAAATGATTATTTACGTAACTTTAAAATTTTATAAATGCCTCTAAGACCCTATCTTTAGATTGAAGTAGAGTGAGTCAAGTATATTTTGATTTTTCATCTGTGAATGTCACGAAGTACATATGATTCTCCTTAGATGCACATGGAGCTATCCACACAACAAAAGGCACAAGATCAAACCAATTTTCATACATAATCATAGATTTAGGAAAAACAAACGATTTGCAATGTTTGACAAGAATACAAGCTTCACAACAATCATTATTGAAAGTGAGACTAGGAAACATCTAACTTACAGCACGAGAGTAAGGGTAACCTAGTCTAGCATGACACATTACATCATTAACTAATTCAGAAACATAATTGAAAGCATATGATAAGTGGATGCAAGCTTGGTGTCTTCAAGCAGAAACAAACCTTTCTTGGTGACATCTTTTCAAAGTAACCTACTAATATAAATATCCTAAAAGTAAACATCATTAGAAGTAAAAATAACATTGAAAATCAAGTCAGTGGTGATTGTAACACCCCTGTACCGTCCAAGACATATGGCTGACTAACCGGCCAATAATCAAACAAGAACATGACCGATAGACCGACCAACACCCATGGTTAGAGTTGAAATGAGCCAACCGTCCAGCCAACAATCAAACAAGAACATGACTGACCGTCCAACCCAACACCATGGTCCAGAAGCGCTACGTGACGGGTTAAGGACAATCCAGACAGAGTCATAGAACTTACTCCGCGACATAGACCAGTTCATCCACTAACCCGTCCCACTAAATCATGGCTTAAGGCTTTGCAACCCATACCAAGAGTTAGCTTTTCCGTTAGATCAAAGCCTAAGGCTTTTCAACCCGTACCAAAACCTAACATTGTATTAGACCAGACTAGTCAAATATCAGAGTACTCATGATGCGTATATAAGACAATTAATTTATTAATTCAAGAAATATCCATGCAATAAAATAATTCAAGACTGCGCCCGACCTAATGTCAAATCGATTCAACTCAACATAAATCAAAATACCATTTACAAAAGGCATGAAAATCTACATCAGTGGTCCCAACATCCAGCACCAAGCTATCCGATCATCCTTACTACTGCTACCTGCAAAATAGACAACAGAGTTGGATGAGTAATCTAATGTTACTCAGTGATCTGGCGGCCTCTACCCAAAACCTATAAACTAACCTAGATAACCCAAAATAACAATCAATTTATCCCTAGCATACAAGCAAAGCTAAGGCTACACAATCAATCACAATTTACTATGTAATCAAACCGTTACTAAGTTAGACTTGGCCTCCTGCCCTAATCAAACTTCAAGTAACGGGAACCTGCATGAAAACAAGTCAACAACCAATCCCTAGTTAACCATATATACGCTTGAGTTCAGTACTCATGTAGTGTTAGGCACTTAGATTATACAAGTATCATTAACCGGTCGACCAACAATCAGACAAGAACATGATCGGCCAATCAATGATATCGCATAGCTTTCAATACCCACTATCCACCACCCTTCATAAGCAATCGCTCAAACAATATAACCTCCAACATCGGGCCTATACTAACCAAGAAGACACCAAGACTAATCTGGTACCTGCACTGGAATTAAGTTTTAATGTTAGAAACCTACAAAACAGTCAATCACCAATATTAAACAATAATAAGATACTAACTAACCACGACTCTACTATAACTCGTGACACCGTATATTGGTGTTACACAAACTCTAGGGTTCCATAACCATCTACGACACTCTAACACAATAAGACACTCTAACACAACACAACACTGTAACCCGGGAAATGGCAACTTCATGCTCCTCCTCAACATCGGAAATATCCTATCTCCCTACCACTGAGCCTAGAAGAAGGAACTTTCAACCAACAGCGGCCCACAGTCCATCGGATCACTGCCACATTACACCATCGTGTAACACTCAACCATAGGCCATGAACCCGTCTCTATGAGTCTTCCCGATCCAGCGAATAAGGGGTTTTCTTGAACCCACTGGGTACAAGGGCGAGGAAAACACTAATCACCCCTAAACATGCCTAGCATGGGCGGGTTACGCACATGCTGTCGGTAAAACACACTCAACACAACCTTATTCCAGAACCTAGCCTACAGACATAAGTTCTAGAATACCTAATTATACTCTTGACTCAACAACGCTAACCAATAATATTAGTAGTCTGGCCTATATGGCCTAGACCCTTAGTACTAACATCAACCCTTAGTACTAACATCTAATATCGACTAAGAAACAATATCATAACTAAATAAGTCAACTAGTTATTCACTCCCTTACCAAGAGTTGAATACCTCAATCAACAAGATCAATTAAACAAGCAAGCATTTAACTAATCTATATGCAATCAACTCAATTAAACTGTTACCCAGATAGTTCGGCCTCCTGCTACAAAACTATCTTTAAGGATAACGGGAACCTACACTCAATCATATCAACACACACTAATAGCAAATATGATGCATCCTATCCCTAGTCCTAATCAAGTTATAAACTCAGTCTTAATTCTATTTCATCTCAGCTTAGCCCGTGCTAAACTGAGTCCGGTTCAATAAATAAAATAACCCTAAGGACTCTACCATGCAATAACGTGAGCATTTTACTCTGTATGCAACTCGATTTATCCTAAGTTCCAAGTGGAACTCAAGCATAACCATAAAACTATCCTAAATTCCAAGTGGAACTCACACAAAACCAACTCACAATTTTCTATGCCGATAAGGAGCTGGTTGATCGGAGAGGACTTGGCCAAAACCCAATGGACGACTTGAGTGGACTGTACTAGACTGATATTGACTTAGACAGAACCTCCCCTTATACTGGTATGGACAGAACTCAACTTAGAAGCCCAAGGTTATAAGTCCCTACACACAAAGGAAATCAAGTTAGAGATAATGATAGATTATATCATTATACCTTCTAAGATAGGAGAAATCTACTGTTATATATATATATATATATATATATATGTTATTGTTAGATCATAGGGGATATACAAGAGGGAAGGCTTAGGAACACAACTATTTTATCTTAAGCTTTCAGACTGGCAATAAACGTGTTTGGTTTTCATTCTATTAACAAACATAAAGTTAAGGTTAAATCCTAACAAGTGGTATCAGAGCAATCCAGGTTTTGAATTGCTAGGGTGTTTGTTTTTCTAGAATGGCAAAAACCAGGATTGACATCAATAGATGCGACAGGACAGGAGATTTCTTATTATGGAAGGTTCGGATGATGGCTCACTTTGGCGTCCTAGGATTACAAGATATACTAACTGATGAGAAACTTCTTATGGACCCTCCGGCCACCAAGCTAGAAGGTGATGCAGTTGTGAAAGACCTAGAAAAAGAGGTCACGGATACCATTCCGAAAATTGACCCTATTAAACTTGGAAAATCCAAAAAAAGCCAAAGATCTCATTGTAGTAAACGTGGGAAATCAAGTCCTAAGGAAGATCAGTCATTGTGAAACGGCTGCAACGATGTGGGAAGCCTTAAACACGCTATACACAGAAACATCTTTGCCGAATCGTATCTACTTGCAACATAAGTTCTATACTTTTAAGATGAACGATTCTAAGAGTAGAGACGCAAACGTGGATGACTTCCTAAAGCTTGTAGCAGATTTGAGTAACTTAAACGTGGAATTCGATGAAGAAGTCCAAGCAATACTACTGCTAAACTCAATGCCTCAACGATATGATCAACTCAAGGAAACCCTAAAATATGGACGAGATACTCTCAATATCAACGAGGTAACCAGAGCTGCACGATCTAAGGAGAGAGAGTTGTTAGAAAGCGAAAAACTATCTAGATCTCAAGATGAGGGCTTGTATGTTGAGGATAGAGGAAGGACATCAAACCGTTTTAACAAAGGAGGAAATAGGAATTGGAAAGGAAGGTCTAAGATTAGGTTTGGGAGATCCAAGTCTGGACCAAAATATGACAAAAATGATAAAGGCTGCTTTATATGCGGTAAAGAAGGACATTGGAAGCGGCAATGCCCTGAAAAGAAGAGTTATAAAACGGCAAATCTAGTTGAAGAACCAAAGCAACCATTAGTACTAACCGTAAGCACCAACGATACAAGAGACGAATGGGTAATGGACTCAGGATGCTCTTTCCACATCACACCAAACAAAAGCTACTGTTCGATCTACAAGAATTCGAAGGAGGAAGGGTGATAATGGCAAACAACACACATTGTGATGTCAAAGGTATTGGTAAAATGAGGATCATGAGACCCGATGGAACCATGGTAGTACTCACAGATGTTAGGTATATGCCAACTATGAGCCGAAACTTGATATCCTATGGGATGCTCGAACGTTCAGGATGTCAATATGAAGGGAAAAAATTTATGATCAGGTTCTATAAAGACGGAAAAGAAATCATATCAGGGACGTTTAAAGAAGGACTATACTACCTACAAGGTACAGTGACAAAAGGAGAAGCAAATGTGTCGAAATCAGAGATAGATAAGGTGGAAATATGGCACTCTAGGCTATGCCATATGAGTTTAAAAAAATTAAATATACTGGTGAAAAAGGGGCACATATCAAATAAAGAGATAGACCAACTCAAATTCTGTGAGACATGTGTTCTGGGAAAATCTCACAAACAAAGCTTTCCGGTTGCTAAACACACCACAAAAGGGATTCTCGAGTATATACATTCCGACTTATGGGGAGCACCATCAACTCCAGAAAGTTTAGCCAGAAACAAATACTTTATCAGTTTCATAGATGACTATTCACGCAAGGTCTGGATATATTTTCTAAAAACGAAGGATGAAGCTTTCAGCAAGTTCAAGGAATGGAAAGAAGCAGTAGAAAATCAAACAAAGAAAAAGATAAAGTGCTTACGAACGGACAACGGTCTCGAGTTTTGCAACCATCAGTTTGACAAACTATGCAAAGACTCGGGAATTAAGAGACATAAAACCTGTCCTTATACTCCGCAACAAAACGGGGTCTCAGAACGAATGAACCGTACGATCATGGACAAGGTTTGATGCATGCTCGTGGAGACAGGGTTAGAACAAGAGTTTTAGGCAGGAGCTGCTTCAACATCTATATATGTGATAAATCGATCTCCAAACTCTGCGATTGATTATGAATTACCAGAAGAACGATGGACGGGTAAAGGATGTGATTTAAGTAATCTTAAAAGATTTGGATGTTCCGCATATGTCCATAAGGTACAAGAAAAGACAAGTCCAAGGGCCATAAAAGGATTTTTTATGGGATACCCTTTTTATCGTGTGTGGATACCAGAAACTGGTAAATGCAACACCAGCAGGAACGTAGTGTTCAATGAAGAAGAACTCTACAAACACATGATACGAGACTCTAAGAAAGACATCGAAGTAGAGATCATGGACACTAACAAAAGTTAAAAGGGATCTAGGCGAGTAACATTCAAAGAGAATCTGATAGAAGGACCATCATCATCAACATCAGACAACGAAGAAATATCCTTGCCAGTTGCATCACAAGAGACGCCATACAGCTCAGAAGAAAGCGAGACAGAAGATGATGAAGAAACGGTCCTAACACCTGATACTACAATAGAAGATTACATGCTAGCAAGGGACCGAGTGAGAAGACAAATAAAACCACCATCAAGATTCGAAGACACTGACTTCGTAGCATATGCATTGTCCGCAGCAGATGAACTCGAAATAAAAGAACCTAAGACCTTTACCGAAGCCATGACTAGTAAGGAAAGAAAACAATGGAAGATTGGAGCAGAAGAAGAGATGGACTCACTCACACGGAATGATACATGGATCTTAATCGAGAAACCTGAAAATGCAAAAACCGTAGGGTGCAAGTGGATTTTCAAGTTAAAATTGGGGATACCAGGAGTTGAAAAACCTAGATACAAGGTAAGACTGGTGGCACAAGGTTTTTCGCAAAAGGAAGGGATTGATTATAACGAAGTATTTTCCCCGGTAGTGAAACACGTATCAATCCGCATAATGCTTTCAATCGTGGTTAATAATGATTACGAGCTTGAACAAATGGATGTTAAGACAGCATTCTTACATGGGGACCTAGAAGAGAAAATTCTTATGAAGCAACCAGAGGGTTTTATCAAGAAAGGAGATGAAGACAAAGTATGTTTACTAAAGAAGTCTTTATACGGTCTTAAGCAATCTCCAAGACAATGGAATCAAAGATTCGACTGCTTTATGAAATCTCAAAATTTTGAGAGAAGCAGAGAAGATCCTTGTGTCTACATGAAGAACATTAAAACACCACAAGCTGTATTTTCACTCCTATACGTTGACGCTATTCTTATAGCCTCAGGAGACCAGAAAGAGATCAGGAAAATAAAACAGAGTCTAAGCAAGGAGTTTGAAATGAAAGATTTGGGAAAGGCATCAAAAATATTAGGAATGGATATAATAAGGGATAGAACTAAAGGAATCCTAATGTTATCACATGAAGGTTATTTAAGAAAGGTGGTGGAAGCGTTTGGCATGACAGAAGCTAAAATGGTAGTAACACCAACCTCATCTCAGTTCAAACTACGGAGCCTCAGATCAAAGCAAAAGGAAGAAGAAAGAAGATACATGGAGAAAATTCCATATGCAAGTGCAATTGGAAGTATAATGCATGCAATGGTTGGTTCTAGACCTGATCTCGGTTTTGCGGTTGGTTTAATAAGCCGGTTCATGTCTGAACCAGGAAGAGATCACTGGGCAGCTGTTAAATGGGTTTTAAGGTACATAACAGGAACTACATGAAGGTGTCTAACGTTTACTAAAGAACCAAAGTTCAGTATCAAAGGGTTTTGTGACTTTGATTATGCTACAGACCTTGACAAGAGGAAATCAGTTAATGGATATGTGTTTAAAGTTTGGGGAAATATGGTCAGTTGGAAATCAGGACTACAAGACGTGGTAGCCCTTTCAACAACCGAAGCAGAGTATATGGCTCTAACGGCAGCAGCAAAAGAAGCTCTTTGGTTAAGAAGACTATGCAAAGAACTAGGGTTTGATCAAGATAGTGTCAAGCTAAACTGTGACTCACAAAGCGCTATAGCCCTAGCTAAAAATCACGTTCATCATGAAAGAACTAACCATGTTGACACTAAGTATCATTTCATCAGAGATCTGGTCGAAAATGGCAGTGTTACTCTATCTAAGGTTCATACCAGCAAAACCCCAGTAGATTTTCTAAGTAAGGCCTTACCAGGGCAAAAGTTTGATATCTGCTGTGAACTTCTCAAAATCGTTTAAGAAGTTTGACCCGGCAGGTAATTTCGTTATCGATTCATCTCGCACAAGAAGAAACATTAAAGTTAGAGCTTAGACTTTAATGTTGATCGATAACCCAGAAGCTCAAGTAAATAAAACAAGAAGTTACCTGCTAAAAAAGGATGCGAGGCAAGTCTCAGCTCAAGGTGGAGCAAGCTGAGAAGGATCAATCACATGACTAACAATTATAAAGAGAAACAAATTTACACAAGGGAACGTCTTAAACAATATCATTTGGGAAACTGAAGGGAGACGAGTACCTCAAAACACTGAAGAAAGCTCTATTGACGGCATGGAAACAACTTGAATGGATTTGATGTAGGTAAAGGTGAACATGGGTTGCGAGCTCAGAGAAGATAACCTCAAGCTAGTTTTGTCTGAAAATTGATCGGGACAGCGAAGGGGATATCAATATCAAAAGCAGGAGATTATCGTATGATTTTGGAAGAGATTTATGAAACTCAGGGATACTTAACGGAAATCTAGGAAATCCGGTGAAGTTTCTCTTCTCAAATCGAGAGAAGAACTCGTCAAAGAGGAAGACGGAGTCGCGATCTTCTTTCTTGATTAACGAACCTCGGTTTTGACAGAGATGGAGAGACTGAGATGAATCTCGTCAAGATCGATCGACGCAAGATGAAGGAATAAAGATCCTTGACGAAGGATCCATTCGAGGCATCACCGTCTGAAGAATCGCTGCATGAATCGCCGCAAAATTGTTCTGACAAAAAAGGAAGTGAAGCTTGTCGAGGTTTTTTCGGTGATACCGAAGAAGAAGATGGGCCGAAGTCGAAGATGGGCCGAAGTCGAAGATGAGCCGAAGAGGAAGATGGGCTGGAAAGGAGATACGCTGAAGAGAATTGAAGCCCAAGGTGGAGTTTATTGATGGATGGGCCTAAATTATCTTCAGAAGCTCGTTAGAAGCCCAAGGTTATAAGTCCCTACACACAAAGGAAATCAAGTTAGAGATAATGATAGATTATATCATTATACTTTCTAAGATAGGAGAAATCTAGTGTTATATATATATATGTTATTGTTAGATCATAGGGGATATACGAGAGGGAAGGCTTAGGAACACAACTATTTTATCTTAAGCATTCATATTGGCAATAAACGTGTTTGGTTTTCATTCTATTAACAAACATAAAGTTAAGGTTAAATCCTAACACATTATAGATGTTAAGAGAGAAACGTTCATCGGTGGGTGAGAAATAGAAGGATATCAACATATACGGGAGATAGTAGAAAGTTGAGAGGAAGTAGACTTTTTTAGACAGAGGCTGAGACTAATTGAGACCTAATCAAGTTCATCCTTAAACGCAGAGTTTTGCTTACTTTTGGTTTTTAAACCCGACTATCATTAATGCGTAGGGCTTCACTATGGGCTTCCAGCTGAATTTGGTTTCTTAATGGGTAGTTTAGCAAATCATTATGTATTCCAACAAATTATAAAAACTCACATCGCCACAAGCAACATTTGGAAACAGAATATTTATTATCCCTGTGGGACCCACAAAGAAAATTGTCGATGTAGACACCTTAAAAGAGAGGAAACAATTTCATTTTATACATGATGATTAGTAATCACAACATTAGCTAGAACAGAGATAATATTACTAATCAATTTAATATCACTACATAAATCAATAGCCAAAGGTTTAGCAATGTTTGATGCATTTAAGGAGGTACCAAATGTTTTACCAAAGTTTTCCTTAAAAGCTTTAATGAGAGTTTCAAGGTTTGGCGGCTTATATTTTCATCCTAGAAAATCCTCAAGGTGGAGCTGGTGCTAAAGCCTTTCCTTTACCAAAATTAGAGCACGTGGATGAACACACGGACAAAGTTACTGGTTCAGCAGTTAAGTTTGCTCTTGCATCTATGTACTGAGGGCGAGGCTGACTTAACTTGGGAGGCTTGAGATGTGGATGAAGGATCCAACACTTGTCATTCCCATGACCCTTCTTGCAATAATCACATATCCAAACCTTCTTATCTTCCTGCTTGTATAATCCTTTGTTTGTCACAGCTGAACCTGCCTTGTTTGCCATAGTGAGTTTTCCTTTGCATCCAAAAAGACCATGTGAGCTGCTTCTTCTGAATTTGAACACACATATATTCAAGAGTTTGTAGTTTCTATGCCCTTAATATGTGTTTGATAAGATCATTATAGGTTGGGTTGAGAGTAACCAACAACCCAAATACTTTGTCTTGCTCACGCCTCTAATTCAAGACTGAAGGCTCCACACTGCTTGGCTTCATCATCTCCAACTCGGCCTACAAAGACCTAAAATGGGCGAAATGTTCTGTGAAGTCCATGTCTTCTTGGCTGAGGGTGTTGATAGCCTTTTTAACTTCAAATACTCAGCTAAGGTTTGATATATTACCATAAAACTTTTGGAGAGTATTCCATAGATTTTTGGAAGTTTCACAATAAAAGTTAGCTTTCAATATTGATGGATCAAGGGAGTTTTGGATGATAGAAACACCATGAGATCCTCCTGACCCAACTTCCCACCATCCGCAACAAAAAATTCCTTGTCATCTTCTCCCTCAGTGATTTGTTTTGGAGTTTCTCCAACTGAGATATAGCTCCATAAACCTTTTCCACCAAGAGTCATTTTCACCATCCTTGACCATAAAAGGTAGTTACATTTAGAATCACAAGTTTGGCCACAAATTTCTTCTTCTCCATCTTCACTCACTATTGACTGCTGGGTAATAGGCTAAACCTTGAAGAAAACTTCAAAAACAGAGAGCAGAATAGAGTTTGCAGAAGTAGATAATAGGTTTCAAGAGCTTTAAAGATCTGATACCATATAAGAATATGATAATTGATGGGATTTTACTGCTGGAATGATGAACATGGAGAACAAGAGAGAGAGAAAGAGAGAGATTTATGAACCGAAGAGGAGAAAAGGAAGAAATAATTACCTTAATCTTAATTTCTTACAATACTTTTCTAGATATAGAATTACCATGATGCTTTAACTTCGGTAGACATTGAATCTTCCAAGAATACGCCTTTAGACTCTTCGTATCCAGACCAAACATTGGTTCATGTGTTCCAAAGTCTGGGTACGAGCTTCAACCTCATAGCCAGTTTAACTGTATATCTCCATGTTTGTGTGAAAAATCATCCATATTTATCCTCATAATGAGTCTGACTTAAAAGAAAACTCTCAAATAAACTTTGCATCTCGCTGATTGTGTAAAAAGCCATCCATCTAGAACTAGGGTTTATACACAAATATGTTGTATTCCTACTCTATTTATCAATAAAACATTACTTTTGATATCTTTTTCCTTCTTTATTTCATATTTCTGTAGTATCATGAAGACTTCTGCTCTATTTTACTCTAACAATAAGCATGAGATTTGAAAAACATTCTACAGAGAGAAACCCAAAATGGGTCTAAGCAACTAGAAAATAACACAAACAACTAGGAAATAAAACTTTCACTTAAGTGTTCTTCTAACAAAGGTCACATATAACACTTTACTTACGAGCAAACAAAAATAAGAAATTGTGTCGTTTACTGTGCACATTTTTAATGAAACATATACATAAAAAAAAATTGAAACCGAAAAGGAGTCTAAGAGAAGAAGAGGGCATGAAGTAAACACTTACTTTAGGAGAAATACGAGAGAGTAACCAAAAGAGGAGCCCGGCAGAGGAAGAAGATGAGGATGACTAGAGGAAAAGAGGAAAAGCCCGAAGAGAGAGAAAAATACTGGTTTGAAAACAAAGAAGAAGGAGTGGCGAAGCCACATCAGAACTGTCAAGGATCATTAGAAACAAAGAATTATTAAGAACAACTTTTCTTATTGCTTTAGAAACTACTCAAAACTAAAACTCTTAATAATTCTCTTAGATCTCTTATGGAACACCTCTCTGTGAGACCTATAGTTATAGTGAAGGATAATTCCCTTTAACATGTGGGATATGGAAAACACAAACTTAATTTAATAGAAAACTTCATTTTCCGATTCTATATTTCCTTATTGTGTTATCTCTTAACATGTTAAACATCTAATAATATGTTAAGTTTTCACGTTCTTAGAATTAGCCAACAATCACCCCCTTAATTCCAACTTGAATTAGGGAGATCAATTTCTTAAACTCCAATTAAGCTCCTCATTTGCTTGAACTTAATCCTTGCTAATGGCTTGGTTAGGATGTCAGACTTCTGCTCAACACCTGGCACATGCTCCACTTCGATTTGCCTATTCTCCACACACTTTTGAATGAAATGATATCTTGAAAGTATGTCCTTACTTCTTCCATGGAAAACCGGATTTTTTGTTAGAGCAATGGCTGATTTGTTGTTGATCCTAAGCTTGACCTTCTCGCCTTCTTCACTTAGTATCTCACACAACAACTCCTTAATCCATATAGCTTGCTTCGCTGCTTCTGTTGCTGCCATGAACTCTGCTTCGCATGATGACAATGCAACCATTTGCTGCTTCTGCGACGTCCAAGTAACCAGTGATGAACTGTAATAGAAAGCATGTCCTGACATGCTCCTCCTGTCATCGACATCAATATTGTGACTATTGTCACTATAACCAACGACGCTCCTTGACCCATCTCTTTTGAAGAACATACCAAAGTTTTTTGTTCTTTTCACATACCGCAATATGTGCTTGATGTCTTGTCCATGAGAGTATCTCGGATTGTGCGTGTCTTTACTCAAAACACCCACTGCATAACACAAGTCAGGTCTTGTATGAAGCAGATACCTCAAACATCCTATCATTCTTCTGAATCCGTAGCATCTATCTCTGGTTCATCTTCAGCTTTTTATATCTTCAAAGTTGACTCCATTGGTACGTGAGTCGCGTTACACGATTCCATCTTTGTGTCACACAAGATTCCTTGAGCATACCTTTCTTGTTTTATTATGATTTTGTCTGCTCCTTGAATCACTTCTATGCCAAGGTAATACGTTGGCTTTCCTAGATCTGACATCTAGAACTTCTTTGACATCTCATCTAACTTCTTTAGATGTGAAACACAAATTTTCGCATATACTACACAACCGAATATCCTCAAGTTCTTAATATTTGGGTTCTTCGATGTGAGACACTTGTATGGCATTTGATCCTTCAAGGCTTTTGTTTGAACTCTATTGATGGGGTAAGTTGACTGTCGTACAGCTTCTCCCCATAAGTAGTTCAGCATCTTCAGCATACTTCTTTTCATACCCATTAAGGTTTGGTTTCTTCTCTCCACAACACCGTTTTGCTGAGGCGTGTAAGGCGCAGTTAGGTGCCTTTTAACTCCATTCTCTTCACATAACAGATTGAAATCATGTGAGGTAAACTCTCCTCTTCTATCGGTGCGAAAGTTCTTAATGGTTGAACCGGTTTGCTTCTCTACACTTTCCTTAAACCTTTTGAACCAATCGAATGTCTCAATCTTCTCCTTCATAAGTATTGTCCACATATACTTGGGGAAATAATCAATTAGGACAAAGACATACTTGTTATTTTCTTGCATTGGTGATGTGATTGGTCCACAAAAATATCCATCCAATAAATCCAATGGCTTTGTCGCACGAAACATGGCTTTAGTCGGGAATGAATGTCTAATATGCTTCCCTGCTAGACATGCGTCACACACGCTTTTTTTCGTGTGTTGCACTCGGCATTCCGATGACCATCTCCTTCTTTACCATGTTGTTCATCACACCATAGCTTATATGTCCTAGTCGAGCATGCCACCTCCGTGTTGGATCTCCACCTCTGACATGTAAACACTGCAGATAGCTAATCTCCATCGGGGTCTTGTAGAGACGGTTTGGAGATCTTGTAACACGTACAAGAAACCTGCCACACGAGTATATGTGAGTGTTAAATAGACATCTTTCATGTTAACCTCACATCCGTTTTTTGTTGCTTGTCCAAGACTCAATATGTTATGCTTCAGGTCGGATATGTAATATATGTCTTTGAGTGTCTTCTTCTCTCCAGTCTTGCACACAAGAGTAACACCACTATTTCCAACAATATAAACACATGAACCATCACCAAACTTCACCTTCCCTTTGGTGTTGAGATTAAAAATCGAAAATAATTCCTTATTTCTTGTCATGTGATTGCTTGCTCCATTATTCAAATACAAACACTTGCATTGCCTTTGTCGATATCAAGATTCTTTGGAATCACCTTGTCATCGTTCAAGAATACCACATCATGTACATTGAGGACATCAGCCTCTTGTGTTTTGTTTAAGGTTGTTTCTTGATTCTTCACTGACTTCTCGGGACATGCACTTGCGTAGTGACCCGACTTGTCACATCTCCAACATATCAGCTTTGAATGATTTTTTTCAAGTTTTTGTCTTCGGTGTGTGATACATGGTTTTGGATGTGTAGCCTACCTCGACCTCTGCCTCTTCCATTCCATCCTCTACCTCTACAACAAAAATCTCCATAGTTCCTCTGAATATGGTGATTGTTATCAAAAAACATAAGCTTCCCTTGGTCTTCTTTCTGAGTTTTTCCCCTACACGCTCCTCATACGCCTTTAGCCTTCCAACTATGTTCTCAAAACGATAGAGTTGAGGTCTAGAATTTGCTAAAACGTCGCTACGATCGGGATATACTTGTGTCTTGGGAGACCCTTCAAAAACTTCTTAACCATCTTGGGTTCTTCTATGTTTTCTCCCAATGAGACTGCCTTGGATGATAACCCTGATATCTTTCCCGCAAAGTAATCCACGGTATCACTATCATCTTTCTTTCACCTTTCGAACTCCGTAATCAATGTCGGAAGTCTCGTCTCCCTTACACGATCAGCTCCATGTTGTCGTGACTTGATAGAGTTCTAGATGTCTTTCGATGCGGTTTGTTCTCCCACCTGGAGAATCAAATTTCCAGATATGGATTGAAACAAAAGAGCAATCACAACATCGTTCTTATTTTGATCATCCGAACCAGGTTCTATCGTGTCCCACACATCATGAACAAGGAGTAACACCCTCATCCTCATCGACCAAACTGTTTAGTTTTTCGAGTTCAACATCGGAGATTGGATGGATGCGGATCCAAGGTCCTTTGTGCGTGGTGCAGCTCTAGTCACGTCTGCCATCTTGCATTCGTGATCTCTTAGCAATCACTAGGATCGAAGCTTCAACTTAAGCTTAGATTGAGTCTCCAACCTATGGCTCAGATACTAATTCAAGGATCTCTAGAAACAAAGAATTATAAGAACATTTTTTCTTATTGCTTTGAAAACTACTCAAAACTAAAACTCTGCTACTCTTAGATCTCTTATGGAACACCTCTCCATGAGACCTATATTTATAGTGAAGGAGAAATCCTTTTAACATGTGGGATATAAAAAACACAAACTTAATCTAATAGAAAAATATTGTAAATTTCATTATTGTGTTTATCTCTTAACATATTAAACATCTAATAATATGTTAAGCTTTCACAAGTTTGCAATTATCCAACAAACTGGCAATGGGAGAATGCTAGTGAAAATCGATAAAGACTTCCATAGTAAGAAACACTGGAGAGAACACCGAAGAAAGGTTAGAAAATTTCACAGATCAATTGCCAAAAGTAAGGGTTTTTGATCCAGACTCAAATGGAACTTTAATCATGTGGCGAATAATGAAAAAAGGTCTAGATATTTCTTATTGAAAATTTAATATAAATAATTAATATTTAAAGGTTAATTAAAACAGGATTTGTTAAATTAGAGGGACTGAATTGGATTATGAAAAAAAAAATTAAGTGAACAAAGCCATAGGCTCAAAGAAATAATAGGACAAATCACTTCTCAATATGGTCCATTTAGCCTTTTTCTAGCTTAATCAACTTTTGGTTTCTGATTTTTGTTCTTTGGATTCAATCCTTGAGTATTCAATTGATGCGACTTGCAGCTGAATCATTTTGTCCTGAATTCAAACATAACACACATTACTACGATATACTTTTAACACTTACTTTTAAATGAGAGAAGAAGAGAACTTGAGAAAGAAGGAGGATGAGTGGATGACAGTTGTGTTTTAAATAGTTGACGAGGTGAATGTTTTCAGCATTGACCCTTACGGAAGAGGACTAGTGGCTGCAAATTTGAAGATGGTATTGTCCGGGACATTGTGGTCGAGTGGTAAAGGGATAGGTTTAGGAAGCCAGCATGTTTCAATTTTGATTCATTTATTATACGAAATTAAGTCATATTATTCTAGACATCGAGATGGATATGAACATTTTGTCTTTGTTCATTTGAATATTCGGAGAAAAAAACTATCTATTGACTATACTTTTTCTTATTAATTAGTATGGAACCTTCCATACGTCTCCAATTTAATAGAAAAAAACAATCTGAACATTATATTTGATTTAGGCAAAAATATGAATTTTTATAAATTTGTCATAAAAACAATTTCGTTTAAAAAAATGATATATGGACCAGAAGTCTTCTAGCAAGACCCAAAACTAAACATTAGAAACCCAACCCAATAGAATTGAGAGAGGGAGGCAAGCACACCCAATGGTTGAGTATATCCTATCATCAATATATTATTGTAGTGTATATTTATGACTTCATATATAAGTTCTCTTTCTTGTATTAGAGAAATTGGTTTTAGCAAAGACAAAAAATCTGGAAAACTTACATAAAATCTAAGTATAAAAGGTTAATTTTGTATTTGAATTTTTTTTTTGACATTTCAGAACTAATTTCATCTGAAAATCTACATCCATTAGATTTCACTAGAAATGGGGGAGAAATCAGTTTTGCATAAGACTAAAAACTGTGAATTATTAGAGGAATTGTTTGAAATTAGTAATTTCATATATTTGAAGTCTTTAAGAATTAGTCAAATTTTTGAACTTCTTTGTGTTTTTCCAACTATATAATTTGTTTAATCTTTTTTACTTACCATAAATTTTATTTTAATATGTGAATATATCATATTATAGTTCTCATTATAAAATTTTGGGTATTTTCATTGTACCATCACAAAAAGTAAATTAGGTAACTAACTATCACTTCAATTATTCTGTAAATTTGTATATTAATTGCAATTTTATCCTTTCTCACATTTCCCTTCCAAGATTAATCACTTTCAATATTCTAATGTAATGATTATTAAAAAAATTAGTTTACATATGAAACCATATTTTTTTGTACATAATATATTTTAAATTTTTTAAATTAATATATATTTTTACTAAATATGTTTTTGTAGTATTAGAATAACAATATTGCATAGACTTATTCTATTCTATAAAAATAAGCATACATTATTTTAATATATAGTATGATGATAAATAATAAAACATATTTTATAATTTGATGAATAGAATGATGAGAAAATTACTCAAATATTATAGAAATATTTCTACATTACTAGAATATCATACATCTTTTGAAAATTACTCAAATTTTGGTAAACCTCTAGTATATTAAACAAACACCATTGGTTAATTTGTTTTCAATTGAGATTATTAATAATAAAAAATTATTAACAAATCTATATCACTAATATCTATAATTCACATCACTAATAACTCTGATCATAAGATATGATCATAAGATAAGGAAGGCAATCAATTGACGTTTTAAACTTCTTTGTCATAACAAAAACAAAAAAAAAATCATTCTTGCATCGATTAAACCCTCACCACTTTGAGTCGATATTGTTGTTTTTTTCTGAAATCGTCTTCTCCGCAAGCTGCTCCGAAATCGTCTTCTCTGACAAGTGTCTTCTTCGAAATCGTCTAATATCGTCTTGTCTGGTATGTTTTGATGCAATTTTTTGAGTTAATAATTATTTGATGGTTGAGTTATGATTTATTTGATAGATGAGTTATGATTTACTGTTGTAGGTGCATGTGAAGAACATGATTATGATGCTAGACTTAGACGAGATGTTTTTTCAGTGGCAAGGAAAAATCAGCCATATCTCAAAATGATTATGATGGATGACTAAGAAGAGATGTTTTTTCAGTGGCAATGATTAACTCAACCCTATTGTTTATGTATCTCAGTCGTGTCATTTATATAAAACAGTCATATCTCAAACATACCAAAAAATCGGACAATGTTTATATAACTCAGCCGTGTTGTTGATATAACTCTACCATACCTTCAACTCAGCTATGCTTGGCTTTTGGAATCCGTAAACGCTAAAAAAGTTTTAAAACCCTAAACTCTAAATACAAACTTTAAAGAGATTTTTACAAATATGACTCAAAAATTAAAGTCAAACACAAAACTAACCCATGGTTTTTTTAGAATTTTCATTTGCCCTATTCACGCCAAAAGTTTAGATTATTCACGAAAATGCTATTACTTTTGTTTTTGAAAATAAGTATTTACTCTATCATGCTCATCTTCACCAAATATTTATAATATTGCTATTAGCATCAATACACCAACCACAATGAACAACCGATTTGAAGCTCTTAATGCACATAAAAATCAATTTTCAATCCTCTTATCTCATTTCTTATGCTCAAAAACTAAATCTCTTTTACTTTCTCTCTATATTCATCTTAAAACCCCAAGATTTTATTCTAAACTTTGTAAGGTTCAAACTCATGAATTTTGGTCATTAACAAGTGGATCTGTTTCGTGGTAAATTTATGTGTGCTAGGAGAAGCTAATCTAAGTTATATCACTGGTTGAAGGTATGAAACTGATTTTTTCCAGATTTGTTCATCAGAAGACTTCCGTGTAAGTCTTCTTATACGGAAGTTTTCTTGTCAATGCAGATGTTTCTTTTGTAATTGACTTTATGTTTGTTTTTTAGAGATGACTTCTATGGAAGTTTTCTGATTTTTCTTTGTTAACAAAAAAAAATCTCAAAAATACCAGAGAAGACTTCACGGTAAGTCGTCTAGGATAAACATGTTAGTTTTGCAATTGACCAAATAATGTCAAAATTTTGACTTTCTCTAGACGACTTACATGGAAGTCTTCCACCAGAAGACTTCTTTGTAAGTTTTCTGAACTCTCCACTACAAGAAAACACCTCGATTCCTAGGGACATTTTCCTCGGAATGTCGTCGGAATCAAGCGACTCCGACGATATTCCGAACAAAAAGTCCCTCGGAAAAATCTCCTCGGAATCACAGTTTTCGTCGGAATTTCCTCGGAATATTCCGAGGACATTCCGATGGACACAATTCCGAGGACATTCCGAGGAAGCTTTTCGATGGAACCATTGGTCGGAATTCCCACGGAAATTTCCGAGGGAAGAAATTGCTCGGAATTTTCCCAGGAAGCAATCCGTCGGGATATTCCGAGGACTTCTAACCCTCGGAAATTCTGAGGAAAGACGTTCTTCGAAATAATCCGACGGATTGTCTTCCTGGGAATATACCTAGGAAATTCCGAGGAACAGTATCCCTCAGAATATTCCGAGGAATGATATTCCTCGGAATATTCGTAATATTTAATTTTTAAAAAATAATATAAATTTATTTTTTTAAAATTAAAATTTGAAAATAAAATTAAAATTTTTTAAATTGAAAATTGAAATTCAAATAAAAAACATAATATAGATAATGTTAAAAAGTAATATTCGAAACAAAAAATTAAAAACAGAAATTCAAAACATAAACAAGAAATAAAAAGAACTACTCCTCGTCCTCGTCCTCGTCGTCGTCGAAGTTATGGTCTGGGAATTTCTTCATGAACGCCTCCATCATCCTCTCAGTCCGCCTCTTTTCTGCCTTACTAGCAGCCTCTTGAGCCACCATCTTCGCCTCCAACATAGCGATGCGGTCATCCTTATCCTTCAGTTGATCTATCAGCATAGGATCAACTGGCACCTGGGATGTAGAAGGAATCGGCTTGGATCGACGACCCAAACCGACCAAACGTCCCTTCTTCTTTGGAATCGCCTGAAAAAGAAAATTTAAAATTATAATCATAGAAAAAAGATTATAAAATAAATAAATGAATTGAATATTTAGAAAATATCTTACCGATACAAGAAGCTCGTCGATTTGAACTTTGGAGAGGGCAGTCGATGCAGTGGATGTGGAGTCGAGATCGGCCTGGATCTGGGAGAGACGGGCCTCTTCGTCTTCCCTCATACTGTCCACCAGGGAGACCACTTCCTTCGCAAGACCGTCATCAATCTGGCCCGTCGTCTTGTTGGTGTGGATCCTCTTGTACAAATCGTAATCACCCACGGTCTCGCCATCATTTTCTTCCGCCTAGGAAAACACATAAGTTAAAAAAAACATTAGAATACAGAAAAAATAAAAATATTTTAAATTTAGAAGAAAAGGAGTTTCAACTTACCAATTTGTCTGCGAGAGTGGGAATAGACTGAGCACCCAAATTGTGCACGAAGATGCCCTTCCCGCCACGATCGCTCTTGCGGTTGGTGGAGTTGGTGTTAGAGATCTCCTTCGTCTCGGTCTTGTTCCAATGGATACACAACTCCTGCCAGACCGTCGTGTTGATCGACTTTGGGACCTTTTAATGAAAAAAAAATATGAAAAAGTTAAATAGAATGAAAAATATATTAATAAAGTAAAAAAGATAATATCTTATTCTTGAGCCACTTCTGCTTCCACTCATATATTTGTCTTCCATAGTTCTCCATACACTTATGGACGAAGGCGTTACGGATGAACGACGTGTTATCGGGATGCCAGGTGAACTCTTGCTGAAAAAAAACATGATTAGTAAAAATATAATATTAAAGAAAAAAAAGAAATTTAAAAAAGTTAGAATTCTTACAGCAAACTGACGAAACCACAACTCCTTCTCGTTGTCAGGCATCACCGAGAAGGTTTTGTATCCCCTCCTGAGGTCGGAGTACATCATCCTGTTGATCCAAGCGCTGATCCCGTTATGGGATCGGTCGAACCTAATATTAGAAACAAATTATTAATAATGAATCAAATTTTTAAAAGAAAGAAAAAAAACTTTCACTTACCAAGTCTGTCTGTGTCCCCTAGGATACTGAGTGAGATAGGGGAGATGCTCACGACCTGGCTGTTGCACCAGCTGTGCAACAGACATCACTCCTGCAGCGACAGGAGGCTCGGGAATGTCCGGAAAGTCGTGAACGACAGGAGGAGCCTCATCATCAATCGGAGGAACCGCCTGATGAACCGGAGCGGGATGGATGTTCTGCGATGATGAAGAGGAACCCCGAGACCGGTTGGACGAAACCCGAGAAGGGGTCGTCGAAGGAGCACGGCCTCGCGGTGCGGAACGACGAGGTCGAGCCCTCGTACTCTGCTCACCAGAATCCCAATAATTTTTTAAAAATAAAGATTTAAAATTAGTTTTTAAAAATATAAATGAAAAATTAAGTATTAAAAGAATATTTAAATTAATATAGAAATAATTAAAAAAATAAAAATTGTTATAAAAATACAAAAATAGTTTCATAATTAAAAAAAATATTTATAAATTATAAAAATGGCTAAAATAATTATTAAATTACTTTTAAACTTACTTATAAATTATAAATTATAAAAATATTTATAAATTGTAAAAATGGTTAAAATAATTATTAAATTACTTTTAAACTTACTTATAAATTATAAATTACTTTTAAACTTACTTATAAATTATAAATTATAAAAATATTTATAAATTATAAAAATGGCTAAAATAATTATTAAATTACTTTTAAACTTACTTATAAATTATAAATTACTTTTAAACTTACTTATAAATTATAAATTATAAAAATATTTATAAATTATAAAAATGGCTAAAATAATTATTAAATTACTTTTAAACTTACTTATAAATTATAAAAATTATTTTAATAATTATAAAAATCCAAATATATATTCTAATATCAAAAACGTTTTGGTAATTGCAAAATTGAATTTTAAAAACAAAATCAAATTCCCTAAAACCCTAATCAAAATCAAATTCCCTAAAACCTAATCAAAATCAAATTCCCTAAAACCCTAATCTAAATCAAATTCCCTAAAACCTAACAATCTAATAAATCTAACAATCTAAATCTAACAATCTAATCTCAATCCTAACAATCTAAATTCCCTAAAAACCTAAGAAAATTGGATCTAGAACTTACATGGGGATTAGGAACGGATTTAGAGGGGGATTTGGAGGGGATTCGCCGGAAAATCGCAAGGGAGGAGAGAAATCGCCGGAAAATCGCAAGGGAGGAAGAGAGAAAAGAGAGAAAGAGAGAATGGGGAAGAAGAAGAACAGTCTCGGGTTTAAAACCCGAAAATTCCGAGGGAAAATGAAGCCCTCGGAATTCCGTCGGAATCACGAAAATTTGATTTTTCGCGAAAATTTTGACGGTTTGGTTTCCCGGTTAATGAAAATTTCCCAGGGAATTCCGACGGAATTTCGAATTTCCTTGGAATTTCGAATTTCCTCGGAATTCCCTCGGAATTCTCTAGAATCAGAGAATATTCTCTGCATGTGTTCCTATTGGTCAGGCTGTTCCTCGGAATTTCCTAGGAAATTTCCTAGGAAATTCCGAGGAACCATAGTTTAGGGTTTCAAAATCCAAAATTTAAAACTTTAGACCATTCCTTGAACAATTTAGCAGTTTTTCCTAGGGTAACATTGACAATAGATGCCAAATAAACGTTGAAATTACAAAATTATTGAAATGAGTGCAAGTATTGTCGTTTCTGTTCATTAAAGTGTTTAAGTGTTTATCTTGTTGTTTGAGGATCTCGTTGATACAATCGGAAAAGTGTCTATTAATTGGTACAACACCAATATCTTGTCCCATAATCAATCCAAGACACTTAATAAGGCTTATGAAAGTCTTGTGGAAATCGTAAATCGGTGTTTTCGATTCTAAATCATCATTCCCTCGGAATTTCCTAGGAATTTTCCTAGGAAATTCCGACGAAATGATGGTTTTCCTCGGAATTTCCTAGGGAATTCCGAGGGAATTAAACCCTAAGATCAAACCCCTAAATCTGATTTTTACAAGGCAAAATTTCCTAGGAAATTCCGAGGAACACCCTGCAGGTCCTCGGAATTTCCTCGGAATTTTGAAAAAAAAAAAAAAAAAAAAAAAACCTATACTACTCTGAACCCGAGTCATCATCATCACCACCAGATGAATCTGAATCTGGATCTTGGTGAAACTCTCCAATCTCTGGTTCATCCTCGACGTGAACGACTGCTTCGTCTCCAAAATCGGTAAAATCGATAACAAGATCAACTGCAGCTACATCTCCTGCTGCACTTAAGTTACCGGATGTGTTTGGTTGGAGTGGGTCTTCCAGCTCAGAACTTCCCTGAACTCGGCTTCTCGGGTTGAGTGATGTAACAGTGACCCATGGATCATCTCTATTTGTAACTCGGGGGTACTTGATATAACAAACCTGTAACATTTTAAATTTGTTAATTAATGATGATGAAGCAAATATTGAAAATAATTGACATATATATTTTTAATTACCTGATCGGCCTGAGAAGCAAGAATGAAAGGATCATAATATGGTAGCTTTCGCCTCGAATGTACTGATGTAACACCAAATGCATCTATTCTAACACCTCGATCCGGAGTGTTATCATACCAATCACAATAGAAAACAGTGCACCGCAATCCAACCATGCCCGGATACATGATTTCCAAAATCTCGCTTATGTTTCCGTAGTATACATCATCTCCAGATGCAGAGCAAACACCAGCATCATAAGTCGTACTCGAACGTCTCCTCTTAGAAATTGTGAATGCATATCCCCGAGAAGCAAATCTCGGATATGACTTCACCACATACCTTGGGCCCCACACCATCTCGCGTAGCCAATCGTCAAATGTTTCACCTCTGGTCATACCATCAGACACCTATTAATAAAACATATGTTTTATCTCTCATATTATTATAAAAATGTGGTAAATAGTATAAAAATTTGTTTAAAGCACTCACATAAGTAAGCATCCATCGAGCAAATTCTCTCTGCTTCAGTGCTTCTAGTTCTTGTTCTGTGGCGTATCTATTTTCAAACCGCTTTTCCGCCATGAAAATCATGTACATATGATGACAATATTAAAATTTGAACTTGTTAAAATAAATATTTTTGAGCTAAATTTTTTACCTCTCATATTGAAGAACATCTTCGCAGTTGGTGAGTAAATATGTTTGCAATTGATTGTGCTCCTCTTCAGTATGTCGATGGTTCTTTGCTTTTCCGCTGAGTCGTCCAACATCTGTGAAGATGTCTGGAACCGTAACATAATATGTTGCCCTTTCGCCTCTATCGTCATGCCGAGCGGGTTTTCTGGTTTTCGTCTGCACTTCTCCTTGAAAGTAGTGTTCCGCAAAGTTTGAAGTTTCTGCTCTGATAAACTGTGCCACTATAGAACCTTCCACCCTACTTAAATTTTTCACCATCTTCTTCAGATGAAACATATACCGCTCATACAGATACATCCATCTATACTGCACAGGACCACCAAGTTCCAGTTCTCTTGGCAAGTGAATAACAAGATGCTCCATAACATCAAAAAAGGAAGGAGGAAATATCTTCTCAAGGTTGCACTTGATCACGGCTATGTTAGTCTTTAAGTTTTCAATACATTCAGGAGTCACTGATCTCGTGCATAAATCGCGGAAGAAAGCACTTATCCCTGCAACTGCTTCATAAACATTCTTTGGTAATAGTTCCTTGAAGGCAAACGGAAGGAGGCGCTGCATCATTACATGGCAATCGTGACTCTTCAAGCCGGTAAACTTTCCTTCGTTTCTGTCGACACAGTTACACAAATTAGATGCGTAACCGTCTGGAAATTCCACATCCTTTGAAATCCAATCAAAGAACGCATCTTTGGCCGCTGCATCAAGTCGGTATATGGGAAAAGGAGCCCTGCCATTCTCATCAACATGAAGTTCTTCACGAGCACATATATCGACTAAATCCAGTCTTGACTTCAAATTATCCTTCGTTTTACCTTGAACGTTAAGGATCGTGTTCATCAGGTTGTCGAAAAAGTTCTTCTCAATATGCATGACATCTAAATTATGCCTCAGCAGATGATCCTTCCAGTATGGCAGATCCCAGAAAATACTCTTTTTGTGCTAGTTATGTAGATCTCCAACAGCATCAACCGGATAATGCACATGTCCACCCATGTCTGGGGTCCTTTCTGCACCAAAATCTCTTAGTTGTGTCAACATTTCTCTCCCACTGATTTCCGAAGGTGGACTGTCAAACACCCTCTTGTTCTTCATAAACAAATTCCTACTCCTGCGATATGGATGATCTGGTGGTAGGAATCTCCTGTGACAGTCAAACCAACACGTTTTCCTTCCATGTTTTAGTTGAAAAGCATCAGTGTTATCTTGACAATATGGACATGATAGCCTTCCATGCGTTGTCCATCCAGATAACATACCATATGCTGGAAAATCACTTATTGTCCACATAAGTACTGCCCGCATTTGGAAGTTTTCTTTACACGAAACATCGTACGTTTCAGCACCTTGACCCCATAGCTGTTGCAACTCATATATTAGTGGCTGTAGAAACACATCAAGTGATCTCCTAGGATGCTCTGGCCCGGGAACGAGAATGGAGAGAAACAAAAACTCTCGACGCAAGCACAAGTTTGGCGGTAACTTGTATGGTGTGAGAATGACTGGCCATAGAGAATACTGTCTCCCATGCTTCCCAAATGGGCTGAAACCGTCCGTACATAATCCAAGGTAGACATTTCTTCTCTCATACGCAAATTCTGGATAGGTCGACTGGAAATGCTTCCAAGCTTTTGCATCTGAAGGATGTCTAATCTCACCATCCGTTGAATGCTCTGCATGCCATCTCATTGGTTGCGTTGTGCGTTCAGACTGATACAACCTCTGCAACCTTTCCGTCAAAGGCAAATACCACATCCTTTTATATGGCACTGGAACTCTTCCACTCGTATCTTTATAACGAGCCTTCCCACAAAACTTGCATGTATCCAGCTGCTCATCCGCCCTCCAATAAATCATGCAGTTATCCCTGCATACATCTATTACCTGATACAATAAACCAAGACCAGCTACCAGTTTCTGAACCTCGTAGTATGAACCAGGGGCAACATTATCCTCAGGTAGAACACCTTTTACAAAATCAGCAATCGCATCCACACAGTCTTCAGCCAAATTATAATCGGATTTAATGCTCATCAGTCTTGTTGCAGATGATAAAGCTGAATGACCATCTCTGCAACCTTCGTACAAAGGTTGCTTTCCAGCATCCAACATATCATAAAATCTCCTAGCTTCTGCATTGGGTAAATCTTCCCCTCTAAAATGATCATTAACCATCTGCTCAGTACCTACACCATAATCTACGCCCGTTCTAATTGGTTCTTCTAACCTAACCGTAGGCTGAGGTTCGCTAGTACTACCATATTCATAACCAGTTTCCCCATGATGATACCAAACTTTGTAACTCCGTGTAAACCCTCGAATATATAGATGAGTCCAAACATCTAACTGTTTAATAACCTTCCTATTTTTACAAGTAGAGCAAGGACATCTTAACATACTCGTTTCAGCTTCCGGTTGGTTGAGAGCTTTCCCCATGAATTCCTTTAGACCACTTTCGAATTCTGGCGTAAGCAATCTCGTGTTCGGATCCATATGAGGTCGATCGATCCACGAGCGATGATAATTATAAGAAGACATGTTTTTTTCAATCAGATTCGTGTGTGCAAAATAGAATGAGAGAGGATGAAGATATGGAGTGAATGAAGAGGATGAGGGGTGCTTGTATTTATAGATGAAATCTGCCGACGATTCCCACGAAATTCCCAGGAAATTCTGAGGCACTAGCCGTTGCCGTCGTAATTTCCTCGGAATTTTTGAAATACCACAACGGCTAACTAACGGCTATAATTTCTCATAGGATTTTCCTCGGTTTATTTCGAGGAACTTTTTTCCCTCGGAATTTCAACGGAAAATTCCGAGGGAAAGTGTATTCCTCGGAATTTCCTAGGTATATTCCGAGGAAACACATAAATTGTGTCTCCTAGGAATTTCCTCGGAATATCATCGGAATATGCCGAGGAACCAACGTTCCCTCGGAAATTCCCTCAGTATCGCTCTGTTTTCTTGTAGTGCTCGGTGGAAGTCTTCTCAGTGTCGGTGAAAGTCGTCTCAGGTTACTTTTCTAATTGAAATATAAAACTTAAAAATTTAATTCTAAATAGACGAATTCAATGTAACTCTTACGAAAGACGACTTACACAGAAATCTTCTCAAATTTTATTCCGAGATTTTGGTTAAACCTTGGTTATCATAGAAGACTTCCGTGTAAGTCGTCTACCGGAAGACTTACACGAAGTCGTCTAATTAAAAATAAATATTTAAGTTTTATTTTTAATTACAAAATTAAACTCAGACTACTTACTTAAAAGCCGTCTAGTTAAATGTAATATTTAAGTTTTATTTTTCTAGTGGAAGACTTCCATGGAAGTCATCTAAAAAAATCAAATTTCTGACACAATTCGGTCAATTGTAAAACTAACTTGTTTATCCTGGAAGACTTATGGGGAAGTTTTCTTTGGTATTTTTTGAAAAAAAATTAAAAACAAAAGTAAGTCAATATTTACAAAGGAAGATTTCCAAAGAAGTGTGTTGTAGAGTAGACCTCTTTGGAAGTCTTCCTTTGTACCAGTTGCAAAAATGATCTAAATGGAAGACTTCTAGGAAGTCTTCTACGACAAATTTTAATAAACTTTCATTTTCTCTAAAACTATAAAGACTTTTTAACATTTTTTTATTAATTCATGTATATTAGTTGATATTATGGTTCATGAATAAAGTTCATAACTTCATTAGTTTTTATTATGAATTTACCAACAGTCATGTTTATTAATGTTTCTAGCTAATCTGAGAAGACTTCCGTGGAAGTCTTCTATGTTAGTTTTTGTAAACTTGTTAAGTAACTTTATTATATGTTTTTTAACTTTCAAAAGTGTTAAGTAACTTCAAAAATATCTAATATATGAGAAGACTTCCTCGAAAACTTACAAAACCTCAGAAAACTTACAAAACCTCAGAAGATTTTATGGGGTTATATTCGTAAAATGAATTTTGTTTTTTTTGTTTGGTCATAAGGGGTTGATTGTAATTTCATTAGCTTTTTGGATTATTTCGAATTGGATTCAAGTTTGGATATACTTTTGGGGTTAAAATAAAGTGTTGAGTTATATTTTGCAAATTCCCCAACTTTAAACTCTAATATTCAACATCAAATCTGAAATTTAAACTTAAAGTCTTAAATATAAACTCAAAAATTAATATTTTTCAAAAATTAATCCCAAATTTTTAATCAATACCCCAAACCTTTAAGCCTCAAACCATATACTCAAACATTTATTCTAAACTTCAAATTTTAAATTCAAACATAATACATAAAATCTTAAATTATAAATCATAAAAATATGAGTATATTTACATATGTACTTTACACTGATTGTTTAAAAATCTTATATTTATTTATATATGCACTTTAAATAAATGCATTTTTATAAAATTTCTTATAAAATTGAATCTAATCACTTTGTTAAAGCTATATATCATTAACTTTATAAATATAAATGATAATTTGGGCTTTATATAAATAAATTTACTTAAACAATCAAGTTATAATATTTAAACAACTATTAAAGAAAATCAATTTTTGGTTGCTTATTTAATTTTGACCATTGATTTTTTTAATCTAATGACTATAAATCATTCTTTTGTTAATCCTCCTCCTCCATTCTCATTGGTCAAATCCTTATGCACAAGGATAACCTTTTCATCCACTAGATGAGATTTAATGTGACTGTCTAGATTTGTTAATCTTCCATTTTCTTAATCCGATGGCCCAGATTTGCATATCTCTCCTTTTTCAATCTCTCATTTTCTTATCTTCTGATTTTTTGTTTTGTTCTTAATAAAGAAACTTGACGGTGGAGGCAGAAGAAGCTTGATGGTGGCAGTCTCGGCATTAAAATTGTTGGTTGAGTACAGTGGAGGAAGCTGAAGAAGCTTGATGGAGATGGTCTCGTCGTCAAAAATGGTGGTTGAAGGCGGCAGAGTTAAGAAGATTGGTTTAGTTAGGTTTATTAATATTGGTTTTGTTGTTAGCGTATTAGGTTTATATAGGTCAAGACTTATGCTATGTTTAGGTTTATATAACTCGGTCGTATTGTAATTGACTTATATTATGTTTATATAACTCAGTCATATCGTTTACATAACTTCGTAGCGTTTACATAACTTAGTTGTATCGTATTTGACTTATGTTATGCTTACACAGCTCAGACGTATCACTTACATAACTCAGCCATATTGGATGGGAATGCTATCTCGCGACATTTCGTGTTTCAATATTAGTCGTAATTTAACCAAAACTCAGCCGTAGTTTAACCGTAAACTAACCGTAACTCAGCAATAATATAAATAACATTAAAATCCATAACTCAACCGTAAGCTAATCGTAAATCAGCCATAATACAAATTACACTAAAATCAATACAACACTTTTACATTGGAAAAGTTTTCGCATTATGCCCAGGGACATACGACAAAAATTCATGTACTCGGCAGCTGCGATTGCATGCACACATGGTAATTTCTCGTGTACGAAACGCCGGCATGTGGACTTTCTTCCTGCTAAGTTCACAACATGAAAAGACTCCTCAGAAGATCTGTAATCATCGAGTACCGACTTTGCGAGTTCGTCGTGTGTTGTTTCCTCATCTATACGCAGAACTCTACACCTTGAACTGTCGGCGTTGAATACATATTTGTTTTTATTAACCTAATTACCGAAAAAAATAATTATTGGATCCATAAGATCTAAGAGAAAGATGAATTACCCAAAGAATAATAATGAAGAAGATAGATGAACAAGATGAAGAATAATCCACGACGTCTGTAACATAAACCATAATTTGACTATTGTAATGTTTGTAATGACATAGCAAATAAGAGCTGATGACAAAGAAAATCAGAGCTGAAGACATGGAAAATCGGTAAGTCAGCCGACAAACGAACACATAACTCAACCTAAATAAATCAGCCATCAAGTACAACGTAAAACTCCCGCAACGTGAATACTATTTCAGTAATTAATCTTTCGCTAATAAATCAGTTGTAATTAGGCTGAAAAATGTTAAGTCAATTGTATCGTCAAATAAACCAGCCATTAAATGAATGTTATTCTAGTAATTAATATTTTGCTAATAAGTCAGTCGTAATTAAGTTGAGTTTACTGTTAATCAAGCCCATTACGGCTGATTATACGTAACTCAACCGTAACTACCTCCCATAAGTCAGCGTAATTTTTATAATTCAGCCAGCCGATGATCGTTAAATCAGCCGGCGAAACATAACTCAGCCATAACTTGTGTTGTAAGTCAGTTGTTATCTCATAAATGAGCCAAATTTCTGTAAATCAGCCATTACTAACGGGTGACTTATGTCTGTAAGCCAGTCAATATCTCAAAAATCTCTTGTATTGATGGCTGATTTATGTGTGTAGATCAGCCTGTGCTGTTTAACTCAGCCATCAATATCGATGTAACGCTTTACGACTGAGTTCACTTAGACCATGGGCAATGGAGTTGTCGAATTTTTGGAGCTCCCACAATGAACATGTAGAAAAAAATCAAAATACTTACGTGGGTTCAAATGAGTTGAATCTTTTCAACATGTTGGAAAACAAAAAATTGGGTCCACAAATGTCATGTGTCAGTTTTTTAATGAAAGAAGAGAGAAAATGATATATTTGATATTTTTTATCATAATTGTTCGTGATTTGTTTTTTTTCTATAAATAGATAAATTTACTCTTTTTATTTTATATAAAAAATTATTATTTTTCATATTCTACAAATAAAAAAATTATTTAATTTGGATAAAAATTAATTTTAACACATAATTCTACTACTTTTTAATAAACTAGCTTAATCTTAATTACATGCAGAAATATAAAACAAGAAAAATAAAATTTATTTTTAGAAGTTATTTCTCTCTTTTTTTTAATTTATTATTGCATTTAATATGTAGATATTTTTATAAAATTTAATATGTAAATATACAAGTATATAAAAGTAACTATAAAATAAAAAAAATAGTGGGGTAGGGTGTTGAATTTTATTAAACAAAACTATTGTATATGTTAAAAATAAGGCGGATTTGCCAAAAACAATCCAAATATTGATTTTAACAATAAAAGTAGCTCACATATTCAATCAGATGCAAAATCAACCTAAAAGTGTGGTAAAATACTATTTAACCTTTATGACAAAACAAAAAACCATAAAAATATTTTACGATTATGTCCTTCAGAGTCTACACGTAACAAAAGAGGTCTACTTATAGACTTATTTTGTAGTCTATATTGTGATTTGATCTAATTAATTAATTTTAAAAATGTATAAAAATAAGTTTTTGAACATATTAATTAATCATCAATATAAGGGTTAATATGAAGTTTATAAACTAAAATTTTATATAATTGGAAAATTTAAGAGAATTTAAATTGATTTGATAAACATGTGTTAGAAAATGTTTATGGTTTGGCAACAAAATGTTATGTCTTTAAGGGTTAGATTTTAGATTGAGATTTTTTTGTTTATTGACTTAAATTTAAATATTAATGTTGAATAGTTTATATTTTAAATATTTTGATATTTGTTACAATAGTTAAGACTTTTTTCTTATAAAGTAGACATTTAGGATTTGATATTTGTGGTTTAGGGTATAGTACACCTACAATAAAGTCTACTGTATTTTAGGTTTTATAAGAAGTTTACAGTGTCATAAATTTTAACTTCTTACAATTTGTCTCCCTATATAAATGAAAGTTACACAGTTTCTCTCTAAAATGACTGTATAAGTTTCTAAACTCTTTCACTTCTCTCTAAAACTCTCTCATTTCTCTTCATTCTCTCTACAACTCTCTCATGTCTTTCTCACCATATTAGTTTGTTATTTTAGGTATTATGACTCATGTAACTTTCATTTTCTCCTTTAAAATGTAAGTTCTAGATCTGTAGATTTTAAATCTGTATTTTTATGTTATGTCTTTCTCACAATATTATCTTACTTTTGTTGGTATTATCATTCATGGTTTTCATCTTCTCCTCTAGAAATGTAAGTTTTAGATCTATAGCTTTAAATGTGTATTTATGTGTTTATATTCAAATAAATTGTAGATTCACATTCTATGAATTTACTTTTCTATTATTTTATCTTATAAATTCTATTTTGAAGTATTTTAAGATTTAAAATTATTTTAACATTTCAAAATGTGCATAATTTTTCAGATATAAAAATTATCCAATAGTGTAGACTTCTAATGAAGTCTGCTTAGAAGGTAAAGCTAGTAGACGTTAGACTTCAAATGACGTCTACTAAACTACAAACTTTAAGCAGACTTCATTGGAAATCTACAAAAATATGACTTTAATTTTTTTCCTATGTTTCTTTAATAATTTCCTTTTATTTTGCACGTATTTTCTTCTATGGTTGTTATCTCTTCCTCTCAGAAATATAAGATCTAAATGTATAGATTTTAAATATGTTTTATTTATTTATATTTAAATAAAGTTACATATTTAAATTCTATGTCTTTAATTTACTACTATTTGGTCTTATAAATTATATTTTTAAATTTTTTATTTGAATTTATTTTCATATTTTAATGTATACTAAATTTTGATCTGTACGTCCATGCGAGATTTGTCTTAACTTTGTATAAATAAATATTTTTTTACATAAACATTATTAGATTATAATGGAAACTGAATTTGTTTTGTTTACTTATTATATACTATTTAGACAGTTTAAATTTTTTTCAATTCAATGTACTGTATATCACGGATATAATAACTAATAATATAATAACAAAGTAAATAGTTAATGTTTTTTTTAACTTTTCTGTTAATAATATATTATTCTTGTATACTCATCTAAACTTTTTTCTAATTTCTTTTATGAATAACAAAACAATAAACACGAAAATCAAACTCAGAAAAGAAAGATCAAAGCTATCTCCATATAGAGTAGCATAGCTCATACTTCCTATCTACGTTGTCTCTTGACAAAACCTTTCATTAGTTTTTTAGAAATTTTTTGGTTTGTCCTATTCAGAAACGGGTCATTGCTCTTGAAATTTCTTACAACCCGTTATTCATTACCATCTTTCTATAATGGAAAAATGATTGTTGGTACCCGAAGTATTGACCACCAAATGGTTAGCCATGCAAATTAACTAATCTATATCTAGTTACACGAAAAATCCGTTATGCACGAGAAAATCCATCAACTTAATGATGTTATGTAGTTAACATCACAAGATTAATTTCAATAATCCAAAAAGTGACGTGGATGTCTAAGACGTTAACTCCATTTAATTATCTCATTCATCAATTAAAATCCGATCCACCAGAGTGTTATTTAACTAATTTTCTGGTTTTCCCTTTTGTCATAATGGGTCAACTTTTAGTTAAATTATGTTCAAATGAGTCAGATTTTAATTAATCAATAGAAAAATTAAACTTAGTTAATGTTTTCGATGTCCACATCACTTTTTAAATTAATAAAACTAAGCTCGTGATGTTAAATACGTAATATTATTAAGTTGAAAAATGTTCTCATGCATAACATATATTTCATTTAGCTAGATATACATTAGTTTAGTTTGTATGGGTAGCTAGCAATCATATTTTCTTCCATAGTTTCTTGGAAACTATTTTTGTATTTTAGGAATAAGTTGATGAGAATAGAAAAGGGATTTTGTTTGTTCAAAATTAGTTAAACAGTGTATATAAAATTAATTGATAGTCGATCATCATGAAAGCTATTGTTAAGATTATAAAAGATAAACAATTTTCTTTAACAATTTACGTGGTAGGCAATATTAGAGAAAGGGAATTAATAAAGCTTTTGTTATGTTCATAATATATCATATTCATAGTTTAGCGAAGTTTTCTATTAGATTGATACTGTTTTCATACGTCAAAATAATATCTTAATTAAATTGATTGCGACTAACCTTTTTCATTAATTTTTATATCAATTATGCTAATATTTTCGAAGACATAATGAGAGATTCTTAATTTGGGTAGATTCTTACGGTTTGTTATAGGTATTAATTATGGTTTAGGTCAGTGGAAGAGACTTGCAATATTAGAGGTGAAATGAGGGTTAAGTACTAATTGTACTTCATTTTTAATAGTTTAGATATTTAAGATCTACAAAAATATTCACATAGAAGACTTCAAATGAAGTCTTCTTAAAAGTGAGAGCTAGTAGAAAAGTCTATTATCTCTGACTTTTAAACAGATTGTATAAAAATTTACTCAAATATAATTTTATTTTTATTTTTTTCTCACAATTTTATTTTATTTTATTTTGTAGGTATTTTCTTTCAAAGTTTTCAAATCATATTCCAAAAATATAAGATTTACATTAATTCATTATATGGATATTTTTTGTTTATATTGAACTAAAGTTATAGATTAATATTTTATGTTTTTGCTTTGCTACAAGGTTGACAAAAAATATTTGAAATATTTTTCAGAACAAAATATTTTCTAATTTTTTAAATTTACATTTTTAGATCTGAAAATTTTCCGTTAGTGTAGACTTCAACTAAAGTCTACTAAACCATAAACTTTAAGTAGACTTAATAAAAAGCTTAATAAAATATGATATAAATTTTATATCTTATGTTTTCTCATAATTTTATCTTACTTTGAAGGTAATCTTTTCCAAGACTTCATTTGGGGCATCAAGATTATGAAAAATCAAACACATCCAATAATATTTTTAATAAATTACTTTGTAAAAAATTATCTTTATAAAATCTTTATTTGTAAATAATTATTTGATGCAAAACCTATAAACATTCTATTCATTTTTTAGTTGTGTTTCACTTGTTTGATATTATCAATTTGTGTTCACAGGATACTCTAAGCAACCAAACAATTAAAACCACCATAAGCCAAAATTATAACTAACACACATGTGAGAAGAAAAAAATCTATACAAAATTTCCAAGAATTATTAGTCTCATTTTTGAGATTTTAAACACGATTTCAACAGAAACATCAGATTTAAGTATTAGTCTTCTTTTTATTGAAGACTTCTACAGAAGTATGTTGCTATACTATTAAGCATCTTCCTTTCTCTTAGAGTTTTTCCATCTTAGTCTTATTTTGAGATTTTCAACACAAGTTCAACGAATAATGTAGAGATTTACGTATTAGTCTGCATTTACAGTAGACTAATAAAGAAGTCAACAATAAAAAAGTTTAAAACTTAAGTCTGCACGTAGTCTTCAACGGTAGGTGATGTGTTTTCACCACCCATTTTACGTATACAACATATAACTAAATCATTCTTTCCAAAAAGAATACAGTTTACAAAATCAGCGAAAAAAACTTCTTGTTTGATAATAGTATAAAACTACACTTACAAAAAAAGTTTACACTTATTAGCTAACTACATAGCCAAAAAAAAGTTGATAGTTTCATATTTATAAAAGATTGTCTTTTGACAATAGTACAACACCATTAGGATTAGCTAACACAAACTATAAAACTAAAAATTCTTGAAAATTCATTATGAATAATACACAAATCCACTTTTTATAGATTTTTCTATGTAGACTTCATATTTAATCTACATAATTTTTAGACTTTCTTTTCAGTTTAAGTGTGTAGACTGTATGTAGGTCTACAATTTGGGTTAGTTTTTACAATTGCAAAATCCACAGGTTATTATCTATATCTAAAAAAAGTTGTGATTTTATACGTGTAGACTTTCTTTTCAGTCTACATTCTGGAAATATTAGTTTTTGCAAATGAACAAAATTCAACTAGAATTTGATTTTCAAAGTATACTTCATTTACAGTCTACTTTTTATTTTATTTTAGAACATGTTAGTTTTTGCAATTGACCAAGTTTTACTTTCTATAAATAGATTGAGATGAACATCTACACATGTGTAGACTTCACATGAAGTCTACTCCCAAACCCGCCAAGTTAGTTTTGCATTTGATCAAAATAAAATAGTAGACTTCATATGCAGTCTACGTTCTTTTTTGAGATTAGTAAACTGAATATGAAGTCTACACCTTTTTTTTTGGTCAACTTTATAACATTTTAGTCAAATACAAAATTAACCTATTCAACGCAGTCAAAGTTTTGATCAAATGCAAAACTGACATTTTTTAGACTTCCGATTAAGTCTACTATGAAAAGTCAAAAGTTGTCAATGTTTGGCAAAATGCAAAAACTAACCTCTTTTATGTAGACTTCTTGTAGGTCTACTTACATTTTTGTTTTTGTTTTCAAAGGTTAAAACGCAGACTTCTAGGGAAGTCTTTTTTACAAAAAAAAAATATATTTTGGTCAATTGCAAAAGTTACCTATGCGTTGAAAAGTAGACCGCATCATAAGTCTACACATGTGCGTAGACATACAAAATAATCTACTATCGTGACACATATATGAAAAATGACAAAAACCATGTAAATAGTTACTTTTTTCGGTGTAAAGCTCGTTTTCACTCTTTACCACTGTCCAAGCTCCAAATGTGACAAAAAAAACTACCTTTGTCGACTCATAACTGAATAAACTCGAAATATGAAAGTTTAGCTTATAAAAATGGAAGTTATTGGAGTTTTTAGATCAAAATGGAGAGAAAATGAGAGAAAATGAAGATTTGTTGGTTTAGAAAGAGAAAAAGTGGTTAGAAATTGAATTCTTGAGTTTTAAGGAGCTCAAAATGGTGGATTATGGTGTTTGGAAAATTGATGATAATAGCATTGTTGTAAATAAGAAATGTTTAGGGTGTAATAGGTTTTTTTTTGAAATATTTAAATAATTAATTAATAATGGTTGTGAATAATTCAAAAACATAAGGAGAGTTTGAAACTTTGAAGGGTGAATAGTAATGACAAAAAAATTAATTTGGGGTTGACTTGAAATTATAGGTTAGTTTTTAAAAAACCCTAAAATAAAGTGTGTATTGAATAATTAGGTGGAAGAGAGAGAATATGATATGAAATTAAAAATAAAACATGAACGTGTTGAATAATTACAATTCTAACACACTTTAGTTTTTTTTATACGTGCCACCGATTTTTTGCTTACATAACAATAAAAAGTAATGATATTTTTATAAATATATATTTTGTCACAACTTAATAAAATGGCAAGTTGTTTATTAAAAAAATGCTAGTAATAAAAAAAATTATATGGTTCTCCTAATATATCCTAATTTGGGTGATTTTTAAATTAATTTCCTTATAATGAAACCTACAGTTATTTTCTCTTTTCCTTCGCCTTGTGTTCTTCATCAGTTTTCTCGGCCTTATTTTCTCTTTGTATTTTTTAAATCACTTATCATTAACTGTAAACTGATATGAAATCACGTATTTTTAACTATATTATATAGCACACCATGACATTGAGAGCCATGAAGATTGACGTTTTAATTATAATTTAACTAAAGTGATCTAAAATAAACTATATTTTACAAATTTTAAATAACAATCCAGGAAATTCACACACTTTAAAAACTTAATATAAATCCCCAAAACATATTGTAAGAAGAAAATTATTTGATTAATAATATAACATGATATACTATTATGTGTTTATAATATAGTATATATATTCTTCGTCCAAAACTCACATATATATATTTGTTATAATGTTGCTAAGGTTATGTTTTTAATTTCTGTCTCCCTATTGTTGTTGAGCAAATTAATCCTAAATTTTTCAATACATTTATAATTATGTCAGGTCGATAAATAACTTCACCTAAAAAACTCCCTAAAATTTGGCAAATACCATAATGTTAAGGTTTTTGTTTTTGGTACTAATGTTAAAGTTAAGTTCAAACAAAACACTCATCTAACTTAAAATTGTGTAATCGACCTCATAAGAATTGATTTCGTTATGATATCATACCGAGTTCAATGAATGTATAAAGAAACAAGACCTATGTGAAAAGTGCATCATTTTCATTAATTATAAATAAATTCTTATATATCCTGTTCCTTTACATGAATGACGAGTTACTGACTAAGTTAATTAACTATCAACCTAACCCCCTAACAATTTATAAGCAAAAAAATCACTTCTAAATTATAATACAAGATTTTAATTTTGAAGGATAACTATGGATGAAGAACAAAATATACTGAAAGGGTTATATAATGGAGTTTTTTTTTTTTTCCACAATGAATCAAACGATGAAGAGATTTTGGATGCAAATTTTTGTAGCAACTTTAACCTCACATGACTTTGACAATTTAATCCCCATGCGATCATAATGTCACACACTAACTTCAACCCTTTTCAATTCATTCCCACTTTTTCACTTTCTCAAGAAAAAAGGAGGGAAAAATGAAAAAGAAAAGATAAGAAAATAAAGTGAGTGACAGATTGAGTCTGAGTGCCAAAAAAGCAAAGAGAATTTGCTCATGCCAACTTTATTTTTCCACTGCTAGCTACCAAACGCGAATCTTCCATCCAATTAATTTAGGTGGATAAATATTTTTTCTCTCAACTACGTAAATAAATTATATAATTGTGGCAGTGGACAAAGATAGTTTTTAATTGTGTAAACTATTTTTTCTTGTCACGTAAAACTTTTCTTATGTTTTGTTTAGTTTTCCTTCTAATAATAACCAAAAATAAACTAAAATAAAAAAAACTTGTGAAATAAAATGCTTAATAAATGAAAAGAAGACCGGGTGATTGTGGTCGAGTGGTAAGGAGACGGGATTGGGACGCCAACACGTTTCAGGTTCGATTCACCTGCTGCGCGAAACTAAGTCACAATTATTCTGGTCACCTTACACAGATATGGGTCCATGCTTTAGGGCCCATTTGAATACCCAGAGAGAGAGTCTATCCGTGGGCTGCATCTCCCATTGGGGATTAGTCTGAGCCTCTCCATGGGCTTGGGATACCCCAAGTTAATCAAAAAAAATAATAAAAAAAAAAATGAAAAGAAAAATCTTTGCCGATGAAAACGTATTGTGTGCAACAAACAGTCAAGAGAACGGTTGTGGACCTGTGGTGTAAAGAAGCTACCGACGAACGTACATTCTGAGTTTTCCCTTTGCAGTTGTGAAGTTAGTTGTACTGTGTCGACAAAATTGAAAACATTTTGTATGTTATGCACGGTTGAATATATATATATGTATATATATATTTTTTGGAATTAGTTCGTGATGATTATTGGTAGAGGAGTCTAAATAGTAATTTTCAATTTGATAAAGGATCCGTAATCCTGGAAAGTCCAAAAAGATATGAGGAATCACCAAAATGATTTAGACAAAGAGAATTTAGATTGTGAATAACAGTGTCCAACGAATTATTTATGATGGTATTTATATGATAGGACTCTCTCCGTACTACTAACATAGTTAGTATAGAATAATGAAAGTAGATAAGACTGGTTATGATGTTATTTAGAAAATATAAAACTCAAGTGTATAGAAGTGACTGTTTGGGATGTAGTTTTAAATTTTGTATTATAATTTTTGTTGTAGAGCTGTTGTAATTATATATTTTCCTACATCAGAAAAAAATAATGAAAGTGATTGGTTGGACTGTAGATACATTCTTTAATTTAAATTTTTATCTACAATTTTTTAAATTTCAATTATGTCTTAAGTCAATTTCTAAAGAGTAATTTTTTAAATAGTTTTTTTTTTTAGTTTTGTGATCAAAATAACTCAACAGATAGAAAATGACCGAAATAATCTTTTTATTTTAAATTTTAAATTTTAAATATTTACTTTTTAAAACTTTAAACTCACCCCAAAACCCCACTCCATAATTCTAAACCATAAATTTATATTAGTTAATCCTAGAAGTATAAATGTATATTTACACCCTTAATAAAATTTATTTTGATCATCTTTCTTCTTGCACGCTATTTTGTGACCAAAACGTTTTAAAATTATCCAAATATTACTCATTTTTAAGTTACGTCCATAAAAATAAAAATGGCTATAAATTCTTATTTACTAAAGTAATATTTTATGTCTTGTAGGATAAATATATAACTACAACAACTACATATATAGAGATAAAATTTACAACACAGACTTAAAACGTACATCTCAACCAATCATCCCCGTTGCTTTACTAAATTGGGAGATTACAGTCATTTTTTGTAATAGCTTTAAAAATTGACGTAAATCATGATTAAAAGTTTTAAAGATTGTTGATAAAAGCTTAATATAAAGAATGTATCTACAATTCAACCAATTATCCTCTATAGCTTGCCATCATCTAAGCAAAAAAGAGTTACGAGCGATTTCGCCATGTGGTTTATAAAAATGTAAATTGTTTTTAGTGCAATGTGTTTGATTTTATAGAAATTATTTTCTATCTTTATATAAGTATGCAATCTATTACTTCAGGACTGCAAATTATAATTTAAAATTATTGATTGTTTATTAATTTTGTCTTCTACAGAAGTATTTTGTTAAGTAAACTTATAGTGAATAAAATTAAGTATTAAATTTTACATCCATGTTTTTATCGATATTAATGTAAATCATTAAACACTATAGTAATGTTAAAGTTTATATTATAAAAATAAATTTAAATAAGGGGAAATTGCTAAAAATAACTCAAAATTTGATTTCAAATACAAAAGTGGACCCAAATTCAATCAAATGTAAAAGTAACCCAAAAGGTTAGTGAAAATACAACAAACTCTTTGTAATCAAGCAAAAAAATTGTATTCAATTTTACCATAATAACCTTTTCGCGTGAGAAAACTTCTCTAAAAGTCTTCTTAAGAAGTCTTCCGTAAATCTTCTCACAGAAGACGTCTTAAGAAGTCTTCCTTACGTCTTCTCACGACTTCTTAAGAAGTCTTCTACGTTTAGCTAGGAACATTAATAAACATAAAAAAGTTTGTAACCTCATAATTATCATCATTTTAGTTATGAATTTCACCTAGGAGCCCCAATATTGACTAATACACATTAATTGACAAGAAAATATTAAAAATTCGTTTTAAGTTTTGAGAAAATTGTAGTTTAATAAAGATTGACGTAAAAGACTTCTTAAGAAGTCTTCTCCGAGAAGACTTCTAAAGAAGTCATCCCTAGAGAAGACTTCCAAAGAAGTCTTCCGTTTAGGTCATTTTTTGCAATTGCAAATTTACGAAGGAAGACTTCTTTGGAAGTCTACTATATAGAAGACATCTTGAGAAGTATTTCTTTGTAAATATTGGCTTACTTTTGAATTTGAAAAATTCTCAAAATTCTCAGAGAAGACTTCCCTAGAAGTTTTCTCGAATAAACATGTTAGTTTTGCAACTGACCGAAATTTGTCAGAAATTTGACTTTTGTAGAAGACTTCTCTAGAAGTCTTCTAGCGTAAGACTTCTAGGGAAGTCTTTTTTTTATAACATGAAGTCTTCTCAGCGTCGCTAGAAGTCTGTCTGGGTTACTTTTGTAATTGAGAATTAATAGCAAAACATTAAATATTAATGAGAAGACTTCTCGAGAAGTCTTCTGGCGGTAGACCTCTTAAGATGTCTTCTATCGTTACCAAATGTTTGACCATAAACCCGGAATAAAACTTAAGAAGGCTTCTCTTTAATATTTAATGTTTTGCTATTAATTCTCAATTGCAAAAGTAACCCAAGCAGACTTTTGGCGACGCTGAGAAGACTTCATGTTATAGAAAAGAAGACTTCCCTAGATGTCTTCCACAGGAAGACCTCTAGGGAAGTCTTCTACAGAAGTCAAATTTCTGACAAATTTCGGTCAATTGCAAAACTAACATGTTTATCCGAGTGTCTTCTCGGTTCTTCTTGTTTTTTTTTGTAATCAAAGGAAAGTTAGAAGACTGCTGGGGAAGTCTTCTAGTCAAAACACGCAAAAGGTTCGCGAACAAATCTGAAAAACAATATCGATTTCATACCTTGGACTTCAAATGACTTTCTTAGGCTTCTCCAAGCACACAAAACTTCAATACTCAAGCTACCAATCCGTTAATGACCAAGATACATGAGGTTCGACGTCTCTATCAACATTACAAAGTTTGGAATAAAAATCTTGGGTTTTTTGGATGAATTTTTAAGGAAAGTGAAAGAGATGTGGTTTGAGTGCACAACAAATGAGATAGTAAGAGAAAAAGTCGTTTTTTTGTCATTAAGACATTCAAATTGGTTGTTCATGGTAGTTGGGGGTTGATGGTAATGGCAATATTGTAAATATTTGGTGAAGATGAGGAGGATAGAGTAAAAGACTTATTTTTTAAAAAATGGCATTTTTGTGAATAACTCAAAAATTTAGGGCGAATAAGGCAAATGAAAGTTTCAAAAAAATTGTGGGTTAGTTTTGCATTTGAATTGAAATTTTGAGTCACTTTTGCAAAATCCCCTTTAAATAAAAATAAAAATATATAAAAAACTTATATTCTAAAGTAATGTAAAGTTTACCACATTTATAATTATCTAATGTATAAATTTCTAATCGTTAGAATATATAATATTTAACTAAAGATATTATTAAAAATAGTTAAAAAATTGGTTTGAAGTCGTGCTAAAGATTTAATTTTTATAATTAAAATTATGCATATTATAATTTGAATAAGCTATTTTTAAGAAAATTATTTTTTTATTATTTATAAGTATTTTCTTAAAACTTCACAACAAATTCCAAAATATTTACCAATTTATCATTCATCTGAATAAATAATATTTTGCTGATAATTATGTTTCAAAGGCAAACTATATTTTACCGGCAGTCCTTGTAGTAATTATAAATTCTATTACCACTCATGTATATGTTAGAGTACATAACATTAAGATATTATATATCTTGTAGATACACTAGATATTCCCTAGAACGTTCCATTGTATCTTATATATACTCTTGTCATATAATACGAGATATGAAGTATAGTCTCTAAGATCGATATAAGAAATGTCTAGGCATGAAATCAATTATAACTACTAATTATCTAAAAACCAGAATAAGTGGTTCCATTCAATCTAAATCGGTCTAACTTCTTATAAATAATTTAATATATTTTTTTTTGAAAATTATGCTTCATAAAAATTAATTTAAATAAAATGAACATAAAAGTGGATTATGGTTAATTTAATTATATCATGTTTAACACAAATAATGTTGAAAATATTTTCTTAAAATTAATTAAAAATAGGTTTTTAGTTTTTTTTACCTAAATAGTTTTGAAGGATTTGCCAAAAATGACTCAAAATGTTAATAGAAATACAAAAGTAGAAAATGTTAATAGAAATACAAAAGTAGACCACATACAGAGTCAAATGAAAATAACATAAATTGTTGGTAAAATTACCATTTACGTCTTACCACAAGAAAAACTAGAAAATTAATTTGTGATTTTATCCTTCCAAAATCTAAACTTAAGAGAGAAGTCTACGAGGTTTACTTCGTGATTTGAGTTCATAATTTATATTTTAAAATTTTAAAAATATACTAACTGGTTTAAAATATTATTATAAATCACTAATTGATGAACTAATATGAGGTATATAAATTAAATTTTAATATAATCCACTAGTCTAAAGCAATATATATTGGTTTCCTAACCATGTTTGTACAATGCTTATGATTTGATAAGAATAGGTTAACCCACACATGTATATATATTTATAGGGTTAGATTTCAGATTCTTTTGTTTTATTGACTTTAATTTACATATAAATGTTGATTTAATTTATTTTAGAATAAATCTATATTTAATACAAGGACTAATTAGTTTTTGGTTATCAAGTGGACATTTAGAGTTTAGTGTTTATGATTCATATTTAGGCATGTTAAACAAAGAACCTGATTTTGAGGGTGAGTGATCTCTAGAATGAGAATTTAAGGTTGAGTTGCTCTCTTAAACCTCATATATATATAATTTTTATTATATTTACATTTTAGTCCTCTTTTTCTTTTCAAAATAACTAAAACACTAAAATCTTATAAATACATACTAAAACTACAAAAAAAAATTATTATAACTCATCTTCAGATATTTTAGTTTCACCAAATGACCAAATCCTTAATTTATTTTTCTTTTTAATGTATCAACTATAGAGAAAAGTTATGGTATAGTCCAGTTACATATAAATAATAATTCTCTTTTACATATTATTATTATTATTATTATTATTATTATTATTATTATTATTATTATTATTATTATTATTATTATTATTATTATTATTATTATTTTATCTTAATAAAATTGAGATTTTATTATTTATATTAATAATTCTTATTTTAAGTTTAGTACTTTCATATATCTTATGTGCGAATATTATATATAAAAATATTAATTTGAATATTGGACTTTTTGCAAATATGACTCAAAACTTAAAGTCAAACATAAAACTAACCCATGATTTTTTTTTTTTGGAATTTTCATCTGGCCTATTCACCACAAAAGTTCGGATTATTCACGAAAATGTCATTACTTTTTTTTGAAAATGAGTATTTTACTCTATCATCTTCATTTTCATCAAGTATTTATAATATTGTCATTGTCATCAATACACCAACCACCATAAATAACCAATTTGAAGCTTTTAATGCACATAAAAATCAATTTTCAATCCTCTTATCTCATTTCTTATGCTCAAAAGCTAAATCTCTTACACTTTTTCTCTATATTTATCAAACCCCCCCCCCCCCAGATTTTGATTCTAAACTTTGTAAGGTTTAAACTCATGATTCTTGGTCATTAACAAATAGATTTGTTTCGTGGTGAAGTTATGTGTGCTAGAGGAAGATAATCTAAGTTATTTCACTAGTTGAAAGTATGAAATTGTTTTTCTTTTCTAGATTTGTTCATCAGAAGACTTCCATGTAAGTCTTCTGGTCGTAGAAGACTTCCATGTAAGTCTTCTGGTCGTAGAAGACTTATACGGAAATCTTTTGATCAATGCAGAGGTTGCTTTTGCAATTGACTTTATGTGTGTCTTTTAAAGATGACTTCTTTGGAAATCTTCCGACTTTTCTTTGTTAACAAAAAAATCGCAAAAATACCAGAGAAGAATTTCTGGTAAGTTGTCAAGGATAAAAATGTTAGTTTTGCAATTGACTGAATTGTATCAGAAATTTGACTTTCTCTGAACGACTTACACTGAAGTCTTCCACTAGAAAACTTCATTGTAAGTCTTCTCAATGTCGGTGAAAGTCATCTCAGGTTAGTTTTAAAATTATAAAATAAAACTTAAATACTTAATTTTAATTAGATGGCTCCAATGTAAGTCTTTCGGAAAACGAATTACACGGAAGTCTTCCAAAAAAATATTTTCCGACATTCTTGTCAAACTTTGGATATCACAGAATACTTTCATGTAAGTCGTCTGGTGGAAGAGATACACATAGGTCATCTAGTAAAAATTAAATATTTAATTTTTAATTTTTAATTGAAAAAGTAACTTCAGACGAATTATATATAAGTTATCTAGTAAAAATTAAATATTTAAATTTATTTTTTCCTCGAAGTCTTCCAAGTCTGTCTTAGTTATGAAAAACCTGCATATCCAAAATTATTCCTTTGGCTTCAAAACATTCAAAAGCTTCAAAATAAGGTAAGAATTAAAACAACAAAAAGAGTTTTTAAAAGTTAAGAGCTTTAAGCAACAAGAGGTTACCAAATGAAAAATATGATTTATAGATCTACCTTTAAAGGAGTGGAAGATGAGAACCATGTAATGAAAAACTTGCAAAAACAAAATAAATCAGTGAAAAACACATGAGATAAAAATAAAAAATTGATATAAAGTTTGGTATTTTTAAGTTCAAAGAGATTAGAGAGAGGTTGGAGAGTTTTTTAAAATAAGAAAATTACATTTTTGTTACAACCATTTGAGAGGAAAAGAGAGATTGTGAAGATTTTTCTTTATATAAGGAGACAAAAATTATAATAAAATAAAATATTTTTGATTCATAAGACTTTCAAGTAAGTCTTCTAATGGAATACCTCCTAGAAGACTTACTTGAAAGTCTTCTAGACCTTAAATTTACTATTCGCACATAAGACTTCCGTTGAAGTCTTTTAGTGCATTATTTGTTGAAAGACTTAAATCACCTAAACCCTAAACTCAAAATAACTAACTAACTAAAAACAAACACTTAATCAAACTTAAATCTACTTTAAAAGTGTTTAATATAAACAAAACTAAACACATATAAGTCAAATTTTTTTTAAAAAAAAGTTAAGCTTCCAAAATCTAACCTTAAGAATACATACAATACAGACCTTAAATTTACTATTCGCACATAAGACTTCCGTTGAAGTCTTTTAGTGCATTATTTGTTGAAAGACTTAAATCACCTAAACCCTAAACTCAAAATAACTAACTAATTCGACCAAAAAAAAAAAAGAATACATACAATACTACAATATATGTTACTAAAATCAACTTTAAAAGTGTTTAATATAAACAAAACTAAACACATATATGTTGCAATTCAATTTTACTAGATCTTAATTTATATCATTTACAAATGTTTATAATTACATGATTTCAATTTTTTCCACATCAAAATATTTTTTATAAAATTTATAAATTATTTTAAAGATTTAATATATGATAAGACTTATATAACCTCAGAAAACTTACAAAACCTTAGAAGACTCTACGGGTTATATTCGTAAAAATGAATTATTATTTTTTTGTTTGGTCATAAGGGATTGGTTATAATTTCATTAGTCTTTTGGGTTACTTTGTATTTGATTCAAATTTGAGTATACTTTTGGGGTTAAAATCAAGTTTTGAATCATATTTGGCAAATCCCCCTTGAATATTTAAGTGAAATATAATTATAAAGATTAAACTGATAACAAAATTAATATTATTATAAATATGTAAAATATATAATTATAAGGAGTAAAATGAAAAGCAAATAGTATTTTGAAGTTTTGAATTTTAAGTTTCATTATTCACAACATCAAATTTAGAGGGTTCTAAGGTTTGTTGGAAAATGAAAACATCAAAATTTGAGGGTTCGTTGCAGATGGTATCAGCAAACTTCAAATGAAGTATACTGGATTGTAGGGTATAGTAGACTTCTTCTGTAGATTACTAATATTTGAGATTACAAAATTAAATAATTTTAAATTAATTTTAGTCTATATATGAATAAATTAAAATAATATTCTTCAAACAGTGTTCAATAATTGTGAAATTCTATATTAAAACTTTTAAAACTAGAAAGAATAAATAAAAAAATGAAATTATTATAGTAGGCTTCCAAAAAGTATACTTAGAGCAACATTAATGGAATATCTTAAAGGGTGCTTAGAGTGAGTTTTTGTAGGAGAGGGCCCACCAAATTAGAAGAAGAGGTGCTAAAAGCTTCAAAATAAGCACCCATTTTTGTGTGTTTCTTCTACTGTTTGCGGGTCCCACTGACACGTGACGGCCCGCGATTGGTTTATTTATTTATTTTTATTTTTTTAGAAAATCAGAAAGAAAGAAAAAATTTAGCACCCCATATGGGGTGCTGAGTTAATCATGCTCTTAGTAGGATTCCAATGAAGTCTAGTATGTCGTAAATTTCAACTTAGTTATATTTTGTATTTTTTATATAAAGAAAATTTATACTTTCTTTCTAAAATGGTTGCACAAGTTTCTAAAACTTTAAAATTAAAGAAAAATTTTAGTTCAATTTCTTAATCATTTTTCATATCTTTCTATCAATATTATCTTATTTTTGTAGGTATTTTCATTCATGGATTTCAACTCTCATTCTCACGTCCCAATAATCTAAGATTTAGGTCAATAGATTTTAAATGTGTATTTTTTTAATATTCAATTAAATATTTAGATTAAAACTCTATGTATTTAATTTTCTACTATTTCATCTTATAGTTTGAAGTTTTTCATATTTAAAGCTTATTTCACGATTTTCTAAAAGTACGTAATTTTAGATCTGAAAATTATACGTCAACAGATTTTTGATGAAGTCAGCTAAAAGGTTAAGGATAGTAGACTTCAAAATTTGAAGTCTATTAAATAATATGAAGTATACTAAAATGTGATTTTTAATATTTTTTTCTTATGTTATCTCATAATTTTATTTTATTTTATAGTTATTTTTCTCTGTGGTTTTCATCTTCTCCACCAAAAATGTAAGACTTACTTCTATAGAATATAAATGTGTATATTTTTGTCAATTATTTTTTGTCAATGTAAAGTGATAGATTCAAACTCTATGTTTTTACTTTGTCATTATTGTATCTTATAAATTCTGTTTTAAAGTTTTTTTTCAAATTTAAAGTTATTTTTATGTTTTCTAAATGCAAAAATCTAAAAAAGTACGATATAGTAAACTTCTGATGAAATTTGCATAAAATATAAAGCTAGTTTACTTCAAATAAAGTCAACTAAATCATAAAATTTAAGCAAATTTCATTAGAAATCTAATAAAATATGATTTATAATTTTCATAATTATATCTTATTTTGTAAGTATATTTTTCATGATTTTCATCTCCTCCTCCTTTAATAATCTTTACTTTTCTGTTTTATATTATCTAAAAGATATTTATGAATCTTTATTTGTATTGGACAAAGTCAATAAAATATATTTAAATATTCTTCAATGTGTTTGAATATCTTTATTTTTAAAAAATAAAATAAATAAAAAATTAAATAATTGTAAAATACAAAGCCAATTATAAAAATAAAATTATGTTAGTAGTTGATCAGTCCCACCCCTAGCCAACAATACACAGGGAAAGGTGTTGCCACGTGTGGGTAATGACACGTCTTATGATTACTCTTGACTTCACCACTTATCTCTGTTCATTCAATCATTCTTCTTCGTCCGTTTGACCATCCCAATTTCTCTCACATAGAAGCGAAAACAATCCACTTAATAGCTAAATCCGCAACATGCGCAAATTATTTTTACTAAAATCCAAAGAGTACAAAATATTTTAACTAAATATTAACGTAGACACTAGTCACTAAGTCCAAAGAGTATAAACTAGAGAAAATTCTTTAAAAATACATAAACTAATTTTGATCTACTATAAAAATATATAAACTATTAAAGCTTCTCATTCAATATACAAATTAATTTTTATTGCTCTATAAATACATAAATTTTTGAAATTCGAAAGCTTTATACTTCGATTTGACGATGTCAACTTGTTTAACGGAGTTTCGAGACGCTGTTAATATTTAATTAAGAAAATTCCTTAACAATAATAAAAAAAAATTTTATTTGTTAAAAAATACTCGAACTATTATGGCTTCCCAATTAATACACATACTAATTTTAGTTGTCCTATAAATATATAAACTTTTAAAATTTGGAGGTTTTACTCCTTTTTCTTGTTGTAGTCATGCTTGTTGGTTGGGCCTCCATGATCTTCTCTTTCATCTTTTATAGATCCCGAGATCTCTGGGAGACCTTTTTATTAGTCGCATTTTATGACCACTCTAGAAAATATCCTTTTTGATTAGGTATTTTTTATTAGTTGGTAGATTTTTTAGCAAATTAAATTAATTTGTGTATTTTTAAGAAATGTTTCCCATAAATTACTCTAAGAATAATTCCAACTATAACATTACATTTCAAATTAAAATAATACTAAAATAACATTAAAAACATTGAATTTGGTCTTTAGAATCAAACTTTATTTTCGAACATTAAATTTCATACTGAAGTCTCGCCAAACGCATACATAAAACTGCAAACGCTGCTTGATCGTTGAGTCATGGTCAAGACAAGATATCTTCAAGAGAGAAGATTTCCCATCGAAGAGTATTACCACTGGTTAAGAAAACCATGGCTTGATCTAAATTTTCATATTCCCAAGCATGATAATCCTCAGCAACATGTGTTATAAACAATTGATTGATCACCACTATATCAAACTCAAAGTGACTACCCCTGATCATAACACCATCATTTGATCCAATAGAGGTTTAATTTGATATACATTCCCTAACAATCCTAGGGTAAAAGAGTTTCACATGCAAAACTTTATAAATCCACCATACACCCTTCAATGATTCATCACTCCTCTTAGAAGATTTGGATCCCTAATCAACATTATTTCTTGAAATAAAAAACCATGCAATCATAGTTCTTAATACTTATTGTGTTCTTCTTCCAAAGAATGATGAATGACCAACACGATCGATAAATAGCAAAATAGGGGTGATTTGCTTCAAGATGGTCTTCAAACGAGATATACAGAGGAGGATTCGAAGCATTGAGAGCCAATTGAGTATCACGTTTGGCACGACTCTAACAACGGCTTGAGATTAAATTAGATGATTTCACTATTGTTTGTCTAGGGTTTTGAAAGAGAGAAGATGCAACTTTGGTTTTTGAGTGCAAGAGTTATCAAGAGTAACTCAAACTTTAAATAAATCGTTTTTAAGTAGCATGAAACTTTATAAGTTTAATGGGCTTTGAAGAGATTGTTTCTTTTTCCAAGCCAAATAGAAATTGCCTACTATACATGACCTCAAAATCTTATTAGTAAAAAAAGAGAGAGTTAAAACTGTTTTTAAATATCATAACAAAAGTCTCATTTGAATGAGAAACTGTGACTGACCCAATACTTATAAAAAATATATGACATCTTTATTCAACTATTAGAACTAAACACCCCCTTTTTTATAAAATATATTGCTCTCCAAATCTCAAAATCATTTTGCACTTTCTGATAAAGACATTGCCACCACTCGATCAATATTCTTGATATGTTTCAAAACAAATATAGATTTTCTCAGCCTATATGTTGTCATACTAAAGAACTCATGCATTGCCTCTTTCCTATTGTTAAAGCAAGTCTATCATTCTCAATGTGATTATAGTTTCACAAGCATAATCATCTCATGTCATCGAAAGATATCATGATCATGATTTACTTACAAAATAAATGTTATTTGTTTTTGAATGAGTTTTTTTTTTCAAATTGCGCATGGTAGATTTCTTCTCAACATGTACCAATGATCTTTGTGATTGCATCATGAACCTTCATGCCTTTAATCCAACTCAACCAAATCAATTTTCACATATTACTAGTCGTGCAATGTAAGCTTTATCAGTGAAGCTAAGATACATTATACCAAGGTAAGCTAATATAGTTCAAACAATGATCAAAATTAAACTCAAACTATTGCAGCAGCCTAGTTCAACATGAATGTTTAACTTTTAGAGCCTGCATTTAAGTTAATTTACGTGAACCACAATATTTTGACACTTAACGAAAGTGAAACAATAAGACTACAATCAAGTTGGTCCTATACTTTTACGAGTGCAATCATCTACGAGTACATTAAATTATAGTTCATATATCCCAAGATATTTTTGTAAATACAAAAAGCTATTAAGATCCAGGAGTTTGGTGAATATGTTTGTCAACTGATTCTTAGATGGTACATGCTTAGTGATAGCAAGTTTCTTATCTAGTTACAAACAAATTGCTATCTAATGTCTACATTTTTAGTTCTAAAATGTTGACATGAGTTTTTGAGATATCTATAGCACTCTTATTGTCACAATGACCAAGAAATGAGTATGTAATGATCTTGTAATCATTTAGCATGTGTCTCATTCATAAGAGTAAGTATAGAAAATCCCAAGAGCAAGGTATTCTGTTTCAGTCGTTGAAAGAGAACCACAATTTTGCTTTTTCAATGTGCCATGAGAAAACAATTTTTCCTAAAAAGAAGCATCCCAAAAAAAATAATCTTTTGATCATCCCAACAACCTGCCAAGTCAGCATCACAAATTTCTACAAGTTTTGTGTTAGTTTCAATCAAATAGTTCATTTCATAGTTCAGAGTACTTGAAAGTATTTGATAATATGTTTGAGTGCCTGAAGATGATAATTTTTTTTGATTTTCTTGATATCGTGCACAAACCCACACTAAGGAAAACGTTGGGTTGGCTGGAAGTAAGATAGAACAAGCTCTCGATCATTTCTCTGTAGATCCACTCATTAAATTTTACCTCATCTTCATCTCTACTCAGCTTGCTCCTAGTACTCATAGAAGTACGTGTATTTTGCATGTTTACATATCAAATCTCCTAACAATATTTCATGCAAGGTACTCTGAGACACAAAATACCACCATCTATTTGTTTGACTTAGAGACCAAGTAAGTAGTTGAGTTCTCCCACCATATTCATTTCAAACAATTTTGTCATTGTATTGACAAAAGTATAAATCAACTTATGTCTTGTTACACCAAAGATGATATCATCGACATAGACAATGAGAATGTCAAAATTCTCATTCATAATGAACAAGGTCTTATTGAAATTTCTCTTTTAAAATCAGCTTTAAAAAGAAATTGTGAGTATCACGTACCAAACTCTTGGAGCATGTTTTAAACGATATAGAGCTTTTTTTAGTTTGAAAATACAATTTGAATGTTTTGGATCCTAAAATCCTTTTGGTCAAGCCACATACACTTCCTCCAAAAGAATTTCATTCAAGAATGCACTCTTGACATCAATCTGATAAAGCTTTATTCTTAATTTGCAATCAATTCCAAACAGTAGCCGAATGGACTCTAAACGCGAGACAGGAACAACCGTTTCATCAAGATCCACTCATTCATTTTGTGAATATCCTTGAGAAACTAGACGAGAACTATTTCTTACAACATTCCCATCTTCGTCTATCTTTTTTTTTAAGATCCATTTTGTCCCAACCACATTGACACCTTCATGTTTTGGACATAGATCCCATAATTCTAGTCGTGTAAATTTCTCAGGTTCTTTGTGCATAGAGTTTGTCCATCCAAAATTCATCATTTAATGCTTCAAACATAGTCTTAGGCTCAATCAAGGAGATGAACCAAGCTAGTTTCACCATGGATATGAAGTCTATATGCATGTTATGAGTTACGCCTTTTGTTTAGATCACCAATAATGCCAGTAGGTGAATACTTTCGACGAACCTGAATTGGATTGCTTTCATCTTTTTCTTCATCATATTCTTCATCACTTAGGTGATCTACTTCAGTTTCATATTTTCTTTTCTCATGATCATCTTGGTTGTTGTTAACTGGTTCCAGTTGTAAATTATTTTGATCATCAAAGACAACATTAACATCACTAATAAGTCTTGTTCTCCGATTGTACATGTGAAAGTCCATGAAGTTAGTGTAGTATCCCAAAAATATTCTTTCATCACTCTTGGAATCAAACTTTTCCAAAAATCCAAAAATGTGAAAGTAACTCAGATTGAGAGTTTTTCCTTTCCACATTTCATACCAGTCATCATGGTCCATGGACTCACATACACTTTATTAATGATGTAGCAAGCAAGGTTTATCGCTTTTGCCTAGAACCATGTGGGAACATTATTTCCTTGTTGCATTGCTCTTCGTTAAACAACTCCATTTTGATCAGAATTTCTCGGATATGAATACTTATGTCTGATTATATGATTTTGAACAAAATTTCACAAACACTTCATTTTTGAATTCCTATTCATGATCGCTTCTAATCTTAATGATTCCATTTTTCTTAGTTTTCAGCTGCATAGTAAGGATCTTAGACTCTTAAATGTAACAGATTTTTCTATTAGAAACCAAACCCATGTGTATCGAGAAAAATCTTTAACAAGCACAAAAATGTAGCGTTTAGAATTTATATTCTCTATTTGAACTGTCTGTAATAGATCCTTATGTACCAATTCAAGAATTGTGTTGGTCCTGATATCCAAGAGTTGTTTATGTTGAACCTTCATTTGCTTACCCTTACAACAAGCATCACATATTGTATTTGTTGATACTTCCAGCTTGGGTATTCTTCTAACAACACCTCCATTAACCAATTTGCTCAAACCATGGAAACTTATGTGACCCAAATTCTTGTGCCATATATCTAGTAGCAAATTTGCTGAAATCTTACATTGGCTTGACGCATTCCACATGTAGCAGTTATTTTAAGAGTGAATCCCATGAAGTTTTCTATTTCCATGCTCATTAATGGTTTCACAAAATGTTTTGGTGAAGGTTACCATCAACCGTCCATCACACAATTTTCTTATGCTACTAAGATTAGCTTTCAATTCTTCAACCAAATACATGCTGAATAGTTGAGGTTAATTGGGACTTACAGTGGATCCATTACCTTAAATCTTGCCTTGTTTACTATTATCAAAGGTTACATGTCCTCCTTTCATGAGAGCAATCTCATCTATAATTTGTTTATTTCCACTGTTAAATTACCAAGCTTCAGACCTTTCAGCTTCATCTAATGTATAAGAACATTAGCAGAATATTCATTTTCATCTTGGAACTGTATTATAAGCATACACACAAGATTTTTTACTTCTTGAGATTGATCAAGCATTAATGTTCTCACTCCAATTATGTTTCAGGCATCAATTTTTTTTTCTTGTTCCTTTGTAAATGCTTTCCACATTCTTACCACTTTATCCTCAAGAGCCTTGTTTTTATTTTTGCTTCATACAAATCATGAGCAATGTCTGCATTTGTCTTTTCCGCTACATCGTCATTCCTGATGCCTTTTTCTTTTTCAACAAAACAATGTTGGTCAATTTCCAGGATATTTACCTATGCTTTTAACATGGCTTTGTCCTTTAACAGTTATACGGTTTCATGACTAGGCTTGACCCATTGATCATATAGTTCCATGTATATTTTTTAACATCAACTTCTTTCTCAGCATCTGAATCATAATTGTCATTATTAGATGACGACTTCTCTCATCCCACAAGAGATACAAAATTAAGTAAAAAAAATCTTCATTCTCTTGGTCATCCTCATATTTCATGTCACTGAAACATAGGAGGGTCTCTTTTTTACCTTCTTGAAGCTTGGATATTTTGATTTGATGTGTCCTATTCCTCTGCATTCAATGCATTTGAGATCTCTTCTTATGATCAACAGACATTCAGATTTGAAATGACTAAAACCCTTACATTGATGGCACTGCAAATGTTTCTTACTCGTAAATCTGTCACCACCTGAACGCATTCTAATTTTCGTTGTTGAAATGATCACTTGGTTTGTTCTGCCCTTTCTCAAAGCATTTCAGCACCTTGTTAAAATCCCTTGCCATCAATCTAACATTTTCTTCCAGTTTCTGAACTCTTTCATCCTCATTGTTGACTGTGAAATCAATCCCTTTTGCTGGTCTCGGATTGTCTTCAGCTCGTTCCATCTCAGATGCCTTAAGCAGTCCAATAAGCTTATTAAACTTTATTTCATCTGAATTCGTTGTGACTTTCATCACTGCCTTATAAGCCTCAAATTTGGATGGAAGACATCTCATGAGATTTTTGAAAGAAAAAATATTCCTTGGACTTCTTTCCAAGAACCGATGCCTCATTTGCTATCGTGTTCAGTTTAGTAGTTAATCTTCCAAAAGACTCATCTTCAGATTTTCAAAATGTGTGGTAAGACGATCTAATCGAGTTTTTTTTACACTTGCATCTCCTTTAAAATAGTTTATCAAAGTATCATAAGCATGCTTAGTCGATTTTAACATCCTTGAATGATTTTGAACTGGTCGGTATCTAGTGCATAATAGATTTTCCATATAGCTCGTGAGCTGAAATTAAATTGACTCATTTCATCATCAGTCCATTGATTCATTGGTTTAGTTTCAACTTTCTTCTCTTTGTTGATCATAATTGGCTCAGTCCGACCATTAGTAACCGCATACCAAGCTTCCCCTCAATTTCTTTAGTCACATGCCTCATTCGAACTTTATAGTGACAAAAGCTTCCTTCATCCAGCATGATAGGCTTCTGAACATCAATTAGTTCCTTCATATTGTCCCTTTTCTACCCAATACTCCAACCTATAGAGACGATATTTCATATCGTAGAGGTTGTCTTGATCTTATATCAAATGAACAACCTAGAACATAGATAATATGAATAATCAAATATATAAGATTATTCTTATCAAATACCTTTATTAAAATCACTTGGAAAATCTAAATACACTTGTTCAACAAAAAATTAAGTGACTACACACATGCTGTCTATCACGACTGGCTAACTCCAAACTACTCTAAGGTTTTTCTTACACAACAAATGCTGCACCTCTCACAACAAATCTCACTCACCAAAAATCCTAAACTTATGTTCTTAGCTCAAGCTTTCTGATCTTTTTCTTGAATGGCTGACCTAATCTCCATTATATACGCTTCATTATATAATCTAGGATATTTCCAAATCCTGTAAATGTACTCTTTCCTTTTTATTTGGTACCACGTCACTTGAAGAAATAAATACTTATTCACTGACTTGCACCTCAATTTTCTTGAGCTTACATTGTGTTCAGTTAATGTCACATCAGCAAACATCCATATCATCTTGCCACAAGATAACTTTGGCGAGAGTCACGCGGGTGATCAGTCTGGTCAGCCCCACGTGTTGTCTTGGACGAAGTTCACTTTAGTGAGCCTGCGGATCACCTCGCACAATGTCTTTGACAAGGGTAACCTTGGAAATCAGTTGGATCAACATGACATGTTTTCTGGGCGTTCTGTCTTAAGTGAAGGTCAACTTGGCATGATATATTAGGCAAGGTCTTTTCGGAATGTTCATCTTGACTGATCATATTGGCAATGAGATTTTATGTCGGTAGACTTTGGCTCAGACGGATTCAAGTAAGCACCTTGGCCTCTAACAATCAGGTTGGTAACTCGACATCAAGTCGGCACCTCGACATTGGATGATCAGATTGGTAAGAGATTTGCATGTTCACTTTGGCATAGTTGGATCGTCCTTTGAAGTAAACATATATGAATGCTTTGATCTAACTGAAGCCGTAAGAATTATATATGTAATGCGATGATGTATATATGCAAGCTAGCTTCATCTTAAATTTCTTAACTAGATTATATATGAAAGGTAACTTATTATAAAGCCTAATTAAACAACATACAACTATATCTAAGAAATAGAGTTTATAACAAGTTTCTTGAGACAACACAAGCCAAGGAATTATAAAAAAGTTGTCTTAGAAAACTGAAACACACAACATATAATTTCTATCCCATTCTATAAATACACATATATCTAATATCTTAACAAACTCTATAATATAAACAGTTTTTTTTTTGTTAGTGTGTCACTTTTTCCTTTTTAAAAACGCATGCCTTCATATTTTTGACTCTCAAGATTTTCACATTGGTCTTTTACAGTTTTTCCTTTAGTGTTTAAGTCTTTTTAACATTGTATTTTAAGTATATCTAACTATAAATCGTTAATCCTTGTAGTGTAAATTTATGTGAATTTTCTTGGACTTCTCATGTGTTCCACTGAAAAAACTGCCGAATTTTAAACTTTTCTAACTTTTTTTTTGGTGTAATAAACATATCTTATCAAAACGCTTGGCGAAAAAAGTAATTTGGAATTTTTCTTCTTAAATTAGGTGTTTGCAATCTCTACATCCCGATTTTTATGGAAGAATGTATGACACCCGCCGTTTAAGGTTAAAGGGAAAAAAGGAATTGTTTAGTATACGCTTTTTATAGTAAAATACCAATTACTTGGGAAATTGAAGTTCTGCAGTTGCCGATGTACAAGAGAATAACAATACAATACACTGACCTAACGTGAATGCGACCCTTGACATTACCAAATCAAAACATCCATGTTTATGTGTAAAGAACAAATAAATACTACTGACCATTCATAATGTTATATCATCGGGTAGTATTATAATATCTATACTTATTCTTTTCGCAGAAAAATCTGGCCTGACTCATTATAATCTACCACTAACTTAGGCAAAATCCGTATCTTGGCAAAAGCAATGAGAGCAATTTCGAGTATCGAGATTAGAAGATACATTTTCACCCTTACTTCATTCTTCTTTTGTCTCTAGATAAAGTAGTTGAGACTTGAGAGCCACCGAAAAGCACTCGACATCATATCATTAAAGCTAACTTTTCTGTGTGTTTTCTAAAATAATTTCTTGAGATGAAGAAAGGTGAGAGAAAATGATGTCCCTAATGGGCTGCAGCTAGTAGAATAAAAAGATTTTGTCAAACTTTGGTTTGGAATTTTCTATTAATTTACATGTATTTGTTAAATTTTAATCCAAAAAAATCCAAACCTAATTTTGTAAAAGCAAACCTATTGGCTCATGGGTCAATGTCAATCTCGGTGAATAGAGAAGTCATTTTATACCACGTATTTATAACATACTATTACTTTTAGTGCATCAACATTCAACCTAAATTATAGGAGCCCGCTTATATCTTCCAACATGGAACGTATTTCGAAAGGTCATAGAATATCGAACCAATGAAGATGACAAAATGATATAAGTTCGGAAATGTAACTGCATGAGCTGAAAGAAAAGATGGATGACATGTATGTAAATGATGATTCATCTACTGAAGAATTACGAAGAATTATCTGCTGCTTTAAGATAATTATCTGAAGCTCTTAAGGCTGATGTTTTGGAAGCAAAATAGTAGAATGCTTTGGTAAGGAGATAGAAATTTGAAGTATTTTTTGTTGGGGTCAAAATCGGTCATTGCAAAATCAATGGCTAAAATCTTCCGAAAAATTATGCCTTACGGAAATATAAGCCAAAAATGTTAAAAAACAATATTCCATAAGTCAAACATATTGGCATAAGGATACAAGAACAAACTTCTTATATTTCATATCAACAAGGAATAAAAGAATTTCTATCCAAACATGAGATGCTCAAAAAAGCGTTCTTTCGGAAGGTTTTTTCGAGAAATGACGAGTTTTACGAAAATCTTCCTTAAAAAAAAATTCGGAAAGATTCCGCGGAAAAAGCTCTCGTGAGAAAATCTATGAGATAACCTTTCGCAAAACTACTTTCAGAAACTCCTTACGGAAAAAAAACTTGCGTAAAACAAACCAAACAGCTCTAAAAGCGATCAACGGAGAAGGGGAAGGAACAAGAGAAAGGCTCATCACTCATGGGACCCACCTTCATCATCATCTCTCTTCCTCATCTCCCATGAAGCAGTCCTCATCGGCTATGAAGTTTTTCTCATCACCCATGAATTTTGTCTCATCGCCCTTCAGGCTCTCTCTCTCCTCTCCCCTCAGTGTCATCGCCCACCAAGCTTCATCCCTCTTCCTCATCACCCGTGAAGTCTCTCTCTCTATTCCTCATCGCCCTTCAAGCTCATTCTTCATGTCTTGTCACCCCTGAAGTCTCCTCATTGACATGACCACTGCTCATCATATTCTTGATTGAATCTCATTTTAAATGCATTTTGTTTCATCGCAACCAGAGTTTTCGTTGAGTTTTTACGAAGAAAACAAGCAAGGCGTTGTTTTATCTTAAAAGTTTGAAGCAAACATCGAATCAATGATGGTTAACTTAACACCCAAGTCATTAAAATCGGACAAATTGATTAATTCTTTGAGAAAATTTGTAAAAACGCATAAGTCGTAAGACGGTCTGAAATGACCTAACACACGATAAAAACCCACTTATGATTTTAAGATAGAACCAGCCCGGATTGCAATGACAGTTCGCTTGAATTGGTAAAGAAAAATGGGAAAAGTTGGATAAACATACAGTTTCCAAGATAAACATCGAAGTCGAGAAGATAAGAAATGATATAAATGAAGATATACTCGAGTCTCGAGAGGATAAGGAAAGACCACTAACTCCGAGAGATTATATTTACGAGACCCTGGGCATTGAAGGGGGGGATACAAAATTAGGCATCAATAAATATCTGTTAGTCTTAGAAGAACTTAGGACTTAAGTGGTTACACTAGCGAGTTTAATACTTAGAATGATGTTTACTGATTTGTTCTTTTGTTCGTTGTTATCGGATTTATGTGTGTCCTTTTCGGAAAAAATCTGTAAATTTTTCCCGCAATCAATAAAAAGTCTATGTGCAACTTCATTCAATATCTGTTTGTCTTGTTCTTTTTCGTGTTTCTGTGATTACGCATGGAATCTAGATCCTCAAAGAAAGGCGAAAATCTCCACTTTTCTCCAATAACTAAAATCGACAGTCTGAAATGACCTAAACCACGATAAACCCCCACTTATGATTTAAATATAGAACCAGCCTGAATTGCAATGGCAGTTCGCTTGACTTAGTAAAGAAAAATAGCAAAGTCAGATAAACATATAGTTTCCAAGATAAACATGGAAGTCGGGAAGATAAGAAAGGATATAAAATGAAGATATACTCGAATCTCGAGAGGATACAATATGTGCAAATTTATTCAATATTTGTTTGTCTTGTTCTTTTTCGTGATTTCGTGATTGTGTGATTATGCATGGAATCCAGATTCTCAAAGAAAGTCGAGAATCTCCATTTTCTCCAATAACTAAAATCGAAAGTGCGAAATTTGGTTCCCAAAGGTTGTTGCTAGAAGGAGGGGGCGGTGTAACACCACCGAACCGTTCTAGGTATATGTTGAACCATCGACCAACAATCAAACAAGAACATGACCGACAGACCAACTGTCTACCAAGGTTCAGGAGTGCTAGATGACGGGTTAAGAACGAACCGACCAAGGTCACAAAGGGTACAATTCGTGACTAGGCTAGTACGACCACTAACACGTCCCGTCAGATTAAAGCCTAAGGCTTCTCAAACCGTACCCGAATCTGACGTTGTCTTAGCTTGGACAAGCTAATATCAGAAACAAAAAGTCGTTTGCACAAAACATTGCTTTATTTATCTTATATATTGTATGGTTCACAACACAGAACATAATATACAAGCGGTGGCATACCAAGAGAGAAAAAGTACATACTTATAGTCTGAAAACGTCTAAGCAAAAAATATGCAAACTCTACACCAGCCTGCCTAGCTTCCCGCAAAATCTAAAGTCTGACTCGTTCTACTGGTCACCTGAAAACAACAACGAGTGAGGGGTGAGTAATCTAGCATTACTCAGCGAGTTACAATCTCGAAAATAGCAAATACAACCCCTCGCTATCCCACCCCAAACAATCTAAAGCGATGGGTTCACCTAATAATAATTAAACACAATTAAATGATAATAGTATAAGCAAAAACAGAAATATGCATCATATCATAATAATAGCAAGATAATTAACGATACTAAAAGATAATCGCTAAAACTTTCAACTTAAACTAGGATTTACCAATATATATAGAGAGAGATTAGGCCCTGGTGACATTAAGTTCCTCCTTCATTATCGGAAATATCCTATCTTCCTACCACATTGGCTATAAGAAAGAAATTTCAACCGACCACAGCCGACAGACAATCGGGTCACCGCGCGACAGCCCACAGTCATTCGGGTCATTGTCGACCATTACACCGTCGTGTAATACTCAGTCCTAGGCCATGACCCCGTCTCTAGGATTCTTCCCGATCCAGAGAATAAGGGGTTTCCTTGAACCCGCTGGGTACAAGGTCTGAAGGAACACTAACTCACCGCTAATATGCCTAGAATTTTGGGTTACACAATGGTATATGGCCAATATATAACTAATACAAAACTCGGTAAAATAACACAAGGTTCCTATTATTAATCACTACTAACACAATCAAACATATTCCAGAATTTAGCATAAAGACTAATTTCAGAATACATATCTATCCACAACTTAGCGATATTATCTAAGCATTCATCATTCACTATTTAACCAATAAACCTAACTATTGGCATGTTACTGCCATTCTCAAACAATTACTAAGCATGCTATCAAATCAATTAATCATGATTAATTAACCTAAACTATTAACTAATCAAACCGTTACTAATTTATACCCGGACTCCTGCCATGATCTAACTTCAAGTAACGGGAACCTGCATGAAAACAGGTCAGCAATCAGTTGTTCATAACTCACAGTTCTTTGGCTGAACGTGGCCTTGACCCAGTGTCCGTCTTCTGCGATCCGAACACTTTCCAGACCTTCTCAAGTTGACTCACGTCTGGTATGATCTTCAGTCGAGCAGGACCTTCTCTATATGTTGACCCGAAACTGGCATAGTAATTGTTCTTAAAAACTCTCAAAAACTGCCAAAAATGCTCGAAAACGATCGACACTCTAACTTTCTTTCTTTGCTTTCTCTCTCACGTTTTTAAGTTGCTTTGAACTGGTCTGGATGTGGAGAAATGAGAGGGAGTTCATGCCAATTTATACGAATCAACAGCCAATCAGAATCAAGCCGTGTGGCATCTTGTGTGTCCGTCCGCATGGCTCCGGTCGCATGTGCGGCATCACCTTGTGCTCAACATGTCAGATTGCATGACCAGGGTGGCCTGCAAGGTGAAACCACGTACTCCACATGTCTGGATGCAAGGTCTGGCTGCATGAAAGGAGACATCACGTCCTCCACATGTCTGGCCCCATGGCCTGGTCGCATGCAACGCAACACCCAACTGCTTGGTCGATCCACTTTCTGCTCCACATGTTTACTTTCATGCACCAAATGCATATACTGCAAAAACTCATGCTTCCCTTGCCACATACCCTGCCAGGAAGCTTCCACCATGTCCTTAACACATACATGAAGTCACCTTGTGCTTCTTGGTCCATTCGTCTGATTTCGACCGTTCGGATAAATTTTTGACCCGCGATCAATCCCGAATATTTTTCTACACCCATTGTGATGCGTTGAATATTTTTAATAAATTCCAATTGAATTTTGACCTTGACAGAAAATATTCCCAAGCCTCCGACTACCCCAAAAAAAATTCTATTATACTGAAATTACGGTTTTTGTCAAACTTTAGGTTTTCTCGTCGTGCTTCGATCCCGTCGTTCTTACTTCCCACCTTGCTTAATTCCCTTCCTGCTTCCAACTTATTATGTCTCCAAGATAATATTCTTTTGTGCTTCGGAAACATTGTGCTTCTAAATGTCATGCTTCTAAAACGTCGTGCTTCCAAAAATGTTGTTCTTCCAAAACGTCCTTCTAATCAATCTATCACATTGTCTAGCCATGGTCGAGTGGCATATTCGACTCATGGTTCATACACGATCGATTCATTAATTTTTACCGACCACCTAAAAATTTGAAACTTCTCAATCGATTTGATCGCCCGCGACTCGACCACCAAATAGATGCTCGACCATTCTTCAATTTTCTTCGAATCATGTCAAGTTTATGTGATTAAAACTTCACATTCCTCCACATGATTTGATTCCCAAAAGCTTGGCTCCGAATTCCAACATGTTGATCTTAACCAATTTTTTTAGAGGGTTTCTACAGGCAGGGCGAGGCGGATTCTCTTACTCAGAACCATCAAACTCTAAATCGAAAAGATAATGGCTGTCACTAACAAGACCGCGATACCAGTCACATAAAAGGGAACAATATGATATATCTAAACCCACAAAAATGATATCGTTACCAAGCTAGAGAGATCTCGACACGAGAAGTAACTTAGTCAAAAATGTTTTCTGTAAAAATCTTTGGAAAATAAAAATCTCTCTCCCCAAATCACGGAGAAACCCTGGATTACTCGCAGAAAAAGAAGCACAGAAAATTGAGTACACATTTTTCACTGTTGTAATTCTTTCGAAAGACGCTTGGAGACACGAAGTTGATTTCCCCAGAATCGCTCAAAATCCAAAGCCGCTGACGATGACTAAACAAAGCAAAACATGAGATTGTAGCACACATTGCTAAAACGTCTTCTGAAATATAAGTTTTTGGATAAACTCAAATATCGCTTTTGTTGCAACATATTTTGCGAATTTTCGGTATTTGTCTATTATGCTTACTCCGAAAAAAGTATTCAAAACTCCTTCGGGTCATCCTACAAAAATGTGAACTTTTAAGATTTTTTGTAATTTATATATATTTTTCTAAAAAAATTCAAAATATAACATGTAAGAAAACAAATTTTCATTATATTACTAATGTGATTGTTTAACCTTTTTGGTAATATAAAATTAAGTAAAAATGATAGAGGATACCTTAATTGTTATCAAATCTTTATTATTCAAAACCATTGATTTCATATATATATTTTAATCACATTGGTAATTTTGTGCCTTCAAGGAATGAATGGAGAATATTTTTTAGATTAATAATTAATTTTATTGAAAAGTTAATTAAAAGTATAATATATGTTAGATGGATCAATTTTTTTTTAATTCTAAGAATTATTTTAATAATGACATATGTCATAACTCTATTATTATAATGTTTTTCAATTAATAGATAAATGATTGCTGTTTACCCTTTTTCTATCCACGCATGAGAGAATACACATAAATTAACTTTATTTTGGTTGAATTTTGGTTGGTACGTATTATTCATGGTTCAAAGTAACATGCAGACATGAACACACCACACACGTACGCCTATCAATATTCACAACATGAAATTTCACTTTCTAAAAACAAATCATATATTACACTGTCTGTACTTGGGCGTGACTGGTTTTCCCGCTACCACCCGCAAACGCAGCTTTTGCGGTTGATAGCGGTTGTTGGCGTTTTGCAACAATCATACGAAACGCTATAAATCGCTTCAAATCGCTTCAAACCGCTACAAACCTCTAAAATTCAAAAACTGGTTTCAGCTAGCGTTTGCGGTTGCGGACGGTTGCGTGAGGGTAAAAAAAATTTTTTTTTCCAGAAAATTAAATAAATAAAAATAAAAATATTCAATTAAAATTTTAAATTACAATAATAGAAATACCAAATATATATATAATATTTTATTTTAATTTATATTATAAAACTTTAAAGAAAAATATTTCTATATTTTTTTTAAAAAAATTAATGGTATAATTTTATAAGTATAATTTTTATATTTATTATAATAATATGATTTTCAATATTTTTATAATTATATAAAATATAAATATTGTTCATTTATATTTAACCACTGTTGTATTTGGTAGTTAACCAGTCATAAATATCCCGCAAACGTAACAATTTTTAATTGTTTTACCAGTCGTCCAAATCTCTTAATAACGCATAAAACCGCAACCACCCGCATCCGCAAACGCCCGCAGCCGCAGCCGCAACCGCTGTGGTTACTCCAGTCAGCCCCTTAGTCTGAAACTTCTTTACCTATTGCATTTGTTTTCGAATATTTTATTTTACAATAAAGATAAAGAAAGTTTTAAATGATAAAAGTCAACCATAACCCATCATTTGGTCTTTGGTTTCCCGACGTCCCACTTTGTAAAAAATCTTCTGTTTTTTACTTCTTTTCCATCCTTTTTTCCTAGCCAACTGGATATCACCAATTATAATTATTATAAATTATTCACTACACATCAATATTACCAGAATCTTTTCTATATATATACATCAGCTAAGTCTTGTGAAGAGACAACAATTTCGAAACAAAGATCTAGAGCAATGAAGGTTCATGAGTTTTCCAATGGGTTTTCGTCGTGGGAACAACATGATTCGCCATCATCCCTTAGCCTAAGCTGCAAACGCCTCCGTCCTCTTGCCCCTAAGCTCTCAGGCAGCCCTTGCTCTCCTCCTTCTTCTTCCTCCGGCGTAACTTCCGCTACTTTCGACCTTAAGAGCTTCATTAAACCCGATCAAAGCGGTCCAACAAAATTTGAATACTCTATTGAACACAAACGAGACCTTCCTCAAGTCAGTTACCTTATATTACATTCAATATATTATTTTACATCCATAATATTATTTTCACATTATTAAGAGTTTTTCAAAATAGTCATATACATAATATTATTTTCACATTATTAAGAGTTTTTCAAAATAGTCATATACATATAACATTGCTAAGCTGTAATGACTTAATTGGTTCATGCCGTCTTTTATTATTAAATCAAATTTTTCTTCCAACTAACAATTATGGTATGTTAGGTGGAGACGCACCCGGGAGGGACAAGGTGGAACCCAACTCAAGAACAGATAGGGATACTTGAGATGTTATACAAAGGTGGAATGCGCACTCCTAATGCGCAACAGATCGAGCACATCACTTCTCAACTCGGTAAATACGGAAAAATCGAAGGAAAGAATGTATTTTACTGGTTTCAGAACCACAAAGCCCGCGAGAGACAGAAGCAGAAGAGGAACAACTTCATCAGTTTAAGTTGCCAAACCAGCTTCACGTCCACTAATATCAATAAAGCAAGTGTAACAAGGAACACAACAACATCGTCATTTGACGTGATCAGGGTGTGTATTGGTTGAGGATTAGTTTATATAGTTTTCTTATGGGTTTTTAATTAACTATAATTATTAAGTTTTATTTCATGTTTGTGTAGAGAGACTCAATGGTTGAGAAGGGGGAGTTAGTGGAAGAGAATGAGTACAAGAGGACATGTAGGAGCTGGGGATTTGAGAACTTGGAGATAGATAGCAGACGAAACATAAATAGTAGTAAAAATGCTACAATGGCAACTACTTTTAACAAAATCATTGATAATGTAACCCTTGAGCTTTTCCCATTGCACCCTGAAGGTAGGTGAAGAAGATGAGGCAGAGAATGTGGAATTCTTATGTAGATCTGGTTTAGATTCAGACGAAGTAGTTGGTATCTAGAAATTCAACATATGTATTATATATATATTAAAATAATTAAATAAGTTTAGAAAATAACAGAATCTACTTAAGAATTCCCTTGTAGTCTGCGAATCTGATGTACCCTATGTACATTTTTTTTTATATTGCAATGTATTCTTAATTATGAACTTTTAGTTTAGCTCATCTCTTGAGTTAAGTGTCTGTTCTTAAAATATTCAGTCGTTTTTATGTAAGAAAAACAAATTAAGTCGTGATTATGATGGACCTAGTACTTAAATACAAAAAATTAATATTTTTGTACTGTTATAACGATCAAGAACATATAGTATCTTTTAATAACAAAATATTAAAATTCTTATAACAACAGGCGAACAGAATAACATATATGTTAAGTAATAATTAAGTTTAAGATTTAGTTTGATAATTTTAATGCATTTTATCAGATGCTAATAGCGTAACAGCTTAGTTTCGAACAAAATAGCGTAACAGTAATCTTGTTTAAAAGTTTGTATTCCCCATGATATTTTCGAATGTGGCCATCAATAAACATCAATGTACATGTAAGCGGTGGTGTGTATGTGGTTAGTTTGTCTGATGCTTTATTGACTCTCGCAATTGTTTTTTGGTATTTTGGTTGAAACAAAAGTGAGAAAGAGAGAATTTTCTTTTTAGGTTAAAAGTTAGCTTGGCATTATACGAGACACACTCACTGAAGTCCATGCACTCGCTTTCCCGCTACATTGCATGCTAGCTAGCTGTAGCTATATACACATATATATACATATAGCTCTGTCTATATTCCAACTTTATCATTGTACGTGACAATGATTTTTCTCTTTTCCTTATTTTTATTTTTGTCATTTAAATATGTTTATAGCCGTGGAATCAATCATGCAGACTACATTTTACCTAAAAAAGATTTGGTGTAAAAAAAACGGTGAATCCAACATTATATATAATTTCTTTTAACATAAGTTGAACTTGGGTGACAGTAGTTACAGCCGTAACACCATTAACATTAAAGAAACAAAAACTAAACATTCCTTAGTAGGTGTCCAAAATAAAAAGAAATTCCTTAGTCCAAAATAAAGATCTTATATAGTCCATAACCTTTCCGGATAAAACATAAGTAAAAACTAGAAATTAGCTTTTTACCATGCATCTCTAACATTCCAATTATGACATGATCGATTGTTTCCAAAAAACAAGTTGTACTACATAACATAATATATATAGATGTATATATATCTTTGGTTCAACTTCAGTTTTCATTATCCACCAAAGAGTTAAAAACAAGTCATACCTCATAGAGATTTAACCTCAAGGTACTGCAATGATCTAGTATCACCTAAAAACACATCTGTGAATCCTACAATACCTAATCATACTCATTGTACTCTTATAAACAAACCGAGAACAAATTCACTCTACAACTTAAAGTAAACCGTCTTTTGAACCGCCTATTTCTACCATTATAAAAAAAATTACAGAACTATCTCTAAACCACAAAGATAAAACTAAAGTTAGACGTCAAGTGAAACTCGGAGCAGTTAATGCTGTAAGATTAGAATGTTGTTCATGATCAACCACCAAAAAGCCTATTGGTGCAAATCTCACTCAGTTGATTCTGAATGACTAGAGACTAAGGCATTTCAATCTTGAAAGGGATTAGGCTAAGAAAGCATGAGACCCATAAACAAAGGCTACCAGATTCCACTTAGACAACCACCCAATCCCATGAAAACTTGGGTTTAGAGAGAGGCTCCAAACCACGATCCAGAGAACCTCCAAGCCGAAGAAGAAGCTCATTTACCAGATATAGCAATCACATCGGTACTGCAAATGATGAACTTCAAAACGTTCTCACCTTTAAGAACCGAACTTCCTCATTGACCAAGGGAAGAAATCTTGAGCCTTCACACATTCTTCCTCCAAGAACCGGATTACAACTTCAACTAAAAGGTGCATACATGTCATTAGGTGGGACTTCACTTGTCTAATATGATGCACCTTCCCTCCGAGCCTCCATCAAATCCATAGACGATCCTAAACGACCGAAGGAAGACCATAAACACGTGAATCATGAGCCAAACCAGCCAACACAAATCAGCCTTCTGAGCTTTGGTCACACCGTCATGGTAATAACCTTCAAACTTTTACATGGCGAGGTCATAGGCACAAGAGCCTCCCACGCGCTGAGACTGATCGTCACACCCTAACTGTTAAACTATATAATCTATCTCTCCTTAGTACATTAACATAAGTTAGTTATTTACACAAAAAGTTGTAACTCTTCATATTGTGTCTTTTGAATGAAGAGCTGTGTCTTTTACATTGGAATGATTCGATCTCTATATAAAGTTCAATCATTTGCTGTAAACACATACACAAAAATCTCAATAATATCTAAGTAATTTTAGGCAAGTTAATTTAGTCGAAACTTTCTGGAATAATTCCATCTTATTCCTTCTTTCGTATTTGTGTGTAACACACTGCGATCTTTGTGTAACACAAGCGGTTGGTAAAAAACAAACATGGTATCAGAGCTTTACGGTTGAGAGGACAACGAAAAAGCACTAGTAAGAGAAACACTTGGCGTGGAGAAAAGGAGGCTAGAGATTTTTGGCATACCATTTATCGGAGGGATACGAAACGATGCAGAATCAAAATCAAGTGATTCCCATATTCGATGGGGAGAAATACAACTTCTGGAGCATTAAGATGACAACCATTCTCAAGACCAGGAAGTTATGATCTGTGGCTGAAGAAGGCATGGGAGCCGGATGAAACCCCTGAGACAGCAAGAGCAATATCACTCAGAGAAGAAGCGATGGCGAATGACACGATGGCTCTATAAATTTTGCAAACTGCCGTATCCGATGAGATCTTCTGACGGATTGCAGCAGCAACAACATCTAAAGAGGCGTGGGATGCATTGAAGGCAGAGTATGAAGGCTCTCCTCAAGTCCATTTGATTCGACTTCAAACGTTGCGAAGGGAGTACGAAAATCAGAAGATGGATGAGAATGAAGATATCAAGGTCTTCACAGATAAGTTAGTTGCAGTGGCAAATCAATTAACTTATCATGGAGAACAGAAGACAGACATCCAACTCATAAAAAAAATATTCATCTCTCTGCCAGCAAAGTTCGATAGTATAGTCAGTGTATTGCAGCAAACAAGCGATTTGACTTCAACAAAGATGGCATAATTGATTGGGACTTTGAAGGCTCATGAAGCAAGGATGGCTGTAAGAGAAGAAAGCACAAGTGAAGGAGCATTCGATGCTCGTGTGAAACAGAAAAATTCTGGTGTCACACAAGACAACTCAAAACACAGTGTAGGCAAGAAGTGGTGTGGTTTCTGTAAGAAGAACAATCACAATGATAGTGAATGTTTTAGGAAAAAGAAAAAGGATGATCCCAAGAAGGATTACAAAAGTAACAAGGAGTGTTACAATTGTGGCAAGTTAGGCCATTTTTCAAATCAATGCTACTCAAAGAAAAAAAGAGAAAGCACATTTAAGTCTTGAAGAAGAAGACTTCAATGAAGATCATATGTTGTTCAGTGCGAATGAAGCAACAACAGTGATGGAAGATGTCTGGTTAGTAGACAGTGGAGCAACTAATCATATGACAAAGGAGGAGAATTACTTCTCAAGACTTGATAGGAATATCAAGGTTCTAATAAAGATTGGAAATGGAAGCATAGTCATGACAGCCGGTAAGGGAGATATTACCGTCATGACTAATGATGGCAAGAGCACCATCAAGAATGTGTTCTTTGTTCGGGGTTTGGCGAAAAATTTGTTGAGTGTTCTACAAATTGTTTCAAGTGGATATCGGGTGAATTTTCAAGAGAAGAGATGCATCATAGAGGATGCAAAAGGAAGGAGGATAATGAATATCCCAATGACTCACAAGAGCTACAGAATCATGATGAGTTCGGCTCAGGAACAAGAAGCCATGAGCGCAAGTGAGCAAGGCAAAATGGAGACATGGCACAAGAGGCTTGGTCATGTAGGCGACAAAAGATTGCAACAAATGCAAGACAAAGGCTTGGTAAAGGGGTTACCAAAGTTTAAAATCAGGAAATGAGCATGTGAGGCGTGTATAATAGGCAAACAATCAAGCAAAAGCTTCCCAAAAGAATCTCAAACTAAGACAAGTGAAAAGCTTGAGATTATACATACGGATGTATGTGGGCCGATGCAGCACCAATCTATTGATGGAAGTTGATATTTTTGCTATACTTAGATGATTATACTCACATGTATTGGGTATACTTCATGAAGCAAAAATCAGAGACATTCTCATTTTTCAAAAAGTTCAAAGAAATGGTGGAAAAGCAATCATGTTGTACCATCAAGACACTGAGATCAGATGTTGGTGGTGAGTTTACTTCACAAGAATTCAACCGGTTTTCTGAAGAAGAAGGAATCAACAAGCAAGTTACCTTTCCTTATTCACCACAACAAAATGGTGCAGCAGAACGGATAAATAGGACCTTAGTGGAGATGGCTAGAACTATGTTGAAAGAGTAAGATTTACCTCTCAAGTTACGGGCAGAAGCGGTATACACTGCCTCATATCTTCAAAATCGTCTACCATCAAAGGCAATAGAAGATGATATCACTCCTATAGAGAAGTGGTGTGGACACAAACCTGATGTGTCACACGTGAAAATTTTTGGTAGCATATGTTATATACATGTTCCGGATCAGAAGAGGAGGAAATTATATATCAAGGCAAAGCGTGAAATTTTTGTTTGATATAGCAATCAATCCAAAGGCTATAGAATTCTAACCCTGGAGAATGAGAAGATTGAAGTATCAAGAGATGTAGAGTTTGAAGAAAGCAAGAAGTGGGTCTGGAAAAGGCTAGAAGAAGTCAAGAAGACATTGGAGATGTCTATGGAAGACTCTCAATCGCCTGAGGAACAAATACAAACCGAAGATACTTCCAGCCCTGTTTTCATTCAAAATAATGATCCTGATACTAGTGATGAAGATGAAAAAGATTCTGAGCCACCAAAGAAGTTTAAGTCCATGGTTGAGATCATAGAAAAGGCACCAAGAGTAGAGCTTGAAGAGGCAGCTCAAGCAATAGAGTATTGTCTTCATGCACATGAAGAACCATACACTTATGATGAAGCGTGTGGTAACAAGGAATGGAGAAAGCCAATGAATGAAGAAATCGCCATGATTGAGAACAACAAGACATGGGAACTAGTGAACAAGCTAGAGAAGAAGAATGAGATAAGTGGGAAGTGGATCTATAAGATCAAGACCAATGCAAACGGCAATCACATCAAGCATAAGGCGCGGCTAATTGCACTAGGATTCTCTCAATCATATGGTGTTGAATAACTTGAGACGTTTGCCTCTCTCTCAAGACATGATACAATAAGAGCCATACTCGCATATGCAGCTTAGATGAAGTGGCGTTTGTATCAGATGGATGTGAAGTCAGCTTTTCTCAATGGGGAACTGAAGGAAGAAGTGTATGTCACACAACCACATGGGTATGTGACGCAAGGAAATGAGGAAAAGGTGTTGAGGCTACACAAGGATTTGTATGGTTTAAAGCAAGCTCCAAGGGCATGGTATGGAAGGATATATTCATATTTTCTTCAAAACGGGTTTGAAAGGAGTATGAATGATGCAACTTTATACATCAAGAAGCAAGGAGTAGATGTGTTGATCGTTATTCTATATGTGGGTGATATAATCATCACTAGAAACAATGTTGACATCATCAACACATTCAAGGAAAACATGAAGAAAGAATTCGAAATGGTGGATCTTGGACTAAAGAACTATTTTCTTGGAATGAAAGTAATTCAAGACAATGGAGGCATATTTCTTTCACAAGAAAAGTATGCAAACAAACTTGTTGATAATTTTGGGATGCGAGAGAGCAAGAGTGTAAGCACTCCACTTACACCACAAAAGAAAGGAGTTTAGGATGACAAAGAGTATGGAGATCCGACTAAGTATATAAGCATTGTTGGAGGGCTTTTGTACTTGTGTGCATCAAGACCTGATGTGATGTATGCAAGCGCCTATCTCTCAAGATATATGTCATCACCTCGTATGAAGCACTACCAAGAAGCCAAAAGGGTGTTAAGATATGTCAAAGGAACATCAAACTTTGGAGTGTACTTTACAAGTGTGAAGGAACCAAGACTTATGGGCTACACCGATAGTGATTGGGGTGGTTCTAAGGAAGACAAGAAGAGCACTTCAGGTTATGTGTTCACTCTTGGTTCAGCCATGTTTTGTTGGCAGTCAAGCAAGCAACAAACAGTGGCACAATCAACGACTGAGGAAGAGTACATAGTCGTATGTGCAGCAGCAAATCAAGCCGTGTGGTTACAAAGACTATTTGAAGATTTTGGTCAGAAGTTTGAAGGAGGCATTCCGATCTTATGTGACAACAAATCAGCAATAGCAATTGGGAAGAATCCGGTGCAACACAGAAGGACAAAGCACATAAGAAAACTATGGTTTACTACTAATATATATATATCTACCTAGCTTAATCTTTAGAAATAAGAAATCTATTGTGTGTCATTGCTCTCTGCGGATTCGATCCTTAAGTACTACACCTTATCTCTCTTTGCAAGAATATTATTTATGTGTTAAGATTAGGGTTAATTTGATAGTTAATTGTTTAGGATATTCATACTCTGCTAGAACAATAAACACACCTACGCCACCCTACCTTTCAATCCACGAGGATATCCAACTTGGTGGGTGTCTGGTTAACATTGGTCAATCTCCTTAGCACTCCCTTTCTAATTACCTTGGAAGGCCAGCCGTATTCGGATCAGCCAAGACTGATCAACCTATTGTTTGTCTCCTTGTAGCCTCTTCTTGAAACTCCTTGGATGGACAATCATATTCTAGCTCAGTCTTAATTACCCCAAGTTGCTTCCTTCAGTGTGGGCATTATTGTTATTGTCGGCTCACTCACATCCCTCCTCAATCTTGATCCGAAGAGCATAAGTGATGGATTAAGCTTAGAAGTGGGCATAAATGACTGCCTTGTTCTTGAACCTCCGACCTTTTTGGCTTAAGTGATGGTCTTTTCTCATGGATGTGATATATTCCATTACACCCAACATGAAAAATCTCTCCACGATTTATGAATATACATCTTGTGTACGCTCTTAAATTGTGGGCTAATCTCCATGGTTAGGAATATACATCTCGTATAGGCTCTAAACAACATAGGAAGAGTTCCCTTTTCTTATTGTTGCTTCTAGTTCTGTAGGCCACATGTTGTGTCCTACACACCATTACAACTAAAAATATGGATTATTAGACAAACAAGAGATCAGAACCTGGGTTATAACCAAGTCTGATCTCCAAGACATTTTAAAAACAACCAACAATGGACAAACATCTTCATGATCATATCATGGTAACAACTTTGAATCCTAATCACCATGACTAATCATTTAGGTAAAATAAAAAAAAATAAAACCTAAGGATAGAGTTTAGAAAATATTTTAAGACACTTAAAAAAATCCTAAGGCAGAAGCAATCTAGACAGCTTAAGACAAGACATAGATTCATCTAGACAACTTAGTAAGTTTACTAAACTTTTCTCAGGTAGAAACTAGAAAAATCCAGCATGCTGACTTCTAGACACCATAAGACAACACAACATAAACTGAAAAAGGATGCAATGCTCATACAAAAGGAAGGAGGTCATCCTCAAAAACAAGAAACCTGAGCTGGTTTCTTGAACCTCCAGCCCATGAGGATTTATTGGAACTTCATTGGATTGGAACCTCTCCTTGGTGAGTCCTCCTTGCATTGTGCACCTCTTTGACCCCTCTTCTCCTCCAGATTGTAGTGAGTTTTATTGGAAAGAGGGAGGGATTTAGATTTGTTGTCCAAGAGTGTTTCTTCTAATTTCCATTTGTCTTCATGAGCAATGTTTTTGCAGATTTGCCATGGAGCTTCATTTAAGACATGACTCCATATACCTTTACTTCCAAGACCATAGTTATTGATTTCTCCTTCTTAAAGAGATATGGACTACTAGGTCAAAGATTGCTCCCAAGAAAGTTGAACAAGAAACCAAGATTGCTGAAATTTGCTGACTTGGTGAAGTTTTCTTGAGTTTGAAGACTTGAATACACCTTTATCTTAAGTACTAATGAGGTTCTTCTCTCTTGGAAGACCTTAAGACCAATGGATAAAGAGTTGTATCCAAGAAGAATATGAAGACATATTTGAAAAAAAGTGATTTGTGGAAGTGAAATAAGTCTCAAGAGATTACAAGCTTTGATACTACGTGAGAATAGAGATAATATGATGAAAATTAGAGTATGTGAGAATATGGTTCTGAATGAACAAGAGAATGGTTTAGAATCCAAAATAGTAAGCCTATTGGGCAAGAGGATGCGAATGAGCGAATGAGTGAGGCTGAGTATTCTTGAGAGTATGAGAGTGTAGGAGATTAAATTAACGACAAAATAGAAGTAACAACAGAATAAGTGAAGAAAAAGCTTAACTCTTGCGTACAAAATTTTTGTGTACGAGGAATGACTTATATAGCTAAAATAGATCAATATAAAAACCATAAACAAAAGAAAACAAGATGAAGAGGACAAGGGCATGCCTAGGCTGAGTGAGGATGACAGATCCATAGCTCATTTCCTTATGCATCACATGCGACTCTTCTTCTTTCAAATTCAAATGAGCTGGATAATAGATATCGCTAATAAGATGCACCATGACTTCAACAGCTCTAAACACTCTTTGAATATGTGTTCCCACTAACATTGTCTTTACTTCGCAAAATATTTATTAAGCTTCTAAAAGGAGTATTGGTCGAGCTTATTTCTCTCTTAGCTTTGCAACCTAAGTTAGGATTTAACACTTATTCACAATTGAATTTTTTTTAGTTTGGATAAGTCTTGTGAAGTCTTTTAAATCTTACCAACTCTTCCATTTTACCTTTGTCCAATTTTTTCTTTATTTCTTCTTTATTCGAACAAGGTGAAACATCCGATTCTAAAAGAGGAAAACGAACGTTGAGTGTACCGTCGATTAAAAATTTCTTTTATTTTTTCTCGTCGAGAGATTTCTTCCCTTTTTGGCATGTGCCCGTAATGTAAATATATTATATATGAAATTTTATTGGGTTGACGATCTATTTCCCCCTGAGAAGTATCATATATCACTAGATACACACAAAATTTTGACCACGTTCCATTTCCCCACAAAATAGAAGTTTGAGGTCTATATCCCCATAATTATAAAGATCGAACTCTATTTCCCCATACCGTCGACTTTAAAAACCGCAATACACATAAGTTTGGATTAACACCGGTTTACTGTTTATCATTAAACCGTAATCTATTGTTACCCAACATAACCCGCGATTTAACCGAAAAGATCCGATTAACACCTGATTAAAACCCGATTATAACCCGGTTAATGGTTCTAACCCGACCACCCTAAATCCCCAAATCCCCATTGTTCTTCATAGTAATCTAGAAAGAAAGAAATAGAGGCAACATCGATTTCTCCCAAAAACGAAGCCTTTACCACTCAATTTCAGTTGATTACAATGGAGACAGTCGGTGTAAACACGATTCCTTCACTTAGAGATGAATCAGACGACGAAGAAGAGATGGAGAGACACGCTTTCCGGGTTGAAGAAGAGGTAGCTGCATTCATCAACGAACCACCCATCCGACATAACATCTATCCTGATAGCGAATCTGATAGTGATACAGATGAGGAGGGAGATGGTGAAGAGGAACAAATGAAACGACAGAGGACCAGAGAGCGTTATCATTTTAGAAGAGGTGATGGGAATCTCTTTGAGGGCCAAGTATTCTTCAATGGAGTTGCATTCAAAGAGGCAGTATTGGATTACACTTTGAAGACTGGTCACAATATCAAGCAGTGTAGGTATGACAAAACCAAAATTGCTTTTAGTTGTGTTGGTCGGAATGTAGATTCACACTGTCAGTGGCGTGTTTATTGATGACATTTATCGGTGACTAGAATAGGAGAGGAAGAGCAAGAAGTATTTTTTGGGTTGTGTCTTCTCTCTTTGTCGGTTTATTTTGTTGTTGTCATTTTCATGTATGAACAAGAATGCTTGGTGTTTTATTTCTTATGTATGAACAAGAATGCTTGTAGGTTACAATCAAGAATTTTTATCGGATTTGTTTGTGTTGTCATCTTGTTTTAGTATTATTCTCATGTATGAAAATACCAACAATTTCATTAAACAACATCACAAGTCAAGTACAAGAACATACTACTTCATAGCACTAAACAACATATTATCAAATTGAATCCATCACACAAGCTTAATGATGACAAACCCAACAATACAAGCTATTACAACACCAGCACACATCTTCTTCATGCTCCATTTCGCTTCCATTAACACTTCATCCGTCCTCTCAAAAAGCTCTTTCTCTAGCTTCATTTCCATCTTCTCAAACAACTGCTTCTCACCTTCTGCTCGTTCCATCATAAATTCTTTCACCAATTCTTCAAGATTACTCATTTTGTTCTTCAGAACATTAATCTCTTCTGACAATGCCTCATCCACCCACTTGAAGAAATGGTTATCATTCTCAAGCTAAAATTGATCAAGTTAGAATCTGAGTTATTGCACAAGCAAATCAATAAGAGTAACCATTACCTTTTTTGAAACAGCATAAGAACACCTATGGTAACGACGATATGGATTTTTCTCAGATCTTGACATCAAAGTCGATATTTCATATCCACACCAACACTGTTTTGGGACACCAACGACCCTTCTCCTTGAATGCACCATTGACGACCCACTTAAAGCTCCAGAAACATCACTCATGTTTCAATTTCTCTAATCTCTCCCAGAAATCAATTTCCCCAATTCAATTTTTTTTAGGGTTCGTTACTTTACATGTTCTATGAACTCGGGTTTTTAAAGACTAGATTCGGGTAAAGATCGGGTTTTCGATTGGGTTTGGTTATGTTTAAAATCGGTTTATTTTGGTCCTATACTGGTTCATCTAAGTAAACCATTAAAGTCGACGGTATGGGGAAATAGAGTTCGATCTTTATAAATGTGGGGATATAGACCTCGAACTTCTATTTTGTGGGTAAATGGAACGTGGTCAAAAGTTTGTGTGTATCTAATGATATATGATACTTCTCAGAGGGAAATAGATCGTCAACCCAATTTTATTATATTTATTTTTTCCGTATAATAAGTTAAGTCTGCGCATATGTGTTATATTTTACACGAACACGAATATTCATGTATAAGTTATGTATTTTTTTGGCCTAATCTCTAAGTTCCATAGACTCGAAACCACAATATGTAATATTAATTTTGTCCTAACTATTACTCGAACGGAAGACCTATAACACAATGACCAATATTCTTTTCGGTTGAGCCAATAACCTCTCAGGAGTTTCATTATTATTTTCTAGTTTAAACGAACACCTTTCAGTTTTTAAATCCTTTGCCGACAAAAAAAATGAACGAAAGGAATACCTTTCAGCCACACAGATCATTCAAAATTACAGAACATTTGAAGTGTCTCTTTTCTGGTAATGATATTCTCAAATGATTATTTGCCACGCATTATAAAATGGTGTCCGTGGGGTGTGATGTTCCATTTCTTATAATCTTGGAGGGAACTCAGATTGAAATTTTATAAATAAAGAACTTTACTCATTTGGTAATGGGAGTCTGGGACCATAGATAGTTGACAATAATTCATTGTTTCTCGATTCTCACGTGTACATAATAAGTCGAAGATAATTTCAAACAGAAATCGTATTCAAAACCACAAACTGTTGTACCGGCAAGCCACTCGGCTTCCTGCGTTTGTTGGCAAAAATGGCCTTCGTGGGCTCTACGACCGCAGGCCACATTTTTGTATAACAGTAAATTAAATAGTAATTTATAAAAGTGTGTTTGTCATGGTTTCAAAATATTTGATGATTTATTAAAAAATTAATTGGGTCAACAATTATGGAGGTTAGAGCAAAACTCAAAAGGCGGATATTTTAAAAATTCACACCCAAGGAAGGGAAAAATCAGTTTTTTTCATGGATGATAAATTATATATCTCTTATATATTAACGAGAAACACTAAAACATGTGAGATATGACATATGTAATTATTATAATGATTTTTAGAACTGTTAGAGAAATAAGTTTGTTCATCTAAGTATATTATTATGTTTCTCATTAATCTAACATAAATTAAATAGTAATCTATAAAATATTCTTTTCCTTTAAAGTTACAGAATTATCAAATGCAATTTAAAAATATATGTTAATTAATAATTTAAAATAATAAAGATTTAAAAATAATTTATGTATAATCCATCATTTTTTTAATTTTTAATATTAAAATAAATTAAGCAATCACATTGATTATATAATAAAATTTAGATATTTTAGTGTATGTTTTGTTTTAAAATTATAAAAATTATGATAAATTATTAAAACTGTTAAAATCACACAATGGATTTTTTTTATCAATGGTTTAAAATTTTTTTAGAACAAAATATAAATGATCACAAAACCATAAGAGTAGGAATAAATATTCAAACTAATATATATATATATATATATATATATATTAGTATCATTTAAGTTAAAGTAGGCCACTCTTTCAAATAGCATATTTTTAGGTTTTTGTCACCCAATAAGCATCCAAAGAGTAAAATAACCAAAATAAGTTTTATTAAAAAGGTAAAAGACCTAATCCTTTGCTTTATAGGTATATAAATATAAATAAATAATAAAAATTTAAAAATAAAAGAAAAATTATATTTTGAATTATATGTTTTCAAATTTGAAAATTTTATATCTTTTTTTCAATTTTTTTTGAATTTTATTTTTTTGAAAATTTTATTTTTGAAATACGAAAATAATTTTTAAAACTATTTTTAAAATTTATATTTTGATGATTTTATATTTATTTATTTACTAATTAAAAAAAATAAACCCCATCCTTAACTTTAAACTCTAATTATAGGTTAGTTAAATTTAATGGTAAAAATGTATATTTATCTCTTTGATGAAGTATTTTGGGTATTTTAATGTTTGGAAATTATATTTGTGATAAAAAAATTAGAGATATCTTAGAGAATTTCTCTTTAAAATATATACTCTATAAAAATATAGAAATATTTTGATCTTGAAATTTTAGAAATATTCATTATACTTGAGTTGATAATAACAAATATAATTATACAGTTTTAATTAGACAAACTATAAAATATATTTTATATATCCTTTTTATTATTAAAAATACTTTTCTAAAAACTTATTTATTTTATAAATATTTTATAAAATATTCCAATCTACGCAGGACGTGATTATTACTAGTCTGTACTAATAAAGAAGAGTTATGTCTCCTTCCCAGCATTCGAAGAACAAGAACACACTATCAGCTATTTCATGAATTGTGGTTTCGCGTTACTTAAGTTATGGGCCGTGGCATTTAATTAGGCCTACTACCTTGAGTTCACAGCCCAAAAGTGTAAACACGTTTTACTAGCCAGCTTTTGCAAATCCTTCTCTTTTAGACCCAAACCCAGCAAAACCTAACTATCACCTTAGTTTACTCGAGTTACGACCTCCTCCTCGAAAACGACATTGTAACGCCACACCACCTAAGTAATCCTCTCATTTATTTACACTATCCCAAAACCCACACTACGTCTCATTCAATTATCATGTACCTCCTCCTTAGCGATTGCTACATTTCACACCTATAAATAGATGGCGCCGGTTTAATTTTTTTACCACTGCATATCCTGAAAAATCATGTAGAGCTACATACAAGAACACCTAAGTAAAGTTGTATAATTCTTTACGACAAAATCAGAGGGGTTACACTTGGTGTTTCCAAAGCGTTGGTCGAGCATTAGAGTCTTTGTAATAAGATCCACGAAAAGGTAAAAGGTAATGCGAGCTTCAAATTCATATAAGAAGTCATGTGGGTATTATTTGCGAGAGAAGCCTACCTATATGAAGAGTAGAAAATTAAAATTAGTGGGCTTGAGGAACTTAAGGTTTATTCGGTTAGAGTATAAATAGAACAAGGTGGTGACATGAAGAGACATATGTCAATGTTTTATTGAAGAGATGCACATGGATTTGTGTGACTTTGTTTCACAAGACAGATGGCAAGATTTTCTGGTGGTTTAGTTGTAGAGAATACACTCGTCGAAATAAACAATGAGTAATAGGTTCTCTAATCATTGTAAATCTAGATAAGAGTGGTAATCATAAGTGTGTGTTGAATACTATATAGCAATTGTAGGTTGCGAAATTTTCTAGTGAATGAATTTTGAATGTGGTTCCAGAAATATAGGAAATGAACCTCATTAACAAATCTCAATGTGTTGTTTATTTATGCATTTACATACTCGAACACAAACGTAATATCATAATAATATATTGACTAACCATGAATCTGAACTTTCATTGGTATCATGGAGGGTTCTCAACAAAAATTCATTTTGATTTCAACTAATGATCTTGGGTTTGTGACTAGGCGATGAGGAAGAATACATGCTCCTGAATGTACAAGATAAAGCAGAGATACCGATAGAAGCTTCAGAGATAAGGGTTCCTAGGAAAGTTAGAGTCAAAGATGGAAGACTTTTTGGGTTGATAAAAAATATACCAAAGTCGTTTATCAGTCACACCGGAAACGAGAGTTTTGGTTTTTCCATCAGGAAAGAAAGATAAAAACAAACCAGGTGTAGTAAATTGTCCTGAGCTATGATGAAGAAATTAACTTGGGCGTGTTAAAAAAAAAAAAAAAAAAAAGTTGGGCGTGTTATATATTCTTGTTGGATTTTCAGATGGACAAAAAATTTGGCTACCACTTAGAATTAAAGTCAACGATGGAGAAACAGAAAGTTGAGTAGAGACACCATCGAGATTCACCGATATGAATCATAGCTCGAGATATACACAGTAGTGGCCTAAGTGAATCAGTCCTTACCAAAGGAAACCGTGTGTAATGTCATGGGTCAATGTCTATTTCAAGCCCACTAGGTGAGGACTAACGTGTAAGACTAGTTGTCGGAAAATCCCAAGTTTCTTACCATAAATTAAGAATGTGAGAGGCAGAGGTGAATGGGGCATCTTAAATCAACATATTTTGCAGAATAAAAGAAGAATAAACAGTTTATTGTCAATAGAGTTGATATCACTCAAATTACCCTATGAGCAATTTTACTCTCTCAAGTAAGAAGATCAATTATAGTATTTAGAGATCGAATCCACAAGGAGCATGAGCACACAATAGACTTATAAATATTAAGATTAAGCCAAGCAAATAATTATAAAGCAGTAAACAATAGAGATTACTGGAAAATTGGTTTGTAAACTTATGAGAATAAATAACTAGATCTAGGGTTTCAGGTTATAGTATTCTGATATAGATGTTAAGGATGTGTGGTAAATCGTCATAGAACTCGAATACTAAAGAAAGATATCCAGCTATCAATGCGAGTCTAATAAGATGATTAAGTATTTAGTCCATCCACCGTCGCGTTACGAGAAAAAAAACGATTATTGATCGATACTATGGTAAGAGTGTTCATTGATACTACCTTAGACAAACATTATCGCCCTAATCGATATGTTCACTAAGTTAATCTTGACAAGATTTCACATGCATCTAACAACATTGCTCAACATAATTATTATCAGGTATAGATTCTATTGTCGTATATATCTATTTACTAAGTTCAGAGTTCTAGTTAGCTACTCTAGAACACAAACAATGAAACAATTCCGATGAAGGATCCTTATGGATTCATCCTAGCATTTCTATGTTTAGCAATACTTATAAAGCCTAATAAAACCCTGACTATAACAAGGAGAACTACTCAGACATGATCAAGCAAAGCATAATAAATATTTGAATAGGATGCACAAATATAATAAAGTTAAGAAACAATGGAGTTCCAATACAAATCTCTAAAGGAATCTTGATCTTCTCTCCAGTACTACAAAAACCCTAGAATAATATTCTGTGGTAAAAAGAATAGAAAAGATTGTCTTTTTCCTAAGAGATGGTAAAGCACCCAAATGTTAGGTTTTAGGTCGGCCAAGGGTAGTCTTGTAATTATGTGGATCATTTGGGCTTCAAGTCAGTCACGAACAAGTCGGCCCATTCACTCGTTTCACTGTCGATAGATACCAACAAGGTGTTGTCGATCGACGCACTTCTTGAATCTCGACTCTGACTTCTGATCTCTAAAAAACTATGAGTTTCCTCATCCTTAAGCTCCAGAAAGCTCTATAATCTCCACATTGCTCCAAAATATACCTAGACTTGAAAAGACTCTAAACACATATAATAGTATCTAAAAAGCACATATATTATAAGTGAAAACTGGTAAAATCCATACTATATCAACTCGCCCAGACTTATCATTTTGTTTGTTTCTCAAGCAAAAAAAAATCTACATTTGAAAAAGGTTAAAAATAGTAGGAACTCACACAATCTTTAACTTACTTCTACCACCTGTGCAATGTTGCAGCCACATCGAATCAATGCTAACCTTAGACGTACTGTATATACCCTATCCTAGCTTAGCAACCAAGTCCATTCTATCCAAGAACTTAGCTAATATTGTGTGACTCACCCCTCTATTAACCTCATTTCTTAGAATAAAAAGGTGCAAACTTTACCTTGGGAATATCGATGAAAGGACACATGGACTCTTACTCAAGCAAGTACCTGAACACACATGCATCCTTCTCTGATCCATTGCCTCCATCTCTTCTCACTTCTCTCAGTCAATGTCTTTCTTCTTTGAAAGGTATCATTTTTTTAACTGACTGAAATATTTTGGACATACTTCCATGAATCAAGCTCTAATGAATTTTGCCACCAGATCATGTTCACTTCTTTTTGACCTTTATCTCTTTCCAGAATTCTTTGAATCAAGCTTTAATGTTTGTAGCCACAAAATCACGTTCAAATTCTTTTTACTCTGAAGGGGAAAGATACGAGAACCAGAAATACACAAACTTCTACCTTCCAGACTTGCAGGGGGAATCCGATCCAGTGTAAACCAAGCCCCAAAACAAGCAAATTAATTTCAATTAGGTTTGAGGTCAGATTCGGTTCCTTCAAACATTCTCAGAAAGTGTGGATATGATTGTCAGGTGATCCACTTTGGTATCTCTGATTACCTTGCAGTCAGTAAATCTAAGAATGATGCTATAAAGTGGTTAAATAATAAGTAAAAATTGAAAACGATCATACGCCTTTTTGACTCTATAAAAACTCAATAAAAGTACATAAAAATAAAACTTAAAATAAAACACAATATCAGTAAAACTCCCCCAAATTTAAAAAACATTGTCCCTAGTGCTATATAGTCTCATATTTGTGGAAAAATAAACCATTTCGACGAAAAATTAACAAGGAAAATGGATACCCACTTGATGATGTTGGGTGTCGATTAGCATAGTTAAGTGATGATTGATCGATGCTCGGGTTGGTCAGTCGATCGGCATTGATCAGGTGCCGGTCGATGCTATATGCAGTTTTGTTTCCTCGATTTTTTTTATCTTGCAATAAATTAAATACGAAAAATAAGAAAAAACAAAAAATAAAAACTAAATTAAAACTTACTAAATGAGTTGCCTCCAATCAAGCGCTTTTTTATAGTATATAGCTTGACACTTGGATGTTTTCGACTAGTATGGATGTAATGGAACACTTGTTGGAAAACAAGTATCCACATCTTCTATGCTCATCTCGAACCAGGTGCCTACAAAGCTTTTGAGGGCTTCTTCCCCTTTGGTTTTGTGCTCTTTCTGTCTCTGGATAATCCAATTTCAGCTTTAGCTCTTCCATGCATTTGTTGATCCATCCAATGCTGTTGTTGAGAGGATAGTAGATTGCATCATTTTTTTTGTAGAACTCATCAAACATCCTCTCTTGAGCTATGTAGATGTCAGCTGTCATTTCTTCAATTTTTTCTCCTATGTAGATATCAAGTTCTGGCCAAATTGAGTTCTCTAACTTAAGATGCCCCTTATACTGTGGTAGACTGAGGTAGTCCTTTCCTGTAACGTGAGTCATCTCCAAAATATCTACTATGTCTTTCTTGGAAACATTGATGATCTTTTCATCGTTAGCATGTGTGCGCCCCATCTAATCTCTGACAACTCCAAATTCATCTGTTGAAAGAACATTTTTTGGTTGTTCCAATCTTATGAATCTGGGAGGGGTAGCTGGTTGTCCTGTGTAGAATCGTCTGGACTTTGGGAATGCTGGGGTGTCGATCAATTCCTCATATTCGTCTTCATGTTCTTCAGATGTTACTACATTGATTGTTCTTAGGTGGAATTGTGGCTTCAACCAAAAATCTTCTCGGGATATGGACTTGCAGGACTTTCGATCGATGCTTCTTGTTGAGTATCGATTGACGCTTCTCCATCTACTCCGTACTCTGCGCCAAAATCAGAATAGCAAACTGCCACAAACCCTGGATCATCTCCTATCTCAATATAGGGCATGTTTCCCTTGACCACTTGAAAATTTTCATATAAATCAGTCTCACTGATAAGTGACATATATAGCATGTTTGTCTTCATGTTGCAAACATCACCTACAGTAGACATGAAATCTCTCCCAAGTAATAGAGAAGAATTCCAGTCTATCTGAATATCCATAACATGAAAATCTACTGGAACTAGGACATTGCAGATTTATACCTGAAGGTTTCTGACAATCCCTTCTGAAATTACGTTGGAGTAATCCACAAAAGTGAATGAATCGCTAGAAGGTTCTATCTTCGGACTCAGCTGCTCAGCCATATAACTGGGAAAAATCATGATTGAAGAACCAGTGTCGCAGAGGGGATAAGGGTAGTTGTGACCTCCAATCGTGCAAGGAAACATGAACTGCTTAGGACCACTCTTCTTCTTCAATGTAATCTTCTGCTTCATCTTCTCTCTGATCTGATGGAACATACGCTCAGTGTCCTCGTCTGTCTCTTTGCTCTCCCTGAAAAACATCCATAACCGGTGGGCCCAATAAGCTTCAACGAATGGCATGTTCACATGAATCCTCATCATCCTCTTGGTGAAACTATCCAGATCTTTCTCATTAGCTTCTCTTCTTAGAGGCTTAGGAAAATTTTTCTTCTCTCTTAGAAACTTGTTCCTTTGTAGCCTTGTCAATGATCATAGGCGCTGGTACATCTTCATGTTGCTGCTTAGTGTCCCCTGTAGTTTTTTTTATGTCTTAGATTAGTGTCTTGAAGCATTCAGATGTTTTACATACATACTTGGAAATCTCACTCGGTAGGTAATTGATGGGTGTCGATCGATGAACATGTGTGGCTGTCGATCGTTGTTTGCCATTTCACAAGATCCTACGGGCTTAGCATGGGGTGTAGATTGGTGCTTGGCCTCTGATGTTGATTGTCGATCTGTATCGGATGTCGAACGATAGTAAGCATCATGTGACGATCGACACCAGTGAGAACTGCCGAAGAACATAGAACTTTTGACTTGAAAGTATCCTTCTTGGAGTTTCTCCTCCTTCAACACTTGCCAGAAATCATCATCTATCAATGCATTCACGTGGTGTCTCCGTCCAACCTTTACTTTCCCCTTTAAGCAGTGCCTCTTGCCTTCTCATAGCTTCACGGTCTGAACCACTTGAGTCTCTAACATCTTCACATGGGTGCTGACAGCTTCGAACTTCTCATTCAGGTTGGTGTATACAACATATATCTTCCCACTAAAATTCACTACCAGCTTCTGCCGACCCTCAAGAATCTGATCAATCATCTCTCTATCTTGCTTCCTTGAGTTGCTGGTGGAAGATTCTGGTAAGAAGAAGCTCCATAGTTCATGTTATTGCTGTTGTTGTTGCTGTAAGATCTTTGGTGATGTGAAATCTGTTGGGTTAAAAATCGGTCATGGCAAAATCAACGGCTAAAATCCTCTAAGAAATTGTGCCTTAAGCAAATACATGATGAAAATGTCTAAGAAACTATTCGGCGTAAGCCAAACCAATTTTCATAAGGACACAAGAACAAAATTCATATATTTTATCCTGGACAACGAATAAAAAATATTTCTATCCAAGCATGAAAAGACTGAAAATGTTCTTGTGGAAGGTTTTTTAGATAAATGACGAGTTTTACGAAACAGCCTTCCATCAAACAAAATTCGGAAAGTCGTTGCGGACAAACATCATTGTATAATCTATGAGACAATTTTCCGTAAAACAACTTCCAAAAAACATTTACGGAAAAGCTCTGGTAAAAAAAAAATAACTTCTAGAAAAATATGATAAAACGAGAAACCATCGTGTCCGAATGTCTCGTCGTCTTTTTTTTTTATCTCACCCTCATTGCCATAAGGCAACCACATCGTATCAATGACTTGTTTCCCACGGGCGAAGAGACCATCTCCAAGTCTCGTTGCCTATGGGCGACGAGACCGACTCTAAGTCTCGTCGCCTGTGGAAGATAAGAACACCTCCTCCTCATCTTCCTCTACTTCGAGTATTGAACGAAATAATCCTTATTTTGTTGTGATCGGAGTGTCTATTGAAGGTTTGCGATAAAAACGGCAAAGACTTGTTCTCTCGTAAAACTTTAAATCGATCGTATAAAACGATAGCGGCTACCTCAACGCCATTGTAATCTTAACTATACGATTGGTTTAACATTATGGAGAAAAAACAGTATAGAAATCAACATCATATGGAAGGCGATTTTTGCAAAAGAAATCGTAAAAACGTTAAATCAAAAGATGACCCAAAAAGGTCTAAAATGCGGTAAAAACCCACTTACGATTTTAGACGAGAATGAGCCCAAACGACAATGACGGTTTAATTGATTTATGCAGAAGATAAATGGAAAAGAAGATAAATTTCAAGTTTCCAAGATAATCATAACAGATCGAGAGGATAAGGAAGATTTCCGCGAAGAGATAGACTCAAATCGGGGGCAAAAAAGAAAAGATGGCTGACCTTTGAGGCGTATAAGAGAAGCCAAGGAAAGGAGAACATGGACGGTTTTTAGCTCTTAAAACTCTCTGCACTTAGAAACCTTAGGCTATATTCTCGATAAGCTTGGTTTATGATGTGGGGTTTATTTTCACTTTCAGATTAACCCTCTATTCCCACTTTACTCTCTCAATTAAGAGGTTCAATGTAGTACTTAGGAATCGAATCCATAGAGACTCTAAGATTGCACAATAAACTTATTGTTTTCGAATTAAATCTAGATGAATTATTGCAACAACAATAAAAGCGATTTTAAGATTGATTTGGTTTATAAGGATTTAAATTTAGAGATTAGAATTTGGGAAAATTCTTAAGTAGATTTAGATAATGAAAACTAATAGATTTCTATGGTTTTGTTAAGCATCGTTCTGAATTCAAACCTCATGGTTTAGGAGATCACTCTCGCGCATCTCGACTGAGCGTCGATCGATGGCAGTAATCCGACATCAATCGATGTTCATTCTAAACAATATTTGTTTCGCGGTTTAATTAATTCTCCAAACTTCTAGTTCAACTCTCATTTGTTACAAGTTATTTAGATTGTTTAAGATAGATTTCAGGTTATAACCATGCTCTCTCGCTTGCGCTATAGAACCCTAATTTCTAAGATTGAAGTGATCAATTTCAACTTAGCATTAGGAGCAACTTAAACAAAGAACCAAGAAGATTACCCTAACAATTTCTATAAAATCAGCAATACATTACTGCCATTGAATAACCCTAAATCTAATAGAGAACTATTTAGACATAGCAATAAAGAACATGAATAAATTGCATAGAATAAATTGAGTAAAAATATAAGGAGTTCAAGATCTTCTCTGTAATGATGATCAGATCTTTCTCTCCAATAGAAGTATCAATGTGTTCCAATTCTAAAACTCTGGTGTAACTTTTTTCGGTTACCCAGCTTCTTGTCCTAATGGCTTCTTAGGGCTTTTTCAGCTTAGGGTTTAACAAAGATAGAAAAAACTAATAAATAGTCTAATTTTCGGCCAGGGAATTTTCTTGCAATTAATAAAACTTCTGGGTAAAACTTGTAATTTCTCAATCTTTCTGCCGATTTCACCATCGATCGACGCACAATGTGTGACGCCGATCGATGGACCATTTATAAATCTGAGTTCGACTCTAAGTTTCTGTTGGGCAATCCTAATTTCTCCAAAATAGTCCAAAAGCTCCAATTGCTTTCAAAGAGTACCTAGATTTGTAAATACTCTAAAATAATACCAAATGCATATAAAAGACTCTAAAATACTATATATACTATAGGTAAAATAGGTAAAATCCATAGTATATCAACTTCCTAGACTTAAACTTTTGCTTTTCCTCAAGCAAACAAAGCATGTTGACAAGTTTTGAAAAACGAAGACTCACATAATGTCTAAGTATAACTGTCACCTTACTTTCTTGCAGTCACATCCTATCAAGTTAATCACAAAGAAATTTATATACCATATCTTAGTATAACAACCAAATCCATTTTACCAACAACGTAGCGAATACTAGTCTGACTCGCCCCTCAATTAATTTCATTTCTTTGCATATAAAAAAGTGCGGGCTTTACCTTTGGAGTATCGATCAAATGATACATGGACTCTTACCTCTGCAAGTATCTGAACACACAAGTAGTCTTCTCTGATTCAGTTCATCTCTCTCTTTTCACTTCTTCTTAGTCAATGTCTCCCTTCTTCTGAGGGTATCATTTTTTTTATTTGACTGAGATGTCTGGATAGGCTTCCATGAAATCAAGCCCTAATGGTTTTTGCCACCAGATCCTGTTCACTTCTTTTTGACCTTTATCTCTTTCTAGGATCATATGAATCAAGCTTTAATGGTTGCAGCCACCAAGATTTTTCCCTACCGATCGATGGTAGTAAATGAGCGTCGACCGATGGTAACCATCACCGACGATCGATGCTGAACGTATGGTGTCGATCGATGGCTTATTCGAACTATCGGGAAACCTTCATATATGGAATCAATACTGAATTAAGTAATAATATAAATAAAATTAGAAACTTGTTACGTTATGTTATTTTGGCATCGATCGATGGAAACAAGCCGGCGTCGATCGATGGTAGGCTGTCAGACTGAATCGTGTGTGTCTACTCTCCATTCTGATCATCTCTGTTTAGGTTAGCTCTGTTAGACACTCAAAAACATGGTGAAAATAAGATCCAAACAGTAATAAATAAATAGTTAGTCGAAAATAAAACGCAACAAAAATAAATAAACATAAGTATAAGTCTGAAATAGAGATGAAGTAGAAGAGAAATGAGTATCGAAAAGACTACTACTCGTCAGATGTGTCCTGGCCCTGCTGTGGTTCTGGTGGAGATCCGGCGCGTTTCCTCGGACGGCTGAAGCACTCGCATCGGAACATCGTCTCTACTCTGTCCCATATCGCTCAGAGCGCGTCCACCACGACCCGCTGAAAAGCACCATGCTCGTGGATGAGGATCTCTGGGATCTCAGGGAAGGCTAGGAGAGGCGGAAATGGCTGTGCTGGCTGTGCTGAGCGTCAAATCCACACCGCACCCCTCAAAGTACGACGCAGAGGAGGCCTCCGCCCAGCACAACCTCAGAGAAATCTGTCACCTCTCGCAGTGGAAGTGCTATCATCCGTGGTCCCTCGTCATCCACAAAGGACCAAAAACGTCCCTCCTTCAGCCACTGGGTCCTCGTCAGGTGACCTTAATTCATGAAGCCCAATCCTCTCTCCACCGAGGCTTCCTCAAGGCTGATGCCAAGAAAGCTAAAGATGGGTGTCAAGAGGCTCCCTATCGTCTCCCTCTTCGTGCCAAAACTCTTGAAGGGTTTTTCCTTCAGGGTCGCCAGATGCTCCGCAAATATAGCCCCCCTGTTCACCTTCTGATCGGTCATCGGTGGAGGAAAGATCTCGTCGTCAAGCTGAACTAATTCCCTGACAGAATAGTATAGCAGTGTCAGCTCCTGGACCCGAAACTTGTTAGGCTCCATCTTGCACAATATGGTGTTGGTAAGGACCTTCAAGAAGTAGCGCAGCGTCGGTTGATTGAGGTCAGTATGGGTGGCTGAACCGGAGTCAAGGTGGTTAGTCCCAATGAGGCCCAGAAAGTAGGTAGGCCAGAGAAAGCAACGACTGAGCAGGCGCTGGCACAAATGTCGAAGCCGTAGATCTCACACAACTGTGGGATGGGAATCCTGTACCGGATCCCTCTGATGAAGAAGTCAGGGTTGTCTCATGCGCCACCTTTGCTCTGGGGCTCTTGTTGAGCACATGAGCTGTGGAGATACACTGCCGCACCAGGTCGGGATATAGAGGATATGGTTTAGTAGCCATGATGCCCAACCCAAGCTCCTGCACCATTTGTCTGAAGTCGTGGTAGAGTCCCAGTTTCTTCAAGGTTCGCTTGTCAGCGAACTTGGTTGGTTTGATGGTGACGCCCTGCCAGCGTTTTAATAGAGGCTGTCGAAGTCGTCCCACTGCTCGCTCAGGGGACAATGTGTGCAGTCTCTCAATTGAACCGCTCTTCGAGGATCAGGATCGCCCTCGAATGTAGCAAGTAGAGCCTCCTCTTCTTTAGGCCAAGGGTCCCGGCATGGAGGGCCCCGTGGTGGAGCGCTGGAACCACCTACTTTGTATCATGCTTTATGTCTCCTCTGGTCCATCTGCATATAATCAAACAAACTACATATCAGAATCAATCTTGAAACAAAAGGAGCAGCCGTCGATCGATGGTATCGCATAGTCGTCGGTAGATAGTACCTAACGGCCGTCGATCGACGACGACTCATTGGGATCGATTGATGCAGGATCACGGATCAGTGTACACAAGATCAAAAATAATCAACTCAAATGGTGTAGATCATGTGTGAAGATGATAGATAATCCCTAATATAGTACTCCAGCACCCTAAAACGTTCTACATTCCGAGTAAAACCACAAAAGATTCAATTTTTCTTCAAACCCTAAAAAGTTCCCTAAACTAAGAGATTTGAAGAACATACCTTGAATATTGAGTGATTTAAAGAGCTAAACAGGTAGAGAGGGTAGAAATCATGTGGTTTAGTCTAAAAAACGAGCAAAATCGGCCAAAATTTGGAGAGAAATCAGATGTAGAACTCGTGTGTGTTTTTGGAGGTTTGAAGAAAAGTGTTTTATGAATCGGGGTCGCGTCGAGTTAACCTACTCGACACACGACCATCGATCGATGGCAATATAGGGGCATCGATCGATGGTCTGGTCGGTGACTCCTTATTCACTTAAGATTTTTGTATTTGCATAAATAACTAGTAATTATTATATATTTATTTTTAAATAATTAACGATTACTAATATATATATTCTTCTTGTTTATATATATATATATATATATATATATTATTTTATTAGAAATTTAGTGGGTTGCCTTCCACTCAACGCTTGTTTAAAGGCGTTAGCTTGACGGGAAATGGGCTTATCAATTGGGAATAGGCACCTCCAGACGTGTGGTCTAGGTTCGCGGGATTTCAGCTCTAGCCCAATAGTGTTTCACTCGCTGTCCATTCACCATGAAATCTTCTCCTTTAGGATTATATAGGAAAATTGTCCCCTAATGTGTGACTTCTTTGATGGTGAAGGGTCCGGACCAACGAGAGCGTAATTTTCCAGGAAATAGAGTTTATCAAGAGTTGTACAGGAGTACTTGATAGTTTGGTTCGAAATGCCGTGAAATAATATTCTTGTCATGATAGGCTTTTGTTATTTCCTTGTACAATTTCGAGTTCTCGTAAGCGCGCTATCTGATTTCGTCGAGCTCATTTAGCTGGATTAATCTCTTTCTGCTGCAGATTTAGCATCAAAGTTTATCTTTTTATGGCCCATTCGGCTTTATGCGCTAGTTCTACAGGGAGATGGCATGATTTTCCATAGATTAAGTGGAATGGGGTAGTTCCTAACAGTGTTTTAAACGCTGTTTGGTATGCCCAAAGTGCATCATCTAATTTCAAAGACCAATCTTTACGGGTTGATCCGACCGTCTTTTCCAGGATTTCTTTGATATGACGGTTGGACACTTCTACTTGTCTGCTGGTATGAGGATGATAAGGTGTGGCTACTCGATGGTGGACTCCATGTTTCTTGAGCAGTTTTTCAAACACTTTGTTAATTAAGTGGGTACCTCCATCGCTGATTACGATTCGCGGAACTCCAAATCTGGGAAAAAATAATACTCTTGAAGAGTTTAACGACTACGACATCATCATTCTTCGGAGTAGCTATTGCTTCTACCCATTTAGAGACATAGTCTACAACGACGAGTATGTATTTATTTCCGTGAAAAGAAGGGAAAGGGCCCATGAAATCGATGCCCCAACAATCAAATACTTCATCTTCGAGTATGAAATTTTGTTCCATCTCGTTTCTCTTGCTAATTTTCCCTCTTCTTTGGCAGGGATCTCATTTTGCTACATCCTAATTACTACAACTAAACCTCTTATTTGAGAGAGTAAAAGTCACTCCTTAGGGAAATTTGAGTGATATCAAATTTTGGTGCCGTTGCCGGGGAGCGAGGATTCGCCATTAGACTTGATAATAGGTTTAGTTTAGGTTTTTATTATTGTTCGTAGTTACTGATAAAAAATTTCTTCTTGTGTTTCAGGTACATACATATGAGTACTAGAACGAACAAGGGGATAGGACTTTTACTAGTAGAGCCACTGGATTTAGAACGTGTGATCCATAAGTCTGTAAGGGAAGTCAGCACCCTCCAAGCAGCGATCAATAGCGTAGAAGTCCAAGTATCGAAAGACACTGCACAACAAGTATCGATGAGCATTACCTAATCAGCAACGATCGACACCAACAAATCTCCATCGATCAACACAATCACCTCGCTGTCGATCGACATCAACCACTCTTCGTTGATCGACACTAACTGCGAGAAGATAGAGAAGGTCTAAGTACTCATACTTAGTGTTGACATGAATGGTATCTTACGGGACGAAAGAGGTCGTGCGCACAACAATGCAGGGCAGTTGATTCATGCACATGGGACTGCAATACCTGATGCTACTGCTGTTATTGTGAATTCTGGGATTGAACGACAAAAGGCACTTAGAGAATACAACATGCCTAAGGATTTCTACGCCAAAAGGTCTGCGATGCGTCGTTCTGCACCACAAAGGAATGTCTTTGAGCTGAATCCTACATATATCTCTCTTGTGGGTCAGCATCCTTTTCATGGTCTTCCTTATGAATGTACCAGTAACCACCTTGAATCATTCGATGATTTAGCGTCGACCGTTAAGTGCATTGGAGTCTCTGAAGATTTATACTTCTGCAAACTATTCCCATACTCTCTTGCTGGAGTAGCAACATGTTGGTTCAATAGGTTGCCACCAGGATCTCTCACTACCTGGAATGACATCACGAATGCCTTCCTCACCAACTTTCTCTATGATACTGAAGCAAATATTGAGATCGATATGGAATACATGCTGAGATATATGGTTGAGGAAGAAGAAGAAGATGGATATGGAGAGCTGAGCTGAGTAGAATAAGCCGATATTAGTGATCCAACTTCAACATCGATCGATACTAAGACTTCAACGTTGACTGACGTTATGACCTCAACATCGATTGACACTAACCCCTATTTTTGATCGACACCATTCTTGGAGCTAGAGGAATTTGTGAAGCAATTGGATGAAGCACAACCTGAAGAATGGGTTAGGACTCAAAGTAGAAGCTTAATGACGATCAGCACAATTCGAGAAGAGATCTGGAAACTTCACCAAAATCTGGCATCGATCGATACCCACAGGAGAGCATCGATCGACAGCCACCCAACTTCATCGATTGACACCCATTCGATGATATCGATCGACCCCCATGGCTGAACGAAACATATTACATGATTGAACCAGAACCAGTTGGGAAGAGTATGCGCGAGACTGAGACCTCACACCTTGCTGTCCCAGAACATCTACGACCACTTATCTGCACAGAAGAAGCTTCTGGTTTTCGAAAAAGAGTGAAGAGGGTACATGACCCTGTGAATTTTGTGGTCCCCTACGCTGTTTTAGAGGTCGATTTTCCTATTCCACTAGATAAAAGTATGCATCCGGGTTCCTACAGTGTGGTATTTGATGATCAAATGTATGCGGTAGCTTCTCAGAGAGGGTTGAGATATAGAGGTGACGTCGACAAAGGCCTAGCAGAAGCAGTATCGATTGACACCAGAATTGCAATATCGAACGACACCACAATTGGAGCATCGGTCGGCCACAACACTAGAGCGTTGATCGACACCCGTTGCGTATCAGAGTAGAAAAAGTTTGAAGTGTGTCGAAATCTTTTTGATGGAGGCACCACGAGATCAGAGAAGTCTGGGGGAAAGTAGAAGACGAATTGGAAGAAGAGGAAAAGGACCAAGGATGGTCCTCAGTTATAATTGATTCCCCACTTCTCAGATGGTTTCAGGAAGTACAGAGTGCGCAGTAGATGCTTCTCGCAGCCATTTGCAAAGCTTTGAGCACTCCTTATTGTTGAGATGATAGACAAAGGAGAAGAGTCTATGGAGGCTTTCACAAAAAGAGTGATGAAGCTGAAGACATTGGACACTTGGAATTGTTTTGGAGCAAGTCCCCAATCTCATGAGAACTGTATTAGAACTCCAAAACATCAAGCTAAAGACCATAAACAAGCGCTCAGTGAGAGGCAACCCATTGTTTAGTAAGTTTTCAATTAGTTTTTAATTATATTAGTCTTATTTTAGGTTTTATTTAATTATTGCAGGTTTTCAAAAAAAAAAAAGATCAGAGGAAGATAGTCTTCACAGAGCATCGAACGACACTTGATCACTGTCGATCGACAGAGCAACCCGAGTATCAATCGATCGCCACTTAACTCTGTCGATCGACGGTCACCATCAGCGAGCATGTATATCATTTTTCCTTGTTAATTTTTGTCCTTATGGTTTACTGTCTTCACCAATCTTAGACTGTATAACACTGGGGACAATGTTGTTTAAGTCTGGGGGAGGTTTACTGATATAGTGTTATGTTTTGAGTTTTATTATCTATGAGTTTTTATTAAAAGTTTTATAGAGTCAAGAAGGGGACTATGATCCTATTAATATTTTTACTTGTTCACTAACCACACAATAGCACCATTCTTAGACTTGTTGATTGCAGAGAGTACTAGAGATACCAAAGTGGATCATCCTGCGATTAGACTACACTTGCTCATAAAGTTTGAAGGAACCGAAGCTGACATTCAACCTAATACTGACTAAATTGCTTGCTTTTGGGCTTGGTATGCACTGGATCGGATTCCTTCTGCAAGTCTATTAGGTACAAGTCATTGTACCTCTGACTCCCTTCTCTCTCTCTCTCTCTCTTTCTCTCTCTCTCTCTCTCTCTCTCTCTCTCTCTCTCTCTCTCTCTCTCTCTCTCTCTCTCTCTCTCTCTCTCTCTCTTTGGCATCTACTAAAAAGAAAAAATTGAGATGATTTCCTGAGATGCCGAGAGGTAGGTACATTACCGATGACCCCACTATTCTAATTCAAAGAAATGGTCACACATTGTTGGAAGCGAGGGTTAGGTACATTACGGATGACCCCACTATCCGCCTACAACTTTGGCCAAAAAAAAGAAAAGAAAATTGAAAATAAGATGGCAAGATGGACTGTATCAACATCATTATCCATTAAGTTTGAGATCCAAAAAGATTCAGAGAAGAGAGAAAAGAGGGAACATATGTATGATTAGATACTTGCAATGGTAAAGAGTGCATTTTTCCTTTGATCAATACTCCCAAGGTAAATCCTACACTTTTATTTTATGCAAAGAAATGAGGTTAGTAGAGGGGTGAGTCAGACTAGTATTCGCTAAGTTGTTCATATAATGAATTTGGTTGCTATCCTAGGATAAGATATATATAAAGTTCTTCTGGGATTTACACTTACTTGATGTTGTTGCAATATAGTAGAGGTGAGAAGGATAAGTTAAAGATATTGTGAGTCCCCGTGTTTTCAAACCTCTTCCACAGGTTTACCCTTGTTTCGCTTGAGGACAAAAAAAAGGTTAAGCCTGGGGGAGTTGATAGGGCATGATGATATTTACCACTATTGTGCCATGATACCAGACCTATTTAGAGTATTTATATATTTTTGGAGTATGCTTTAGAGATTTTTCAGGTTCAGGTACGTTCTGGAGAGCTTTGGTGATTCTGAAGTTTTTAGAGATGCAAAATTGCGCAGACGCGTCAGATGTTTAGCTATGGATGGAAACCTTCGCACGGTGAGATTTATCTGATCTTTTTATACAATATATAGATTTTAGTTATCTTTCCAATAACTAGAATCAGTGGTTGGTTACTTTCCAATAGACACTAGGGCTGCACCGTCGATCGACATTCATTCACCTTCTCGACAGCTTCCTCTCGCGAGGATGACAGACCACTCTCTAGTAAATTGATCATAACTTTGGCTCTAGGACCGTAATTAAACTCAAACCGGTAAACGCAAATGAGAGTAAACGCAGATGAGAGTAACCAACCACTGATTCTATTTGGAGAATCTTTCTCATGTCCTCCTTTTGAAACATTGATGATTTTTCCATCTATTTCTCGTGCATTTCCATCTTCATCTCTATAAACTCCACACTCATCTCTGGTTTCCCAACAAATCTTCTCCTAGCTGGGTCCTTATAGGGGCCAGAGTAGCATCGATTGATGGTATAGGGCCATCATCGATAAATTTCACAATCTAAGTCTCATCGGATCCTTTGAAATATCCAGCTTCCACTAGAGCAAGAGCACATTAGTCGATCGATTCTTCTTCTAGATAAGATTCATCGTAATATGGGTTAACCGTATCATGCCCTAGATCAGGGTTGTCGTCGATCGATGCCAAAGGAGTGTGTCGACCAAATGTATGTTGTTGCCGTCTACCGATGTCTTGGGCTGGGTGTCGATTGACGCTCCATCATCCGAATCCTCTTTTAGCTCAAAGTTGCAGAATCATGTGGCCAAAATTCTTGGTTCATGAACCAAATCAATGAAAGAAGTTTTGGTTCTAGTTTGAACAGGCTCATAATATATATATATATTTGATTAATAAGAGATATATACAACCTGTTTGTCTTCATGTCGCATACTGCTCCTACCATGGCCATGAAAGCTCTTCAAAGTAGCAAGGATAAATTCTGATGCACTTGGATGTCCAAGACATGAAAGTCTACAAGAATTAGGGCATCACCGATTTGCACTTGGAGGTCTTTTACTATGCCTCCTGAATTCACCTTAGAGCAATCCACAAAAGTGAATGAATCACTAGAAGACTCCAGTTTTAAGCTTAGCACCTCTGCCATGGTTCTTGGCATAATGATTACTGAAGAACCGGTGTCGCAGAGTGCATGAGGGTAGTCATGTCCCTTGATGTTGCAGGGAACCACAAACTTCCAAGGGTCGCTTCTCTTTTTCAACTTGACCTTCTTCTTTATCTTTTCCCTCATATGATTGAACATTCTTTCAATGTCATTATCAGTCTCCTTGGTTTCTTTGAATAACATACACAAATTGTCAGTGTAATAAGATTCCTCGAATAGGGTTTCTAAAGGGATTATGAGGACTTTCTCATTAGCATCTCTTCTAAGATGCTTAGTTTCTTTCCTATAGAATGTATATCCATAGCTTCCTCAATTACCATATGGACTGGTTCATCTGTCTGTCTGGGTTTGGATAGCGTGTTTTTCGAGTGCCTATTAGCATATAAAAGGCTCACATCTATGCTTGGCAACCAACATCCCTTGTTTCGAACGTCCGTCGATCGATGGTAGGGTCTGGATGTTGATCGATGTTCATCTCTTCACATGATCCTGCTGATTCTTCAAGTACCATCGATCGATGGTTAACTTCGGATGTCGATCGATGGTCGTTCGAACAGGGCAGGGGATTTTCACAAGTTTCTTCCTCCCGGTTCCTAACTTCTTACACTACTTGCCAAAAATCATCATCTATGATGGCACTGACGTGGTGCTTCTATCCAGCCTAAATATTTACCTAGATCAAGCGTTCTTATCTCCTCACAACTTCACTGGTCATAACAACTTGATTCTCTAGCTTCTTCACATGGGTGTTCAGGGCTACAAATATAGTGTTGAGGTTGTGATATATGGAGTTTATACAATTGTACATATGTTTTCTAAAGTGTTTTCAGGTCTTTATTGAGTCTTTCTAGTCCATTTGAGTTGATTCAGGACTTGAGTAGGCATGGAGGACTTTTGAGAGATGTAGGAGGAACACGAGCCAGAGTTGGTGTTTCCTGCGCAAAACCAACCGGGAGCAACCTGATGGGTGTTCCCGAGTGAGAAGAGAAACCGACTGCATATTCCTGATATTTAAGGAAACCAAGATACTATATCGGGATTTTCCCTAGTTTTCATATATTTTTATCCCTGCCGCCTATGGCCTCTATATATATTCCTTTTCTCTTTCCCCTTCTTTGGGACGATAGTTTTTACACAAGAACCATACCTTGGAGCTTTTGGATTTTGTTGAATTACTACTTTTTAAAGGGAGAAGGAACTTCTCTCTCTCGCCTTAGAGAAGAACCTTCTGAACCCTATTTCTATTTTATTGCAGTCGTATTTCATGTTTCATTCAGTCTCTATCTTTGTGTTCTCTGGTTCCATGTCTGAGTAGCCGTCTTTCTCAGTCTGGGATGTTAGGGTGTTAGATGCATGAGCTAAACATAGATAAGGATACCATTCGACAGTCTTCATTCATTATTTCGCTTAATGTTTATGCTAAACTGATCATTTTGTGTATGAATCTAGGTTAAATATATTCATCAAATGTGTTATAGGTTGCTAGACATAACATGAATGAGCATTGTATCCCTAATCAGAAAAAGTAGATATTAGGGTGTTTTGTGGACTAATCGGACTTGATCATTAGTGTTTATCATTGAGTCTCAGTCCAAACGAGAGTTTAGGTGCTGAGATCGCTTGATAAAAGATGAAACGCCACGAGAGGGGGTTGATCTAGTTTGCGTGTTCTGAGTTCTGGACTAGGGCTTCATAGAAATTGAATAATTGTCTGTCTCACAAGTATTTATACTCGATCGAACCACCCTAGGCTACCTCATTATTAATCTGAAAACCTCATCACAATCTTGTTACTTGCTTGTTACGATTTCTCTAAGTTTAAATTTATCTTTTGTTTTAGCTTGATATTGATCCCATAAAAATAAAATGTAAGAACCGTCATCTGGAATCGAATCTCAAATACTACATCTATATGGTTAGCTTGCAGTAGGAAAGACAAAATTTTAGTGTATCAGGTTGACATAGACATCATCAATATTTTCATTGAAATCCACTGTCATCTTCTGCTGTCCATCCACAACTTTGTCAATCATGGTTTCAATCTTGTTCTCCTGGGTATTTGATGGGTGTTGTGCTAGTAGGAGGCTCCATAGGTTTTGTAGTTTATGTAAGGTCTCTGCTGCTGAGATCCTTCGTTGTTGCTACTCCTCTGGCTAGTGCCATTAGAGTTTATGTTGCTCTAGTTCCCATATCTCTGGAATCCATTTCCACCAACAAAGTTCACATCCTCTTCTTCACCTTTCTCATTGTCAGTTCATATAACTTCTACGTCTTATGTGAAGCTAACTTGCTTCCTCATAAACCTCTGAACACTGTCCAAATTTGATTTTAGTTCTTCCATCTGATCCGTAGTCAGTGTAGGGACTGATTTCTTCCTCTCATGATCATTGTTTTTGGTGCTATTGCCAGCTAGCAAATTCTCTATCAATCTGGTAGCCTATTCTTGATTCCTAAGTCAGAAGTTTTCCTCACTGGCTGTGACTAAAGCCATCTGGTATGACAGCTTAATACCTCTGCAGAAAGTGCTGAGAAGTTGCACTTCATTGAATCCATGGTGTGGACAATCTCTTTGATAGGATTTGAATGTTATACAAGGGCTTCTGAAAGTTTCTACATGCTCTTGTGTGAATGTAGCAATTATGCTCGTCAAACCTCTGGCATCATCAAAGAAATTATGTAGGGAAGGCATTTTTGATCTGTGTCCAGGATGTAAGAGATCTTAGTGGTTGCTGCTTAATCCTGTATGAAGCATATTTAGCAAGCGAATACTTGAAGAGCTTGCATAAAAGATAGTCCTCAGGGACTCCATTAGCCTTGAAGGCAGACACAAAATCCTCAAATCACTCTAAATGATCCATAGGATGCTCATGAGAAAGACCATGAAATGGTATATGTGCCATAAGTGTGAAATAGGCCGGCTTCAGCTCAAAATTGTTCCTCTGGAAAGATGGAGGACGAATAGCAGATCTGTTGGCATAAAATTGATCTGGACGATTGTAGTTAGCCAACATTATAGGTTGAATAGTGACACGGTGTGTTTATTGTTCTTTCATGGTATAAATATCCTAAGCAATTAACTGTCAAATTAACCCTTAATCCTAACACACAAAACAATACTCTTGCGAAGATAGATCAAGTGTAGTACTTAGGGATCAAATCCACAGAGAGCAACATCACATAATAGATTTCTTATTTCTAAAGACTAAGATAAGTAATTGTATATATATTGGTAGCAAGTAATCAGTTTAAGAAAATATGATAAAGGATTTCTACTCTATCCTAATCAAAGTTGATCCAGATTTCAGCTCCATAGACATATTCTTGATGAGGTTGATCCAGATTTTCATCCATCTTAAACCCCAATCTTTCCAAATGAGTCAGTCACTCTTCTCTTCTCTTTCTTGCTAACTCTCTCTCTCTCTAAAGCACTTATGTTGTCTACTATTGGAAAAAGGTTTGTTGTCTCTACTCCTCAAGTTCATGCACCTATCATTCAAAGAGAGATGGAGAAGAAAGAGTATCAGTATAGAAATAAAAGAAAATAAGAGTTAGTCTCAAGCACTAACTAAATCTCACTGTCAAAATCAACATAGAACTGGCAACGGTGCCAATTTGATAAATGAATTTTACTCTATCCTAATCAAAGTAGAATAGATGAGTGTAAATCCATCCAAAGTGATTCCAAAGCAATGAGAATACAAATCTAGTGCTTAATCTAAGTGTAATCAGTTTTTGTTGATGTGAATAGAAGTAAACAAGCAATGTAAATAACTAAATCTTTCAGTCAAATAGAGAATTAGGATTCATGGGTATATGCATTTGACTTCAAGTGATTAAGTTCCAATCTAAGGTGGCAAGTTATCAATCAATAGGTTCCCTTAAGTCTAGATCACAACATTAGACAAGTTCTTTGTCAAGATAGAAGTCCTTATGTCATTATGCATTAAACATCAAATGTCTTTGGCTTAACACACTCAAACATGCATTTAAATCAAGGCTAATAACTATCTAGCAATCCTAATATCAAATGTCTTTGGTTATTCAAGCTAGAGCAAAGTTGAGTTGGTTCAGATGTTTCATCAAACACCTTCCGGGAATGAAATGTCTAGAGATCAAGATTAGAGAGATCAAGACTAATCTAGCAAGGAAACATATAAACCTAACATTAAACACCTCAGATCTTCACTTAACCACTCTAATCACCCTAGCCCATGAATCCAAAAAGAGTCTACTCACTTATCTTCATAATTAAGCTTAAACCCATGATAGATTCAAGACTAATCATGTTAAGATTCTTAAATAAACTCAAACAACTCAAGAAAGATTAAAATATTAAAGATTCAAGATTTCTTCCAAAATATCAATGTGTTTAGAGAGAAAAAAAGATTAGATCCTCGAATTAGGTCTTAGAAGTATTTATATGAAGCTAAAACCCGAGTTGATTCAACTACAAAACATGATTAAACCAAAATAAACCAAAATCAAAATAAAAAGGCCGCACCCTGTCTTTGCCGCGGCCTTGCCCGCGGCGACTCTCTACTCAAACGTCGAGTGTCCACCGCGTCTGCCGTACACCACGGCACCAGGGCACAGCGATTGGTGCTCTGCCACGGGCGTGCTTTGCTGCGGCCTTGTTCGCGGCCAGTCTCTGCTCGAAACTTTTGAGCGTACGCCATGGCGATGGGGCGCGGGGAAATGGGGTTGCACCGCGGGCTTCATACGTCGCGGTGACGCCCACGGCCACCCTCTGCCTGTTTTGTCGACGTTTCGCCGTGGGTTTCTTCTGCCGGGGGGGGGGGGGGGGGGGTAGGCCGCTGCTGGTCACTGTCTATTTCCGTCGTCCTTTCTCCATTTTCATCATATGAATAGTTTCATGACTCCCTTGGTTCCAAAACTTCACTTGCACCTCTCCAAACCTAAAAATATGCAAATGCAATGCAATGCAACCTATATGAACCTAAACACTAGCTCAAACGGTCAGTTTATATACAAAGTGCAAGGTTAAAACTATGAATTATGCAAGATATGAACTCCCCACACTTGTTCCTTAATTGTCCAAAAGTAATTTTTAAGAACATTATAGAGGAAGAGGTTTTGAAGGTGGAGACTAATCACCAAAACAAACTCTTTTTAGACCTCATTTTGATAACCTTTCACAATCATATCAAATAGCCAAGACTCTTTCATAATCTAACTTCTCTAGGCTTATCCTTACCCATTTGATCTCTACACCCTTCTTCATGAATCCACAAACAGATAAATCAACCAACCCTCACATGCATTTTGCAAAATCATAAGTGAAGCCTTAGCATATGGTCCAATGGTCCAAGTCATTTGGTAAGTGACGTGAGTGTGTTTTAATGTTTTAATAGGGTAATAATATCATAAACAAGCATTAGTAAAATTAACCTTTGTTTATAACACACAATACAATAATACTCTTGTCAAGAGAGATCATGTGTAGTATTAGGGATCGAATCCACAGAGAACAATGACACACAATAAATTTCTTATTTCTAAAGGCTAAGCTAGGTAACCATATATATTGGTAGCAAGTAATCAGGTCAAGGAAATATTCCTTATTAGAAAGTATAGATGCAATATGGAAATATGATAATAATGTAAATATGGAAGTATGCTAGTAATGTAAATATGGAAATATGCTAGTAATGTAAATATGAAAATATGCTAGTAATGTAAATATGGAAATATGCTAGTAATGTAAATATGAAAATATGCTAGTAATGTAAATATGGAAATATGCTAGTAATATAAATATGGAAATATGCTAGTAATGTAAATATGGAAATATGCTAGTAACGTAAATATGAAAATATGCTAGATCTAGGGTCTCAGGCAAGTGGATTATAGTAGATAAAAGTTAAAGGTATTTAATCATGGAACTCGAAATCTAATGTAAAAGACACCAGCTCTCGCATGTGCGCCTAATCTATTGACCAAGTCTACTGTCTCATCTCTCGCTTGTTGACACGGAATGACCATCAATTGATGGCAATGATCCTGCGTCGATCGATGGTTCTTGAATCAAGCGTTAAGACCATATTCGATAAGTTCACTAGATTGACTAAATCAACTCTCGTTTGTTTCTAGCAACCTAACTCAACAAAATAGATTTCAGTAGTAGACCATGCTCTCGCTTGCGCCTAACTATCCTATTATCAGGGTTCTAGTTAGCTACTCTAGAACACAAGCAATAAACACAATTCTATTAATAAATCTAATAATGACCTTAACAATTTTATTGTTTGGCTAATCCATCAGTACCATTGATAAACCCTAAACCTAGCTGATAACTGGTCAGACATAATTGAAGTAAGAATATAAATCTGAATAATATAATATTGGGGTTTCAAGGCACACTTAGAATACACTAGGAAATGCTAGCACACACACAAACTCTTTCCCCCTTAACTCTAGCACACTTAGCATGATGCAATACATAAAGTATAAATAAAACCCTAAAGTCTAGGTCAAAACTTATCCAAGGGTAGTCTTGTAATCTTGTGTCATGTCTCTAATTTGGGCTTGAAAGTCGGCTGTCTGCGAACTGGACATCGATCGATGGCAGATGTGCAACATTGATCGATCTTGGTCATCTAACATCGGTCGACGCCTACGTTGTATCGTCGATCAATGGTAATCTCGACTCTCTTCATTGATCAGCTACGAATTATTCCTCTCCAAATGCTCCAAAAGCTCCAAGTATCTCCATATATCTCTAAAACGTACCTGGACCTGTAAAGACCTCAAAACATAGCCTAGACACACATAACTTACCCTAAATAGAGCTTATAACATGGTCTAAAACTGGTAATAAATAGGCTATATCAGTAAGGTTAGAGGTGGATTGAAGATATGGTGAGAAAAAAGGCTAAATGATTCTTTTGTGGTGACTTACTCTCAAGAACTTGGTAGCTTTGACATTACACATAATATATCTAAGAAAAGGAACAACTTATGCATACAATGCTCAACCTCCATTGTTATACCCTTTTCCCAAACATGAAACAAGTGATACCCCTATTTCCCAATGCCAAACTCTCTCTTGTCAAAGTCACTCTCATTCCTTTCTCACACCCAACAAGCAAACCCAAAACCCCCCTCTCTCTCTCAATCACTCAAGAACACTCTACATTTGAACTCTTTCTTTCTTGTTGGTGTCTACTAGGGATTTTTTTTTTTCTATTTTCTCTTGTTTAGCTCTTTTTTTGTTTTACACTTTCGAGCTATATGTTTTTCGTTGCTTATCCCTAGTGACTTTATTTCTTCAATACTTTTGAGTTCACTCTTTCTTTTCATTCCTTTCTACTCTCTCAAGAATAAGTCCTCAAAACACTCCCATTGCATGAGTTCTTTACAAGGTAAATTTAATCTTTGTCCCTTTATGCAAATGAATGCAATATATATGCTTCTACACTCAATCCTAAAGATGAAATGATGCAACTAGATGCTTCTTTTGTTGGTTTTAAAAATTTTCAATTTCAATTTATTTTTGATGTTTTCTAATGCAATAACTATTCACAATGCATGACTAAAGTGTATGAAATTCATCAAAATAAACATAATTAGATACTTGGTACGTCCCCCAAACTTAAATCACACAGCCTCTGTGTGACTAAGAGAAAGGGAGATACCGAAAATGTGACAAAAGCAAAAGAAAGTAGTGTATACAATGAAAGTTTGGAGAAGTACCTCAAGAGGAGATGGGAGTATGGCAGCGGATTTCTAGAGTTAGTGAAAGTAACTGGCGTGATTCATATCGACTAGAGGAGGCTGTTGCGGAATGTCTACCAAAAGGCTCGAGTGCTTTACCGCCTTTTTTCTCTCCTCCAGTGCTAGATTCAACCTGAAAAACTCAACCAAATTTATTAAACAACTTGAAAAGAAAGAAATAACAAGAGTATATACAAGGATAACATGAGATTTCCTCCCAAGTGAGCTTGTTTTAAGTCTTTAGCTTGACTACCTTTTCAATTGGCTAATGAGGAGGATCCTTCCGACCTTCAAGAGTTATTATGAGGGCTTGCGGAAAGAGCTCTTGAAGCTTGATTGGATCATTTTGGAGCTGGGGAGTTATTATGGCTCTTGCACTTGAGAATTGCTTAGACCTTCCCTTGCACTTGATCTTGTACTCAGTAGCTCCATCCTTAAGCTTCATTTGGTGAAGAGTGAGAATGTTTGGAATTTCATCAAGATGTGGAGGCTGAGTTTCTTTCATCTTTTTCTTCTTTTCATGAGTAGCCATAATGTCTCTACTCACCTCCTTCTTTTGAGAAGTTTCTAAATGCTCATCACATATCACTTGAGAAGATTTCTCATAAAGACTTTCTTGACCACTAATAATCACTTCATCATTCATCTTCTCAATGGGAGGTTCTTCACAACTGATTGTTCCACAATACTCAACATTCACCATTGGAGATTTGATTGGGTAGGATATAGATTTGTTGACATTGTGGAGAGTCACCCTCTTGTTAGGAAAATCAATGCATGCACCCACAGTAGAAAGGAATGGTGTGCCTAAGATCAGTGGTACTCTCCTTTTTAGTCATCATATCCAAGACAGTGAGGTCTATTGGAATGGTGCATGTTCCAATATTCAAAGGAAAATCCTTGATGAGACCAATAGGGGATGTAGAAGAAGAATCCCCAAACTCTAAGGTGGCAAGTTATCAATCAATAGGTTCCCTTAAGTCTAGATCACAACATTAGACAAGTTCTTTGTCAAGATACAAGTCCTTATGTCATTATGCATTCACATCAAATGTCTTTGGCTTAACACACTCAAATATGCATTTAAATCAAGTCTAATAACTATCTAGCAATCCTAACATCAAATGTCTTTGGTTATTCAAGCTAGAGCAAAGTTGAATTGGTTTAGAAATTTCATCAAACACCTTCCCGGCATGAAATGTCTAGAGATCAAGATTAGAGACATCAAGACTAATCTAGCATTTGAACACACTCAATAAGAAAGGAAACATATAAAACTAACATTAAACACCCCAGATCTTCACTTAATCACTCTAATAACCCTAACCCATGAATCCAAAAAGAGTCTACTCACTAATCTTCATAATTAAGCTTAAACCCATGATAGATTCAAAACTAATCATTATGAATCCAAAAAGAGTCTACTCACTAATCTTCATAACTAAGCTTAAACCCATGACAGATTCAAAACTAATCATTTTAACGTTGATAAATAAACTCAAACAACTCAAGAAAGAAAGATTAAAATACTAAAGATTCAAGGTTTCTTCCAAAATATCAATGTGTTTAGAGAGAAAATAAGATTAGATCCTGGAATTAGGTCTTAGAAGTATTTATATGAAGCTAAAACTGGAGTTGGTTCAACTATAAAACATGATTAACCAGAATAAATCGAAATCAAAATAAAAGGGCCGCGCCCTGTCTTTGCCGCGGCCTTGCCCGCGGCGACTCTCTGCTCAAACGTCGAGTGTCTGCTGCGGCCACTGTACCCCGTGGCACCAGGGCGCGGTGATTGGTGCTCCGCCGTGGGTGTGCTTTGCTGCGGCCTTGCCCGCGGCCAGTCTCTGCCTGAAACTGTTGAGCATACGCTACGGACGCCGTACACCGCGGCGATGGGGCGCGGAGAAATGGGGTTGCGCCGCGGGCTTGATACGCCGCGGTGACACCCGCAACCAGCCTCTGCCTGTTTTCACAAAGTTTTGCTGCAGGCTCCTTCTATCGGGGGGTAGGCTGGGGCCGGTCACTGTCTATTCCCGTCGTCCTTTCACCATTTTTCATCATCTTGAACGGTTTCATGACTCCTGTGGTTCCAAAACTTCTCTTGCACCTCTCTAAACCTGAAAACATGCAAATGCAATTCAATGCAACCTATATGAACCTAAACACTAGTTTAAACGATCAATTTATATACAAAGTGCAAGGTTAAAACCATGAACTATGCAAGATATCAAAATATTCCTTATCAAAAGGTATAGATGCAATATGAAATATGAAAATAATCAAGATATAGAAATATGTTATTAAACTAACTAAAATGTAAATATGCTAGACCTAGGGTTTCAAGGTCAATGGATTCTAGGGAATATGAAGCATGAAAATGTAAATATTCTAAAACTCAAATATTAATTATTTTGACCCTTTTAACTCCAACTCTCGTATGCAAGAAAATTGAAAGACCATTGATCGACGGCTAAGGCCTGATCTCGATCGATGGTGAAATCAAAAGGAAGCGTGAGCAAGATTTGATTTGCTCACCAAGTTAATTAGACCAGCTCTCGCATGCGCCTAACAACCTAGTTCAATAGAGTCTATTCTGGCACATAACCTACTCTCGTAGTCGTCCATGTCCTACTTTCGAGATCCTAGGTAGCTACTCTAGAATGCAAGCATTAAACATAACTCAATTGATGGATATTATCTAACCCTAGTAATCCTACTTTTGGGTTAATTCATGATTGCCATCATTCAATCGTAAATCTAGTTGATGACTACTCAGACATAATTAAAGCAAGAACAATAGTTTGAATATAGTGCATAGATAAAATACTGGGATTACAATACAAATCTCCATAAGGAGTTATGAATCTTCTTCCCTAGAAACCTTAAAACTATAGTAGAAATCTAAAGTCTCTTCAACTCTCCTCACACACACACACACACACACACACACACACACACACACACACACACACACACACACACACACACACACACACACACACACTAACTACGCTTTTCTCCCCACACGCCTGTAATACAATATAAATATATAACCCTAAAATCTAGGTCATAACTCATCTAGTGTATCTTCGTCATTTTTTTCTAACTTAGGCTTGAGATCGGCTGTCTCGAATTAGTCATCGATCGATAGCAAGTGTGCAGCATCGATAAATCTTGGTCCTGTAGCATCGGTCGACACCAAGATAGTGTCATTGATCGATGACTGTCTTGTACTTCGATTCTCTCAGTGATCAACTACAGATTCTTCTCCTTTAAATGTTCCAAAATCTCCAAGTATGTCCATATGTCTCCAAAACATACTGGAGCCTGTAAAGGCCTTAAAACATAATCTAGACACACATAATAGACAAGTTGAGCCAATAACATGGCCTAAAACTGGTAATGAGTAGGCTATATCAACTCCCCCAGACTTAACATTTTGCTTGTTCTAAAAAAAACAAGCATGCGAAAGAGATTTTGAAAAGCGAAGACTCACATAATGTCTAAGTATAACTGTCACCCTACTTTGTTGCAACCACATCCTATCAAGTCAATCACAGAGAAAATATATATACCCTATCCTAGTATAGCGACTAAATCTTACTCTACCAACAACTTAGCGAATACTAGTCTGACTTACCCCTCTACTGATTTCATTTTTTTGTATAAAATAAAAGTGTAGGGTTTACCTTTGGATTATCGATCAAAGGATATATGAATTTTTACCCCTGCAAGTATTTGAACACACATGTAGTCTTCTCTGATTCCTTTCCTCTTTCTCTTCTCACTTCTTCTTAGTCAATGTCTCTCTTCCTTTGAGGGTATCATTTTATTTTTAATTGACTGAGATATTTGGACAAGATTCCATGAATCAAGCCCTAATGGTTTTTACCACCAGATACTTTTCACTTTTTTTTACCTTTATTTGTTTCTAGAATCATATAAATCAAGCCGGTTGTAGCTGCCAAATCATGTTCGATTCCTTTTTTTGTCTGAAGGGGGGAGAGAGGGGAATCAGAAGAACACACACTTTTACCTTCCAAACTTTCAGAAGGAATCCGATCCAGTGAATACCAAATCCCAAAGCAAGAAAATAATGTCAGGATTAGTATTGGAAATAAATTTCGGTTCCCTTTAACTTTGTAAGCAAGTGTTATATAGCGGCAGGGTGATCCACTTTGGTATCTCTAGTAATCTCTGCAAATAACCTTCTAAGAATGGTGCTAAAGTGTGGTTAGTCAATAATAAATCTTGATCATTGTCCCCTTCTTGACTCAACAAAACTTTTTGAAAAACTTATATATATAGAAATAAAACTTAAAAATAAATAAATAGCGTTAGCGAACCTCCCCCATACTTAAATTACATTGTCCCAGTGTAATCTGTCCCGAATTGGTTAGGTAAAATCAAATCATATGGAAATAGTTTAACTGTAGAACTCGATACCTCCCTCTTTAAGAGGGCGTCGATCAATGGTATTGTGTGCTCGATCGATGGTCGCGATCCATTGTCGACCGATGGTGCCTCTATGGTGTCGATCGATGGTGAACTTAAAGAGTCTGTAGAAACAAAGTAAAACTCGAAATAAATAGTAGTATAAGTAAAAACTAAATAAAAACTTACCAAACACTGTGTTGCCTCCCACTCAGCGCTTGGTTATAGTCTTAAGCTCGACGTTTGAACTATTTGTCTAGAATGAAGGTGGATCAACACTTGGAAAACAAGTGTCTACATCTTCTTTTCCCTTCTGAAACCATGTACCAACGAAGTTTCTCATGGCCTCATCTCCTTTGACTTTATCATTCTTCATGATCTCCTTATAAACCTCCACTAGATGCATTCGCCTTTGTAGATTCTCAATATTGCGCTGTACCATTCTAAGTCTGGCAGTTGTAGTCTCTGATATATTCTCCAATTGCTGAGAGATATGTTTTTTCATCAGGCTTTAAGAAAATGTAATCTCATCGAACCTGGCTTCTAATTCTTTTTGCTTCTGCGCACTCTTGTCTCTTGAAGTCAGTGTCAATCGATCGCTTGATATTGTCGTCGATCAATGTCACTCAGTTTGGACGAATCGCATGTTGTCTTTGAATAGTATCCAAATCTTTCTTCATCTCATCCATGCGTGTAGTCAAACCGGTGAGGCACTTATCTATAGGATAGTAGACTACAAGTCATCTCGTGACATCTCTTGAGCTTTGTAGATCTCATGCACAATATCTTCAATCTCTGCTCTGCTGTATGTCTCTTGCTTCTTCATAGACATATCAATTTTTGTTGCATGCTGGTAAGCATATGTAGCTCTGCTCAAACATAGTAGCTCTTTCTAGAACTTCCCTGATGTCTTCTTCTTGCACATTTACAACTCTTCCGTTTATAACTCGTGCATTTCCATTCTTGTCTCGATAGATACCATACTTGTCTTTATAGATGCCATACTCATCTTTCTTTTTCAAATAGAAGATTCTTCTGCCGTTTGCATCATAAGCTCTCTGTCTATGCTCCACATCACCGTCTATCAGTTGTGGGTTTATCCAGTCGACTAATTGTGGACTTCCTAAACCAAAAGGATTAGAGGTACAAAACTGGTTCACCCCTGGAATGGTGGTGTTGATCAATGCATGAAGGCTGGCGTCGATCGATTATTGATGTTTGGGAGTGCATAGATCATTTTGGATCTGCATGTTCTTCTGTTCCTCGATGTCGATCAATACATTTACTAGTGCGTCGATCGATGGTTGTTGTGTAGAAAAATGGTCTATTTAAACCCTAACTTTATGCGTCGTGCATTTTCTTTCACGAACTTTGTAGTGGTGCATATTTCATCAAGAACTTTACAAAAATTCAAAATTCCTACATGAACTCTCAAAATCGTGCTTATATATATGTTGACCTTCAATGATGTTAGTCAACCGTTAATAAATCAAAACGACGTCGTTTTGGATAATTCAAAAATATTAAAAACCTGAATTTTCTGGGACTTGAACTCTGGCACAGAAACATAACACCAAACTTCTTAACCAGTACACGAAAGTAACATTCTGTAGTTATTTGTAAACATTAAATCATATAGATGTTTTGGTTTTATCAAATAAATCTTCATTTTTAATTGTTTTAGTATTTTGAAATAATATATATATATATTTGTTTATATTTAAATAAATTTTTTGAACCATTGTTTTATAAATTAAAATTAATTACTATATCTGTAAATTTTATTTTATATTATTATTAAAATAAAATATATTGTAAATTTTACATTTTTGTTTTTATGTCTATAGAGCTAAGTTTATAAGTTAAATTTGAATTTACATATTTCAATTTTTAATAATATTACAATATATCTAAATTACTTGTTTAACTTTATATATTTTAATATTACAATTTTTAATAATATTATAACACATTTTAATTTGGTTTTATATGTTTATTTTTAATAATACTAAAAGTTAATTATTCAAATCAATAGTAATTAACTTAAATTTATAAAATAAGGATTCTCAAAATTTATTAAATATATATAAAAATAATAAATTTATTTTATAAAACTAAAATAATAAAAATTGATAATATTTATTTGATAAAACCAAAACATATAGATCATTAATGTTTACAAACTACTAGAAGAATGTTACTTTAGTCTAGAGGTTAAGATTTCAATGTTATGTTTTTGTGCCAGAGTTCGAGTTATGGAAAGAGCAGATTTTTAATTTTTTTTAATTATCCAAAACGACGTCGTTTTGATAAATTAACGGTTGACTAATATCAGTGACGGTCAACATATATATAGGCACGATTTTGAAAGTTTATATAGGATTTTTGAACTTTTTTAAGTTCATGATGAAATATGCACTAGTATAAAGTTCGTGAAGGAAAAGACATGACGCTTAAAGTTCGTGTTGAAATAGACCATTTTTCCTTTGTTGTGCAAATAAAGTTCCTGAACCAGTAGCCATAACAAGAGCATCTGCTACATCATGCTTAGGTATGTTTAGGATTCTTCCATAGAGATCTCGTGCACCATCATCTGCATCTTCTGTTCTTGGCTCTTGTTCTGGTTTGCGTCTGATGTTGTTTGAAGGCAAGGAGGTGCTGTCGATTGATGCTTGATTATCCACTTTCGTGTTTATTACCCAGCCAGCTTCTTCCAGTGCTAGGCCGCGAGACTCAATCTGCTCTTCTTCCTTATAATCTGAATCATATTCTTCGTAAGCTTCACCGTATTCTTGGTATGCCTGATTTGTGTCAATCAATGGCGTATGGTGACCGTCAACCAATGCTCGATAATCAGACTGGTTGCCGAAAAGATTTCCAGCTCCATTAGCCATCGCAAGTATGTCTGCCACATCTTCTCTCGTGACATGCAGAATTTTGCCATCCATAGCTCTTGCGTGACTGTCGATCTCTCATAATTCCGAACTCATCTGGTTGAAGGTAACCATATTCCCTTTCGCGTTCAGCATCTGAAGCCAGTTTGGACTCTGAGTTAATGCCAGTATCGATCAATGGTGAATGGCTACCATCGATCGATGTTGAGTTCCCTTGCTCATGGGAAACATGAAAAACACCAGCCTCTTCCATAGCAATCCCTCGGTGTTCGATCATCTATTCTTCTCTGTAATATTCATTGTATTTGAGGTAGGTTGGGTTGTAATCGAGATCTGCATGGTAGGTGCTGATCAGTTCTGAAGTATGAGTGTCGATCTGTTGCAAACGGTGGGTGTCGATCGATTGTTGAACTGCAAGGTCGTCGATCGATGGTATGGGTTGGAAGTCGATAGATGCTCCATCTTCCAACTCCTCATTGAAATCATTATCACATAAGCATATGGCCACAAGCTCTGGATCATTAGACAATTCAATCTGAGTAGCTTTTTTCTTATTCTTAACAGGTTCATAAAAAATATTATGATCAATAAGGGATAGATACAACCTGTTTAACTTTATGTCACATATAGCTCCCACGGTGGCCATGAATGCCTTACCGAGTAGTAGAAAAGAGTTCCAGTCTATCCTGATGTTCATCACATGGAAGTCTACTGGGACTAGGATGTTGTTAATGTGCATTGGAACATCTTTTACCATCCATCTTGAGTTCACTCTTGATCAGTTTACAAACATGAACGAATCATTGGAGGGTTCCACTCTAAGGTTCAGCTCCTCTGCCATAGATTTTTGCATAATACTCACTGACGATCCAATGCCACAAAGGGCTTTGGGATATCCGTGGCCCTTGATGAAGCATGGGATCACGAACTTTCCACGATAACTTTTCTTTTTCAGACAAGTCCTCTGCTTCATCTTCTCTATGAGGTCATTGAATATGATTTCTATATCATCATCTCTCTCTCTAGTTTCCCTAAAAAACATCCACAATCTGTGAGTATAATAAGCTTCGTCAAAAGAGATATCTAGAGGAATTTTGAAAACTCTTTTAGCAAAGCTATCCATCTCCTTTTCATTGGCTCTTCTGCGTTGATGCTTGGGATCTTTTTCCTCTAGTGTAAGTGTCCCTCATATTCTCTATCGATATCCATAGCTTCAGATGTGTTTGTATATTTTTCTGAAAATGTTACGGCGGACGCACAATCAAGCTTGCATTGAGGTTCGACAATCAAACTGGGTTTCTCCTCTGTCAATCGATGCTAAGGTCGCACTGTCGATTGATGATTCTACCGCTCTGTCGATCGATGACTTAACCGCTCTGTCGATTGATGCTTGGACGTCAGTGTCAATCGATGTTAGTCGATTCACACAAAGCCATTGATACTGTAGGGTTTGCTGTCGATCGATGCTTGTCGCTTGGTATCGATCGATGCTGATGAGAAGTGCCGAGGGACATAGAATTTTCCACACAAAAATCGCTGTCTTGGGGCTTCTCTCTCTTAACTTCCTGCCAGAAATCATCATCAATCAATGCATTGACGTGGTGCTTTTTTCTAGCGTCCATTTTCTCCTTGATTAAGCTCTCATGCCTCCTAATGGTTTCACTTGTTTGCATCACTTGATTCTCCAATTTCTTCACATGGGTGCTGAGGTTTTCGAACTTGGTATTGAGGTTGAGGTACAGACGATCTATCTTCCCATTGAAATCCACAGTCATCTTCTGTTGTCCCTCTAAAACTTTATCAACCATCGCTTCGATCTTGCTTTCTTGATTATCTGGTAGTCAGAAGATCCATAAGTTATGTTGTTGTTGAAAGGCCTTCGCTGTGAACTCTGATTAAAGTTGCTCCTTTGACCATTCCCGTAGGAGTTCCTGTTGAAACATGGATTCCCTTGTGTGTGGAAACCATTCCCATTGATGTAGTTCACATCTTCTTCTTCTTCAATCTCATCTTCTCCAGATTCTATTGCCTCTAAAGTAACAGGTTTCTTGAGAAACTTTTAAACACTATCCAGTTTTGCATTGACTTCTTCAATCTGCTCCTTGCTCGCAGCTGGAGCTGATTTCCTTCTTTCAAAATCTGTGTTCTTGGTACTGATGCTTGATGCCAGATTCTCAATAAATCTAGTAGATTCTTCAGGGCTAATGGTGCTGAAATTTCCCTCACTGGCTGTGTCCAAACCCATCTGATACAACAATCCAATACCTCTGAAGAAAGTGCTAAGAAACTGCACTTCGTTGAACCTGAGATGTGGATAGTCTCTTTGGTATGATTTGAATCTGATCCAAGAATTTCTAAAAGACTCTGAAGGTTCTTGTGAAAAGTAGCAATCTTGCTCCTTAGATCTTCTGCTATTGTGTCATCGAAGAAGTTACGCAAGAAAGTGTTCTTGATGTCAGTCCAGGATGTCAGAGATCCCGGAGGTAGCTGCATAAGCCAATATGAAGCTTCTCCAACAAGTGAGTACTTGAAGAGCTTAAAGAAAGATAGTCCTCAGGGACCCATTAGCTTTAATAGCAGTCATTAGATCCTCAGATCGCTCCAGATGATCCATAGGGTGCTCATGAAGCAATCCATGGTGAAGCTTCTGTGCTACAAGTCCGAAGAAAGTGGGCTTCATCTCAAAATAGTTTCTCTGAAAAGCTGGAGGACGAATGGCAGATCTGTGAAATGGTCTGGATGATTGTAGTCAGCCAGTGTTCTCTGAGCAGCTTGGGCATTAGCTTCAGGTTGAGATACTGCAACGTCTGCTTCTGCTTCTGCTTCAGTATCAGGGATTACAGCCCCCTAACCGTTTATATTTTGACATGCTGCATTACGCAGGTGACCGTTGAGGTCACGCAAGTCCCCATTCTCATTCTGAACCAATACAATAGTCGCAACCATTAGAACTCTTATGCTTCTGTCGATCGATGCGGGTAGGCATTCGTCGACCGATGCGGGTAAGCGTTCGTCGACTGATGAGATGTGGTTGATGTCGGTCGATGCTCGACTTCTGATATCAGTCGATGCTATCCGCAAAGAAGTGTCGGTTGAAGATGAGTAGATGTCGTGGATCGATGCTTGTTGTCTTTCGTTGTAGATCGTACGTTCGAATTTCTTTGGGTCTGAGAATAGTTGTTCTTGTCCTTTATTGCTCCTGGTACTCTTTTGCATGTACCTGAAAAACAAAGAAAAGATAAAATTCAGTAACTTGAAAGTAATAACAAACCTAGACTAAATCTTAGAAATTAAATCTAATGGCTATCAATGCTCCCCGGCAACGGCGCCAAATTTGACACGGTGTGTTTATTATTCTACAATGGTATAAATATCCTAAACAATTAACTATTAAATTAACCCTTAATCCTAACACACAAAACAATACTCTTGCCAAGAGAGATCAGGTGAAGTACTAAGGGATCGAATCGACGAGAGAAATGACACACAATATATTTCTTATTTCGAAAGAGTAAGCTAGGTAACTGTATATATATTGGTAGCAAGTAATCAGTTTAAGAAAATATTCCTTACCAAAAGGTATAGATGCAATATAGAAATATGACAATAATGCAGATATGGAAATATGTTATTAAACTAACTAAAATTTAAATATGCTAGACCTAGGGTTTCAATCACAATGGATTACAGGGAATAGGAAGCCCACAAATGTAAATATTTTAGAACTCAAATATTAACTATTTTGACCCTTTGAACTCCAACTCTCATATGCGAGCAAAAGGAAAGACCATCTATCGATGGCTAAGGCCTGATGTCAACCAATGGTGAAATCAGAAGGAAGTGGGAATCAGATTTGATATGTTCACCAAACTAATTAGACCAGCTCTCGCATGCGCCTAACAACCTAGTTCAATAGAGTTTATTCTGGCACAGACCCTACTCTAGTAGTCGTCCATATCCTAGTTTCGAGATCCTAGTTAGCTACTTTAGAATTCAAGCATTAAGCACTACTCATTTGATGGATAATATCTCAACCTAGCAATCCTAATTTTGGGCTAATCCATGATTTCCATCATTCAACCCTAAATCAAGTTGATGACTACTCAGCATAATTAAAGTAAAAACAATAGTCTGGACATAATTCATAGATAAAATATTTGGATTCCAATACAAATCTCCCTAAGGAGTTATGAATCTTCTTCCCTAGAAACCTTAAAACTATAATAGAAAACTAAACTCTCTTCAACTCTCCTCACACACACGCACTGCGCCTCTCTCCCCACACGCCTGTAATACATAAAGTATAAATATATAAACCTAAAATCTAGGTCAAAACTCGTCCAAGGTAGCTTCGTCATTTTTCTCTAACTTGGGCTTCAGATCGGCTGCCTGTGAACTGGTCATCGATCGATGGCAAGTGTGCAGCATAGATCGATCTTGGTCTTGTACCATCGGTCGACGCCAAGATAGTGTCGTCGATCGATGACTATCTTGTACTTCGATTCTCTCAGGGATCAGCTACGGATTCTTCTCCTCTAAATGTTCCAAAAGCTCCAAGTATCTTCATATATCTCCAAAACGTACCTGGACCTGTAAAGACCTTAAAACATAGCCTATACACACTTAGTAGACCATAAATAGAGCCTATAACATAGCCTAAAACTGGTAATAAATAGGTTATGTCAAACAGTCTGGGCTTCAGCTCCAGATTGAGTTACAGAAGCTTCTTTAGTAGCTGCTTCTTGTTCAGGGATTACAATCCCATGATCATCAATTATCATACATGTTGCATTACGCAGATGACCATCGAGGTCATACAAGTCCCCTCTCCCATTACTAGTCACGATCAGCATAGCAACCATCTATGCTTGGAAATTACTGTCGATCGACATCTTGGAATTGGTTTCGATAGATTCCATCATAAGAGTGTCGATTGACGAAGAGGTGTTGGAGTCAATCAGTGCTTGTCACTTCTCCTTACGGATGCTACGTTCGATGGCTACTGGGTTTGAGAAAATAAGGTCTTTTTCCTTGTTACTTCTGGTACTGCTGAGCATGCACCTTAAAGACACAATTTTTTTTTTTATAAGTAAATTAAAAAGAAAAGAAAACCTAGACAAAACTTGCAAAACAAATCTAATGGCGATCCTTGCTCCCCGGAAACGACGTCAAATTTGATATGTGCTTTACCCTAGAGATATTGTTTAGGCTCTCAAATAAGAGGTTCAGCTGTAGTACCTAGTGATTGAAACCACAGAGAGTGCTGGTAAACGTTATATTTGATAATCAACTTAGTTATGCTAGGCAATTAATAAAATTTTGAAATAAATAAATAAGGAGATTGTTGGTTTGTAAACAAGTAAGGAAAATAGCTAGATCTAGGGCTTTCAGGTAGTGAATTATAATGGATAGAAGCCAAGGAGTTTTTAGTCTTAGAATAAAAATTCAATTAGAAAAGATATCATAAGTACTATCTATCCTATGGTTAAGCTCAGAGTCTACAACTTTTGTGTGCAAATTCAGAATGATCGTCGATTGATGGTATGCAAACGGCATCGATCGATGGATTTCTTAGTGAATAATTAAAAGATCATATTCGATTGGTTCAATTAGAATCACTACACCATTCTCTCGATTGTCCCTAGTAATTTAAGCTCAATATGATTTGTTAAGATAATGAACCTACTCTCATGGTTGTCAATTATCTTAAGATCAAGGTTCAATGGAGGTAATCAAGAACACAAGCAATAAATAGAGTTCTATTGATAGATCTAATAATCACCTCTATTGATTTTATTTATGTTTATGGAATTTTCCCTAAAATAAAAGTGCAGACTTTACCTTTGGAGTATCAATCAAAGGATATATGGACTATTACCCTTGCAAGTATCTGAACACACACGTAGTATTTTGTGATTCCCTTCCTCTCTCTCTTCTCAGTTCTTCTCAGTCAATGTCTCACTTCCTTTGAGGGTACCATTTTATTTTTTTAATTGACTAAGATATTTGCACAGATTTCCATGAATCAAGCCCTAATAGTTTTTGCCACCATATCATGTTCACTTCATTTTGACCTTTATCTCTTTCTAGAATCATATGAATCAAGTCTTAATGGTTGTAGCAACCAAATCATGTTTGATTCCTTTTTTTAATCTGAAGGAGAGAGAGTGGGGAATCAGAAGCACATAGACTTTTACTTTCCATACTTGCAGAAGGAATCTGATCCAATGTATACTAAATCCTAAAGCAAGCAAATAATGTTAATATTGGAAACAAGCTTCGGTTCCTTCAAACTTTCTAAGCAAGTGTGAAATAGCGGCATGATGATCCACTTTGGTTTCCTTAGTATTCTCTACAAATAACTTTCTAAAAATGGTGCTAAAGTGTGGTTAGTCAATAATAAATCTTGATCATAGTCCCCTTCTTGACTCAATAAAACTTTTTGAACAACCAATATATATGAAATAAAACTCAAAAATAAATAAATAGCGTTAGCGAACTTCTCCCAGACTTAATTTACACTGTCTCCACTGTAATCCGTCCCGGATTAGTTAGGTAAAATCAAATCATAAGGAAATAGTTTAAGTGTAGAACTCGATACCTCCCTCTGTAAGAGGGTGTCGATCGATGGTAGGCTTGTGTGGTCTATTGATGGTCGCGATCCGTTGTCGACCGATGGTGCCTCTATTGTGTTGATCGATGGTGAACTTAAATAGTCTGTAGAAACAAATTAAAACACGAAATAAATAGTAGTATAAGTAAAAACTAAAGAAAAACTTCCTAAAAATGTGTCGCCTCCCACTAAGCGCTTGGTTATAGTCTTAAGCTCGACGTTTGAACGCTCTGTCTAGAATGAAGGAGGATCATTACTTGGAAAACAAGTGTCTACATCTTCTTTTCCCTTCTGAAACCATGTACCAACGAAGCTTCTCATGGCCTCATCTCCTCTGGCTTTCTCATTCTTCATGATCTCCTAAGCAACCTCCAATGAATGCATTCGCCTTTGTAGATTCTCAATATTGCGCTGTAGCATTCTAAGTCTAGCAGCTGTAGTCTCTGATATATCCTCCAATTGCTGAGAGATATCTTTTTCATCAAGCTTTGAGAAAAGGTAATCTCATTGAACGTGTCTTCTAATTCTTTTTCTACTGTCTACACTTGTCTCTCAAAGTCAATATCGATCGATGGCTTGATGTTGCTGTCGATCGATGTCTCTGTTTGGCCCAATCACATGCTATCTTTGAATAGTATCCAAATCTTACTTCATCTCATCCATACGTGTAGTCAAACCGGTGAGACACTTATCTATAGGATAGTAGACATCATCAAGCCTCTTGTAGGCACGATATCGTAAATCTCTGCTCTTCTGTATGTCTCTTGCTTCTTCATAGATGACATGCGTTTTGTTTATTGTTCTAGAAGGGTATAAATATCCTAAACAATCCATATCAAATTAACCCTTAATCATAACACATAAAATAATACTCTTGCCAAGAGAGATCTCGTGTAGTACTTAGGGATCAAATCCACAGAGAATAATGACACACAATAGATTTCTTATTACTAAAGTTAAATTAGGTGATTATATATATATTGGTAACAAGTAATCAGTCTAAGGAAATGTTCCATATTAGAGAGTTTAGATGCAATATTGAAATATGCTAATAATGTGAATATGAAAATATGCTAATAAACTAACTAGATATAAATGTAAATATGCTAGATCTAGGGTTTTAGGCAAGTGGATTATAGAGGTTAAAACTTAAGGGTAATAATCATAGAACTTTATCTAAAGTAAAAGAAACCAACTCTCGTTGCGAGTCGAATCTATTGACTAAGTCCAATGTCTCAGCTCTCGCTTGTTGACACGGAATGACCGTTGATAGATGACAACAATCATGCGTCGATTGATGGTTTCTTGAGTCAAGCTTTATGACCTAATTCGATAAGTTCACTAGATTAACTAAATCAACTCTCGTTTGTTTCTAGAAACCTAGCTCAACATGATTAATTTCGGTAGTAGACCATGCTCTCGCTTGCGCTTACTAGTTATCAGGGTTCTAGTTAGCTACTCTAGAACACAATCAATAAACACAATTCTATTGATAAATCTAATAATAACCCTAACAATTCTATTGTTTGGCTAATCCATCAATACTATTAATAAACCTTAAACCTAGTTGATAGCTACTCAGACATGATCAAAGTAAGAATAATAATCTGAATAAAATGCATAGATAAAAACACTAGGGTTTCAATACAAATCTCCCTAAATAGAATACTTAAGAACCTAGCACCGTACGTCTCTGTATGTATGCGTCTCTCCTTTGTTTCTCATACATAAAGTATAAATATAAAAACCCTAAAATCTGGATCCAAACTTGTCCAGGGGTAAACTTGTAATCTTGTGTCTTGTCTCTAAATTGGGCTTGAAAATTGGCTGTTTGCGAATTGGTCATCGATCGATGGCAAGTGGTAAGCATCGATCGATCTTGGTCATGTAAGGTCGGTCGACTTGAGGATATTGTCGTCGATCGACGACAGTCTTGGACTTTGACTCTCTCAAAGATCAGCTACGGATTATTCTCCTCTAAATGCTCCAAAAGCTCCAAGTATCTCTATATATTTCCAAACGTGCATGGACCAGTAAAGAACTTAAAACATAGCCTAGACACAAATAATAGACCCTAAATAGAGCCTATAACATGGCCTAAAACTGGTAATAAATAGGCTATATCAATAGGCATAGCAATTTTTCCTGCATGTTCTGGTAAAAATATCTAGCTCTGCTCAAACATAGTAGCTCTTTCTAGAACTGCGCTGATGTCTTCTTCTTGCACATTCACAACTCTTCCGTCTATATCTCGTGCGTTGCCATTCTTGTCTCTATAGATGCCATACTCGTCTTTCTTTTCCCTATAGAAAATTATTTTGTTGTTTGCATTATAAGCTCTCTATCCATGCTCCACATCACCGTCTATCAGTAGTGGGTTTATCCAATCGACTGATTGTGGACTTCCGTAACCAAAAGATTTAGAGCTACAAAACTGGTACACCCCTGGAATGGTGGCGTCGATCGATTTTTTTATGTTTGTGAGTGCATAGATCGTTTTGGATCGGCACGTTCTTCTGTTCCTTGCTGTCGATCGATGCATGTACTCGTGCGTCGATCGATGGTTGTTGTGAAAATAAAGTTCCTGAACCAGGAGCCATAACAAGGGCATCTGCTACATCCTTTTTAGGTATGTTTATAATTCTTCCATAGAGATCTCGTGCACGTCCTTTTGTATCTCTGAAAATTCTAAACTTGATGGTCTGAGATAACCATCATCTGCATGTTCTGATCTTGGCTCTTGTTCTGGTTTGCTTCTGATGTTATTTGAAGGCAAGGAGGTGTTGGCGATTGATGCTTGATTATCCACTTTCGCGTTCTTTACCCAACCAGCTTCTTTCAGTTCTAGGCCGCAAGACTCAATCGGTTCTTCCTCCTTATAATATGAATTGTATTCTTCATAAGCTTCACCGTATCCCTGGTATGCCTGATTTGCGTCTATCGACGGCTTATGGTGAACATCGATCGATTCTCGATAATCAGACTGGTTGTCGAAAAGATTTCCAGCTCCATTAGCCATCGCAGGTATGTCTGCCACATCTTCTTTCATGACATGCAGAATTCTGCCATCCATAGCTCTTGTGTGACCGTTTAGATCTCTCATAATGGCGAACTCATCTGGTTGTAGGTAACCATATTCCCTTTCGCGTTCTTCAGCTGAATCCAGTTCGGACTCTGAGTTAATGCCAGTATCTTTCGATGGTGAATGGTTACAATCGATCGATGTCGAGTTCCCTTGGTCATGGGAAACATGAAATACACGAGTATCTTCCATAGCAATCCCTCGGTGTTCGATCATCTCTTCCTCTCTGTAATATTTGTTGTATTCGAGGTAGGCTGGGTTGTAACTGGGATCTGCATGGTAGGTGCTGATCAGTTCTGAAGTATGAGTGTCGATCGATTGCAAATGGCTGGGTGTCGATCGATTGCAAAGGGTTGGGTGTCGATCGATTGTTGAACTGCTTAGATTTCGATCAATGGTATGGATTGGGTGTCGATCGATGCTCCATCTTCTGACTCCTCATTGAACTCGTAATCGCCGAAGCATGTGGCCACAAGCTCTGCATCATTAGACAATTCAATCAGAGTAGCTTTTCTCTTATTTTTAACAGGTTCATAAAAAATATTATGATCAATAAGGGATAGATACAACCTGTTTAACTTTATGTCACATATAGCTCCCACGGTGGCCATGAATGCCTTACCGAGTAGTAGTGAAGAGTTCCAGTCTATCCTGATTTCCATCACATGGAAGTCTACTAGGAATAGGGTGTTGTTAATGTGCATTGGAACATCTTTTACCATCCCTCCTGAGTTCACTCTTGAGCAGTCTACAAATGTGAACGAATTATTGGAGGGTTCCACTCTTTGGTTCAGCTCCTCTGCCATAGAATTTGGAATAATACTCGCTGACGATCCAATGTCACAAAGGGCATTGGGTTATCTATGGCCCTTGATGAAGCATGGGATCATGAACTTTCCACGATCACTTTTCTTTTTCAGACAAGTCCACTGCTTCATCTTCTCTCTGAGGTGATTGAACATGATTTCTATATCATCTCTCTCTCTCTCTAGTTTCCCTGAAAAACATCCACAATCTGTGAGTATAATAAGCTTCGTCAAAAGAGATATCTAAAGGAATTTTGAAAACTCTTTTAGCAAAACTATCCATCTCATTTTCATTGGCTCTTTTGCGTTGATGCTTGGGGTTATTTTGCCTCCTCTTTGAGTGATATTCATCTTCTCTATAGATATCCATAGCTTTAGATGTGTTTTTCTTTTGTTCTGAAACTGTCACGGTCGGACGCATAATCAAGCTTGCATTGAGGTTCGGCAATCAAACTGGGTTTCTCCTCTGTCGATCGATGCTAAGGTCGCACTGTCGATGGATGCTTCTATCGCTCTGACGATTGATGGTTGGGTGTCTTTGTCAATCGACACTAGTAGATTCACACGAAGCCACTGATACTGTAGGATTCGCTGTCGATCGATGCTCGACGCTAGATATCGATCGATGCTCGACGCTAGATATCGATCGATGCTTATGAGAAGTGCCGTGTGACATAGAATTTTCCACACGATAATCTCTGTCTTGGGGCTTCTCTCTCTTAAATTCCTGCCAGAAATCATCATCGATGAATGCATTGACGTGGTGCCTTTGTCCAGCCTCCATTTTCTCCTTGATTAAGCTCTCATGCCTCCTAATAGTTTCACTTGTTTGAATCACTTGATTCTCCAATTTCTTCACATGGGTGCTGAGGTTTTCGAACTTGGTATTGAGGTTGAGGTACATACCATCTTTCTTCCCATTGAAATCCACAATCATCTTCTACTGTCCCTCTAAAACTCTATCAACCATCGCTTCTATCTTGCTTTCTTGAGTATATGGAGGAGGATTCTGGTAGTAGTAAGATCAATAAGTTCTGTTGTTATTGAAAGGCTTTCGCTGTGAACTCTGATTGAAGTTGCACCTTTGACCATTCCCATTGGAGTTCCGGTTGAAACCTGGATTCCCTTGTCTATGGAAACCATTCCCATCGATGTAGTTCACATCTTCTTCTTCATTCTCATCTTCTCCAGATTCCATTGCCTCTACTTCTGAAAAAGTAACATGTTTCTTGAGAAACTTTTGAACACTATCCAATTTTTCCTTGACTTCTTCAATCTGCTCCTTGCTCGCAGCTGGAACTGATTTACTTCTTTCAAACTCTAGTAGCTTCTTCAGGGCTCCTGGTGCTGAAATTTCCGTCACTGGTTGTGTCCAAAGTCATCTCATTCTGCAATCCATTACCTCTGAAGAAAGTTCTAAGAAGCTACACTTCGTTGAACCCGTGATGTGGACAGTCTCTCTGGTATGATTAGAATCTGATCCAAGAATTTCTGAAAGACTCTCAAGGTTCTTGTGAAAAAGTATAACTATCCTAAACAATTAACTATTAAATTAACCATTAATCCTAAAAAATAAAACAATACTCTTGCCAAGAGAGATCAGATGTAGTACTGAGGGATCGAATCCACATAGAGAAATGACACACAATATATTTATTATTTCTAAAGATTAAGCTAGGTGATTATATATATTGGTAACAAGTAATATGTTTAAGGAAATATTGATTTTTAGAAGGTATAGATGCAATAGAGAAATATGCTAATAATGTAAATATGGAAATATGATAATAGACTAATAGATGTAAATGTAAATATGCTAGATCTAGGGTTTCAAACTTAATGAATTATAGAGAATTGGAAGCATTGAAATGTAAATATTATAGAACTCAAATAATAACTATTCTGACCCTTTTAACTCCAACTCTCTTATGTGAGCAAAAGGGAAAAACCATTGATCGACGGCTAAGGCCTGATGTCGATCGATGGGGAAATCAGAAGGAAGTGTGAACTAGATTTGATATGTTTTCACCAAGCTAATTAGACCAGATCTCACGTGTGCTTAACAACCTAGTTCAATGGAGTCTATTCGGACACAGAACCTACTCTCGTAGTCGTTCATGTCCTACTTTCGAGATCCTAGTTAGCTACTCTAGAATGCAAGCATTAAGCAGAACTCAAATGATAGATATTAACTTAACCTAGCAATCCTACTTTTGGGCTAATCCATGATTGCTATCATTCAACCCTAAATCTAGTTGAGAACTACTCAGACATAATTAAAGTAAGAACAATAATCTGAATTTAATGCATAGATAAAATACAGGGGTTTCAATACAACCCTCTTTCTGAAACCTTTTCTTGGTGTCATACATAAAGTATAAATAGAAAACCCTAAAATCTAGGTCAAAACTCGTCCAGCGGTAATATTGTAATCTTGTGTCTTATTTCTAACTTGGGCTTGGAATTGGTTGTCTGCGAATTGGTCATCGGTGAATGGCAAGTGTGCAGCATCGATCGATATTGGTCATGTAACATCGGCTGATGCCAAGGTTGTGTCGTCGATCGATGACAATCTTGTACTTTGACTCTCTCAATGATCAACTATGGATTATTCTCTTCTAAATGCTCCAAAAACTCCAAGTATCTCCATATATCTCCAAAACGTACCTTGACCTGCAAATACCTCAAAACATAGCCTAGACACACATAATAGACCTTAAATATAGCATATGACATGGCCTAAAACTGGTAATAAATAGGTTATATCAACTCCCCCAGACTTCCTTCTGCTTGTCCTCAAGCAAACAAGATTGCGAAAGAGGTTTTGAAAAGCGAAGCCTCAAATAATGTCTAATTATAACTGTCACCCTTCTATATTGCAACCACATCCTATCAAGTCAATCACAAGAAAACTTTGTATACCCTATCCTAGTATAGCAACCAAATCCATTCTACCAACAACTAAGAGAATATTAGTGTGACTCTCCCCTCTACTGATTTCATTTCTTTGCATAAAGTAAAAGTGCAGAATTTACCTTGGGAGTATCGATCAAAGGACATATGGACTCTTACCTCTGCAAGTATCTAAACACACTTGTAATCTTCTCTAATTCCTTTCCTCTCTCTCTTCTCACTTCTTCTCAGTCAATCTCTCCCTTCTTTTGAGGGTATTATTTTATTTTTTTAATTGACTGAGATATTTGGATAGACTTCCATGAATCAAACTCTAATGGTTGTAGCCACCAGATCCTGTTCACTTCTTTTTGACCTTTATCTCTTTCTAGAATAATATGAATCAAGCTTTAATGATTGTAGCCACCAAATCATGTTCGATTCCTTTTTCAATCTGATGGGGAGAGAGAGGGGAATCAGAAGCACATAGACTTTTAACTTCCAGACTTGCAGAAGGAATCCGATCCAGTGTATACCAAATTCCAAAGCAAGCAAATAATGTCAGGATTAGTGTTGTAAATCAGCTTCGGTTACTTCAAAATTTCTAAGCAAGTGTAATATAGGGGCAAGATGATCTACTTTGGTATATCTAATAATCTCTGCAAACAACCTTCTAAGAATGGTGTTAAAGTGTTATTAGTCAATAATAAATCTTGATCACAGTCCTCTTCTTGACTCAATTAAAACTTTTTGAGTTATATATATATATAACATAAAAGCAAGTAAATAGCGTCAGCGAACCTCCCCCAGACTTAAATTACACTGTCCCTAGTGTAATCCGCCCCGGAATGGTTAGGAAAGATTACATCATAAGTAATTAGCTTAAGTATAAAAATCGATACCTCTCTTTGTAAGAGAGCGTCGATCGATGGTAGGCGGGTGTGGTCGATCGAGGGTCGCGATCTAATGTCGACCGATGGTGCTTCTATGGTGTCAATCGATGGTAGATTAAATAGTTTGTAGAAACGAAGTAAAACTCAAAATAAATAGTAGTATAAGTAAAAACTAAATAAAAACTTACTACACAGTGGGTTGCCTCCCACTCAGCGCTTGGTTATAGTATTAAGCTCAACGTTTTGAAATTTCTGACTAGAATTGATATGGATCAACACTTGGAAAACAAGTCTCTACATCGTCTTTGATCTTCTGAAACCATGTACGAACGAAGCTTCTCATTGCTTCATCTCCTCTGTCTTTCTCATTATTTATTATCTCCTTAGTAACCTCCACTGAATGCATTCTCCTTTTGTAGTTTCTCAATACTGCGTTGTAGCATTCTAAGTGTGGCAGTTGTAGTCTCAGATATAACCTCCAATTTCTGAGAAATATATTCCTTCATCAGGCTTTGAGAAAACGCAACCTTATTGAACCTGTCTTCTAATTGTTTTTCTGCTGCAGACTTTTGTCTGTGGAACTCAGTATCAATCGATGGCATGATGTTGTCGTCGATCGATGTCACTCTGTTTGCTCCAATCACACGCTGTCTTTGAACAGTATCCAAATCTTGCTTCATCTCATCCATGCGTGTAGTCAAACTAGTGAGACACTTGTCTATAGGATAGTAGACATCATCAAGCCTCTTGTAGATATCATCTAGTGACATCTCTTGACCTTTGTAGATCTCATGCACAATATCGTCAATCTCTGCTTTGTTGTATGTTTTCTGCTTCTTCATAGACATAGCGAGCTTTGCTGCATGTTCAAGTAAACATATGTAGTTGTACTCAAACATAGTAGCTCATCTTTGTGACAAGTGACACGGTGTGTTTATTGTTCTAGAAGTGTATAAATATCCTAAACAATTAACTGTCAAATTAACCCTTAATCCTAACACACAAAACAATACTCTTTCCAAGAGAGATCAGGTGTAATACTTAGGGATCGAATCCACAAAGAGCATTGACACTCAATAAATTTCTTATTTCTAAGGACTAAGCAAGGTAGATATATATATATCAGTAGTATTTAATAAATTTAAGGAAATTTTTCTTATTAGAAGGTGTAGATGCAATATGGAAATATGATATTAAACTAACTAGATGCAAATGTAAATGTGCTAGACCTAGGGTTTCAAGCTTAATGGATTATAGGGAATATGAAGCACGAGAATGTAAATATTCTAGAACTCAAATATTAACTATTCTGACCCTTTTAACTCCAACTCTCATATGCGAGCAAAAGGAAAGACCATCAGTCGAAGGCTAAGGCCTGATGTCGATCGACGGTGAAATCAAAAGGAAGTGTGAACGAGATCTGATATGTTCACCAAACTAATTAGACCAGATCACGCATGCGCCTAACAACCTAGTTTAATGGAGTCTATTCTAGCACATAACCTACTCTCGTAGTCGTCCATGTCCTATTTTTGAGATCCTAGTTAGCTACTCTAGAATGCAAGCATTAAGCACAACTCAATTGATGGATACTAACTTTAACCTAGCAATCCTACTTTTGGGCTAATCGATGATTGCTATCATTAAACCATAAATCTAGTTGATAACTACTTAGACATAATTAGAGTAAGAATAATAATTTGAATATAATGCATAGATAAAATACAGGGGTTCCATTACAAGTCTCCCTAAGGAGTTATGAATCTTCTCCCTAAAAACTCTAAAACTATAATAGAATGCTTGTGCAACCCTGCACACAAGCACCCTTAGCTGCACACCTTTTACGGTGCAATACATAAAGTATAAATATAAAACCCTAAAATCTATGTCAAAACTCGTCCAGGGCTAATCTTGTAATCTTGTGTCTTGTTTCTAACTTAGGATTGGGATTGGCTGTCTTTGAAATTTTCATCGATCGATGTCAAGTGTTAAGCATCAATCGATATTGGTCTTGTACCATCGGTCGATGACAAGGTTGTGTCGTCGATCGATGACTATCTTGTACTTCGACTCTCTCAATGATCAGCTACAGATTATTCTCTTCTAAATGCTCCAAAAACTCAAGTATCTCCATATATCTCCAAAACGTACCTGGACCTGTAAATATCTCAAAACATAGCCTAGACACACATAATATACCCCAAATAAAGCATATGACATGGCCTAAAACTGGAAATAAATAGGCTATATCAACTCCCCAGACTTAATCTTTTGCTTGTTCTCAAGCAAACAAGCCTTTGAAAGAGGTTTTGAAAATCGAAGACTCACATAATGTGTAAGTATAATTGTCACTCTACGTTGTTGCAACCACATCCTAGGAGGACTTAGATGAATAAAATGGATATAGAATAGAAAACAAATAAAGAACCAAAGGAGTTCCATGAGGACTCTGAAGGAGTTCCTCCCTTCTCTCCTAACCCTATAACAATAGATATAATAAAACTTAATTGTCAATAATGGCTTAGAAAACTATATAAATTAGGTGTAAAATCGTGCAGGGGTATTCTGGTAACTTGCCATGACATCTAGGCCTAAGTCGGCGACAAAAAAATTCGGGCCTGTATTCTGGGATCACCGTCGTTCGATGGAAAGGCTGTGCGGTCGATCGACACTCATTCATCCCCTCGACAACTTCCTCTCGCGAGGCAGACAGACCACTCTTCAGTAAATCGTGCATAACTTTAGATCTAACCATCCGATGGACCTCAAACCAGTCGCATTGTAACGCTAACTCAAAGCTCTATTTTTTTTGTCAAAATATGAGCTCAATCGGACCTTGGGAAGGTCTGAATCCATTGCTAAAAATCTGACGCATATTCGCAGTTCTGCATCTCTAAAAGCTCCAAAATCACCAAAGTTTTCCAGAACGTACCTGAACCTGAAAATATTCTAAAACATACTCCAAACACAATAATAGACTACCAGGTGACCGGCCCGCACCTTGTGCGGGCATAAACAAATTCAAATTAGGGATTAAGTAGTACAAAGTTTTAGCAGTAACATATATTATATCATAAGACCACCGTCTTTGGGAGAAAGCATCAAGCACCAGAAAATGTTGGTACTTGAATTTTACATGGATGAGATGGAACAAAGTAACTTTAGTATCAAGAGGTAGTCGTTCCGGTATGCATAATTGGAACGTCCCAAAATAATTTGTGCGTTTAAGAAGATATTTTATGAACGTCCCTAAATATTTTCGAAACGTTTATGTAGACATATTAAAAGAAAATATAATAAAATTGAAAGTATTGGTGATAAATTATATCAGGTATGAAGTACTTCATCTAGTATGAAGTACTTGTCTCGATAATGAAAACAACTTCCATTAGAAACCTGCAAAAAATGTATTTAATTTTGTAAGGAAGTGGACGTGTTACATAATTTGAAATATTTATTCTTTTCTATTCTTTATTGAACAGAAAAACATATTAAAGTGACATACCATGATCGGAATAGTCAGAAAACTGATTGCTAATGAAATACTATCGATCTTCATACTCATCACTACCCATCTGACAAATTCCAAAAAAATAAATACTTGCAACAATTTATAAATTTTAAAAAATTTATTGGATAAAAAGTAGATAACAATTACATATGTCTACGAAATATTCTGGAAAACTTGTTTGTAGACAACATTCAATGTTTTTGTCTTCGGCTTCCTTTCTTTACCAGTTATTAGGATTTTTAATCCAGATCTCGACTTAACTCTTGAAAGTGCAACGTATAGCTGACCATGAGAGAAGACTGGCCTAGGCAGAAACAAACCAACACTTTCTAGTGTTTAACCTTGACTTTTGTTGATAGTTATCGCGAAAGCCAATGTAACCGGAAACTGTCTTCGACACATTCTGAAGGGAAACTTTGTGTCAGGTGGTGTTACAAACATTCTAGGAATCCAAACCTTGTCTCCAGCAATATTGTTTCCGGTTATAATTCTACCTTCTATCACATGGGGAAGTAGCTTAATAAGAATTAGCCTAGTACCATTACATAATCCATCTGCAACATCAATGTTACGGAGACACATAATAGGAGCACCAACCTTCAGCTTCAAATTATGTCTAGGCAGTCCAGCCACTTTAACACTATTCAAAAACTCTGCAGGATATACAACATTTTCTTTTACGTCAACATCGAATGGGATAATACTGTCAGAGCTAAGGTAAACCTTCTCTTCACCTGAAAGCATATGTAAATCCTATTCTTTAGTGACATGTAAAAAATGACCGTGAAACATAAGAGTAAACACAAAAACATGTTACCTGGTAACTGCAAAAGCATGTAATCATTTATTTTATCCACTTCATCATTTGTGGGAGTGAGAATGGCTCGATGTCTATACAAATCCTTATCTCTTGAGATTTGAAAAGCTTGTCCATAAACCTCTTTTGCCATAGTCTCAATAGGATATTCTCCACTGTTTTTTATCAACAAATCAGAAGGGATGTCAATATCAACTTGACCGTCATTGGGCAAATTTATTTTTCCATCTCCAACATCCAAAATCCATTGTGAGAAAGATTGAAACTCTTTTGCTGCATCATCAGTAAGACCAGCGAGCAATCTCATGTTTTTGTTAGCTTCAAAACTTTGCAGTGCTCCCAAAGATATGACGAATTCAGAGCCGCCAAAACAGTCTCTGCTCTACCACCTCCAGGTATAACCGGTAAAATCTGTCTGAAGTCTCCACCGAAAACAACAACTTTATCCCCAAAAGGTTTGTCTTCATAAGATCCCTTAATATCACGCATAGAACGATCCAACGTCTCGAAACAGTGTCTGCTCATCATAAGCGCCTCATCCCATACAATTAACTTTGCCGCTTTAACCAATTTTGCACGATCCGATTATGGCTTCATTTTCTTGCAAGTATTGAACTCGTCTGCATCTATCGGAATACCAAATCTGAAATGTGCGGTTCTACCTCCTTCAAACAACAATGCAGCAATTCCACTGGATGCGTTATTTAGAACAATCATACGTCTAGATCGGATCGCCGATGAGAGTGCTCTGTATACGAAGGTTTTTCCTGTGCCTCCATAACCATAAAGAAAGAAGATTCCACCACTATCATTTAAAATTGCTTCCAGAATCTGGTTGTATACCCCTCTTTGCTCATCTGTTATCATCGCCATAAGTCTTTCATTTTCTTTTAGCTGATCTTCCACAACATATTTAAGCTCATCATCTATAAGGCGATTGCCGTTGTAAGAGCCAAAATCTTCTGGCTTTGGCATGAGGGGCCATTTGTTTAGGCTACAACCATTGCTGAGCAAATGATTTTCGATCTCAGTAAGAGCAATGTTTTTGATCTGCTCTATGGTCAAGTTCATATCTGCAAGTTTGATAAATTTATTAAATAACAGAGACAATTTTTAAAATAAACTTAGTTTAATAAGACAAAACGCTAACAATGTCGTCCAGTTTCTCGCCGTTTCTTGTAAAGAATATCATCGGTAAGATAGTCCCAAGTAGCTTCCCACACGACATGAGGCTGAGATAAAGTTTTGGATACCAACATTCTCGCAAAAATCTTCTTGGCATACGTGGCAGAACTATTATCACTGCAATCTTTGATAGCATCTATAAATTCCTTGTCATCGTCCATCAATCCCAACGCATAGCAAGCATCTTCGTATGTATCATATAAAACACCATCAACTGTTTTTACATCCTCGTATGATGTGGGCCCTCTTACACAATTTAGCAATACTCTTAAGAAATATAGCTCATCAAGTGATGGATGAATATGCGCAATCCTCCCTATCGCAAAGCCTCGTTTCCGTGGTACCCATTCTCTTGTACCTGATTTCCAAACAAATTTTGTTGGAAATTCGGCATATGTCAACTCTCTTGCCTCTGGGTATTTTTTGTTTGCTATGAACCAGGCCAAAAACATGGATTGATTAACAGTTTTTTTGTTGAGAATATTCTCAATAGGTTCATCTTCATCAAAAAACACCAGCTCCTGATCCAGAAGATGAAATCTAAGTTTCTCAACATAAGTAGTACAAAAATGTGTAGGAAAACCAAGAATCCGCCACGATGACTCGCATGCAGTAATATATCTAATTAAGAAATACGAAAACATATATTAGAAAAAATGATCGTATACCTTAAAATGTGAAAGACAATAAAACTATATTTTTTCATAATGTATTTATTCTATTGTATAAAATGAGTTATATAAATTTCATTTATGATTATATATAGTTGGTAAAGCATATACATATCTATTTTTACTAATATTAATATTTTCGTTTGATGCACACATAGCGTAGCATACAAATTTTCTTTAATATCTATTGCCCGCACAATTAAAATAAAAATAAATATGATATAGATTCGTTAGAAATTAGTAATTTGTAGATACTAAAACGAATATCTTTAAATATAAAAATACCTGCTGTTGTAATATGTTTTGATTTCATCAGTGACGCCATCTTCATCTTCTTTATCAATTGCAGCTGAAGCATAATCAGGTCCCTTATGGATATATTTGAAAAGATACTTAACAGCTCGTGTTTGGACGCACCACTCGACATTCATATGGGCGCGATATCGAAGCATAAGGCCTTTATTGTATGGTACAACATATCCATTGTCTAATCTGATATCATTTTTCTCAACAAACCTACCATCAATATGACGCATGTAAGATGGAAATCCATTTGCGTCAATCGATGTATTGATGTTGAGAGGTTTCGGAAACATCTTAGAACATTTACCGTTAACCATACATACATTATCCTTCTTTTCTGCACCGCAAGGACCATGCATCATACAATCACCAACGATTTCGTACAGGTCCGGATCTACAGTCTTGTCTGGTATTTCAGCGGAAATAATCTTATTTATATTATCGGCTGTTGGAAACTTAACTCCTTTTTCCATGAAGACGAGAATATGAGCGTGTGGCATTTCTCTTTTCTGAAACTCAATCGTGTATATTACTAACAAAATGAAATAAAAAAAAGATGTGTGGGTGTAAAGACATCGAGATTCACCTATATATATATACAAAGTGAATGTTCTCAGATTAATGACGCCAAAATAATATTCATAAAATAAATAATGAAAGCGTTTAAAGGAAGATATTAAATTGGTATTTTCATAAAATGATATGATTATGATATGATTATTCTAGCGCACGTTATTTATTTTAATAAGAAAACTAATTATTACATGAAACAAATCAAATTTATATGGTATAAATTTGTACTTTTGATTATGTATCTACATTTAAATGTTATACATGAAGCGTTATATTTAGTATTCAGGAATTTGACCCGGACCCGCGGTTAAAATGACAAAACTAATGACTCTATATATCCTATTTGTTTTTTCAAAAAATATGTTATGTAATGAAAAAAATCCTCTAAACTGGGGAGCCGACAACCGGTTGAACCTATGGATGACCCATTATGTAATATAATTTATATAGAAGTCAATTTGTATATTTAAATTTTCTAATTTATGAATGTTTACATGAATGGTGGATATATTATGAATGTGGTGTTCTAATTTTACAAAAGTTAGCCATACAAATTTTTAGTCAAAATAATTTATCATTTGTTGTAAGCGTAATGAATCAATATTTGAGAGAATGTATACTAAAGTAGAAATATATTTGAGTTGAGTGATTTGAGTTTGAAATAAATATAATTTCTTATTTATTTATTTTAATTTATTGCTCACATGTTATTAGAATTTTTTCAAGGTATTGTTTTTTATTTGAAATTTTAATTTAATTTCATTATTCATATTAGATATTTTAAAATTTATTAATTTTACTTTTGTTATATATTTTTATTATATATTTAATAATAATTTTTATTATATATTTAATAATAATTTTTATTATTAGATTTTTACCCGCACTTTAAAGCGCGAGATGTATTTTTATTCAAAAATTTATTTACCGAAAATTAGATAGCTTATACATATGTATCTTTTTTTATAAAAACATTTGTTTCTAAAGTATATATAATAAAATTCAAATTTACATGAATATAATTTTATGAAAATAAGATAATTCATTTCTATAACCTACCTCGTATCAAATTTTATTTATATTTTAAAACTTTAATTTATAATGCAACTTTTAATTTTTTATTATGGTAAAAAGTTATTTCGTTATATTTATTTCTTAGAATTATTATGCAGATTAAATATTGTCATTTTACTCGTTCCATATTTGATAAATATATTGAATTGTTTTTTTATATTTTAATTTAAATATGTATATTAACTTATGAAATTATTTATTAGCTTAGATATTGTACTTTGATATATTTTTTTTAATAAGTTGAAGTATGTTGTAAGTACATGAATATATTTTATTTTGTTATTTTATAATTTATAAAATATTTGGTAAATGAATTAAGTTACTTTATATTTATTAACTAGTGTAGTAATTCAATTATGAATATAAATTATGTATATATAAATATTATAGAAAATTTATTTCTTATTATATAAATGAAAAATAAATTATTATTCGTTTATAATTATATTTAATATTAATTATGAATTTTATTATTTAAAAGTAAATATTAAAAAGAAATATATATTTATATATCTAACATAGCAGATCTCAATTATATATAAATATATGCAGACAAAATATCTCAATTAACTTTTGTGGGGCTGAACGAATCATTACTCTTTTAACTGTTGCAAGAAAACGCAATACTGAATCTATTTTTTTATCACGATTCTTCAGTTGCAAAAGTATTTACTGTACTCATGTTCTAATCAACACCAAACACGGATTGAGAAATGCTGAGAAGTTCTAAAGATTTGATGAATAATCGTCTCGTATTAGTAAAGATCCTGATCACATGATGCAATTAAAGAGTAGAAAAATCTCAGGCCAAAGACCCAAATGGTTAATAATGTAATGTGAGTCACATTTTGGAAAAAGCAGAGTATAAGACTCTTCTCCATCTCACAATTTTGTTCATAGTACAATGAATCAGAGTACTGCGTTGAGTACTATGAAACATGAGCATAGAAACTACCTAGTCCTAGCTAAGGACTATATAGTTGGAACATCATTTTGTGGTTACTAAAGCCAATTAGTCTACAAGATGTTTTTGGCCCTAATTCACTTACCATAGGTATGCAGATAGGCAAGTGAAAAACACTAAACATTTACGTTCTTGTAGGGTGACGACATATCTGAAGTGAGGTATGATCATTGATATGTGTTTCTCATGTTTTGGATCTGTACGCTCAAGATCTTTGCAGATTCTATTATGGATGTATGCGAGTACAATAATGAGAAGAAACCATCATCTGCTTTGTGCAACAATATTGTGCTTTAACAATACATATCAAATGATGAAGTCTACTACTAATAATACATTACAACATAGTTAATCAAACCCACTAATCTTTTGAGAAAGACAATGTTTGACCAAACCCACATTACATCCCCCAGATTCCCCTAGCCGAAGCCACTCTGCTATTTGATCTTGCCGTTAGTTCAAACAAGATCCTCGCAAATGAATCAGAATACTTACCATCTTGAAAAAGCAGCTAGCAAAAGCATTCTCATACACCAGTAGCAACCCTCTGTTCTGTGGCTCAGAAACAAGGTTCTCAAGTATCATTGTAGCTTTCCTGCAGACTTTTGGAACTGGATGCGGAGTCTTTATTGTTGAGACCAGTTTTGTTAAAGCACGATTTTGAGGTTGAACACAAAGTTGCAAATCAACACACACTTACGTGAGTTCGCGGGAACGTCTCTTCTTGTGATGACGTGGCAATATTGATAGTTGCAAGCTGAAGATAACACAACAAAATAAGGAAATTACGTCAAGGAGTTTGAAGATAAAGAGAAATCAGGTGGATATGAGTTTATCTCAAATACAACTAGGATTAGGAACTCTATGAACAATATAAAGAGTTTAAGAAGTTGTTTTGTGTTCTTTAAGCTTTGAGAGATTTAAAAACGTGTCTGCAAAGTCTGTGAGATAGAGAGATAGAACGTGAGAGTTATTTAAATTGATTGTTTAGAAGATTAGAGATTGATCAGTGACGATTCACGTGTGTGTGAAGGCGTGTAATTCTGATTAAACAGAAACAAGTGTTCTTGTTTAAGAGATTTCTAATAAAACAATCTTGTTTGGAAGAAGTAACGTTGTTCAAGGTTTTAACAATTTGTATCAGCGCGGGTCACCTCCTAGATTAGTTAATCTATACACAGGTTGAGATTCTGTGGCGAACATGGATTCATCAAAGGAGCTACTGGTTTTTCAAAGAACTCTAATGCTAGACGAGAAAAACTTTGGGCACTGGAAAGTATGAATGAAACAACGACTCAAAGGTATTGACGAAGATGTCTGGTTAGCTGTAGAACTTGGTTGGACAGAACCCACAGGTTAGCTGTAGAACTTGGTTGGACAGAACCCATAGTCAAAACCGTCGATGGTGAACGAGAACCTAAACCGAAAGATAAGTGGACAGCAGCTGAAAAGTTAGGATCTAGATTAAACTCCAAAGCAATTTCTGAAATCTTCAATGCTATTGATTCTGATCAATTCAAGCTTGTTCAGGGTTGTGTATCAGCTAAAGAGGCATGGGACACATTGGTTGATTATTATGAAGGAACCGATGATGTCAAAAGAACTAGATTGGATTTTCTTGCTTCTCAGTTTGAGAATTTGAGGATGAAGGATGATGAATCTGTCACTAGTTTTAGCTCAAAACTAACTTCTATTGCTAACGAAGCTATTGTCTTAGGGAAAAACTACAAGGATAAGAATTTGGTTAAGAAGTTAATCCGATGTCTTCCTGAAAAGTTCTCATCATACAAGGCTTTACTGAAAGTGGGTATGAACACTGATGAGATGAAATTTGCACAACTTGTTGGAATTCTCAAAGCAGAAGAGATGGAATCATTTGTTCAGCGAACCAAAAGTGTAAAAGATCTTGCGTTTGGAGCTGAAAACGAATTTGATCCTGTACAAGCACTACATGAAAGTCTAACTCGGCAAATAGATGAGAGTATTGGTTCACTGGCTCGTAATTTCAAGCAGGCTTTAAAACAAATTGAGAGTGGCCAAGGTAGAAGCTCAGACTCACATCATTACAGGAATCAAAGGAGTAGGAGAAGTGATGTTCAATGCTATGAATGTGAACACTACAAATCTGATTGTCCTCTTACCAAACGTAAGGAGCTTAAATGCAGTGAATGTAAGGGATGTGGACACATTAAAAAGGAATGTCCCAATCTTCAGAAGAAAGGCGATAAAGCTTTATTAAGTTTCAGTGACACTGATTCTGATGAAGAGGCTAATGAAGATAGGATGCTCAATATGGTTGCACTGATTAGCAAAAAGGATATGAACAACTCAGATTCTGATTCTGATGATGATGAAGATATAGATCCCAAGGTGGAATACCGCAAGCTCTATAACAGTTGGGTTAAGCTGAGCAATGAGAATTTGAAATTGCTCAAGAATAAGGCAATACTAGAAGCTCAGATTAATATAATGGAGATGGAAAAACCTGTGACATCAAAGCTTGAAACGCTGACTTGTTCAAGTTCGGATAATGAGTTGCACAAGAACAAACAATCAGAACAGGATAATACACTTGAGCTAGAAGAAAAGATAACTAGACTGTCAGAGCTTTTATCGCATGAAGAAGAAAAGAACATAAGTCTTGAACACAATTTAAGAGACAACCACAAGAGAATCAAGATGTTGAACACGGGAACAAAAGACTTGGACTCAATCTTGGCAATGGGACAGCCTTCCAAAGTTAATTGGGGGCTTGGGTACAAAGAAAACAAAGTAACAAATCAGGTGATCGGTACTCAAAGTCAGAAAGGATTGACAAATTTTGTTCGTGTTAAGCATGTTCTTGCTGAGTCTATTCATTATGAGCCTGTTCGTGCTGCTGAAACAAAAAGAGATGTGCAACTTTCACCACAGACAAACAAAGTTGTTAACTCTGTATGTGCAAAACCGTGTGTTGTTGTCAAAGCTCAAAATGAGGTTCAACAAGCACAACGAACAAACAAAGTGGTTGAAACTGTTAAAAATCAGAGATTCAGCAGAGTGTGTTACTCGTGTGGTAGAAGAGGACATGTTGTAAGATATTGTTATGAACGTATTAACAATATTAGACAAGCTTGGAAGCAGAATAAGTGCTTCATTGAACCAAGGTGCTATGGAAAAGTTTGGATAGCTAAATTTGTTTTGTATTCAAAGGATAAAGACAACAGTGAAGATGACTTTGAAGTACTTTGCAACTCAGATTAGTTGGAACAAGTCTATAACAGTGCAGTCAAGAGTGCATTTCTACAGTCTTCAACCCCCATGAGTACCACCTATGAAGCTTCAACGAAAATAGATGGAAGCATGATGGTTAAGAAACCACATCACGTTTGAAAGAGGTACTTTAGTCTGCTCTGGTCCTTATTTTTATGTAAGTATGCACACAAGCATGGGGAGATATTTGAAGGATATTCAGTAGTTGAGGGGGAGCACAACATCTTAAGAGGAGCACGACAATGGCTGGTATCGTTGCTTAGTATTGGTTCTTTTATTGGCTATGAGTGCTAGTGGCTTGGTTGACATACTCACATAAAAAAAGGGGAGATTGTTGAGACCAGTTTTGTTAAAGCACGATTTTGAGGTTGAACACAAAGTTGCAAATCAACACACACTTACGCGAGTTTGCGGGAACGTCTCTTCTTGTGATGACGTGGCAATTTTGATAGTTGCAAGCTGAAGATAACACAACAAAATAAAGAAATTACGTCAAGGTTTTTGAAGATAAAGATAAATCAAGTGGATATGAGTTTATCTCAAATACAACTAGGATTAGGAACTCTATGAACAATATAAAGAGTTTAAGAAGTTGTTTTGTGTTCTTTAAGCTTTGAGAGATTTAAAAACGTGTCTGCAAAGTCTGTGAGATAGAGAGATAGAACGTGAGAGTTATTTAAATTGATTGTTTAGAAGATTAGAGATTGATCAGTGACGATTCACGTGTGTGTGAAGGCGTGTAATTCTGATTAAACAGAAACAAGTGTTCTTGTTTAAGAGATTTCTAATAAAACAATCTTGTTTGGAAGAAGTAACGTGTTCTTGTTTGGAAGAAGTAACGTGTTCTTTGATGTACATCCTTGTTCAAGGTTTTAACATTTATCACTTTCAACAATCTATCAATCGCCCTGAAAACGATTATCACATAAACATAACAATGTGTCATTATAGTATAATATAAAAAAGGTCTTCATTGTATTTAGTTAGAGAAGAAGGATGCATAGTTTTTTGTGTATCCATCTCTCACTTTAAAGCTTTAATCTACAATCATGTTTACTTCCACAAGATTGTAGAACGCCCCAACAGCTGCAGCTTGTGCATCAACGGCTGGTATGCTCAAGAGATCGACTAATCTCTTGTGTATCTGCAATAGGTTGGTTCAATCACAAACCATAACATGATTTTATTATAAGAGAAGTGTAGCAACACCTGTGGAATCAAGGGACTAATGAAAGGTTCATTGTCAGGATTGATTATCAAACGTCCCAGTAACTCAGCAGCAGCACAGTTCCAAGCTTTGACAGAAGAGTTGAGAATTCCTAACACAGCTTGAACCGCTTGCTTTTCACTATTTGCAGAAAAGTGATGAATGAGTTAGAGACTCAAAAACAAGTTAAGATGTATTCTGATAGAAAGTATATACAAACTCTCACTTTATCTTTGATGAATGACTGTTTAGTCGAGCTGAAAATACGAAGATCCATCAAATGCGCTAGGTTCACAATTGTCTCAAGAGAGTTTGTGACCAGCTCTTCATCCTCTGTGAACAAAAGATTCTCTAAGTCCATATTTCCCAATCAAATATAAAACACAGTAACTACTCCTTACCGGTCATATGATCATTTATGCACTGGTAAACAGTTTCTAAGCAATGGCGATGCTGAGCCATAACAACTTCATTATCAGGCATGAAGGAGAAGTTGCGGATAACATTAGATGCAGCAATGGCGCAAAGCTGTTTCTCTGCTCTTCCTTCATCGTCTACATTGAACAAACCATCCTCTTCATTCCACCACTGAGATGACTGCTGTTTGCTCTTTTTCCCTAACGCCTCACCAGCTGAAGAGCCAACACCAGATCTGCTACACCCAACATTAAACCGGACTTAGATTTCCCAATATAACTTCAAAAAAGGAGGAAACTCGATAGGCTCACTCACTCACTCACCCAGGTGTTTGAATAGAGGCAAGAGCATCATACTCACTGCCGAATCCTGTAACAAAAGAATTCACACCTAAAGAGCTGACTCTAGTTCCTCTTGTCAGGTCCTTAGGGAGAGCTATGTCACGCCAGTCATCAATCTGCCACATTTTAGCATATTAATGGTTATTCAAGAAACAGAGAGGAGAGTACAATCCCCACACTAATGAAGCTTACGTTTAAGAGAAGGGCGTCAAGCAAGCCAGGGATCTTAGCAAGAGGAATGACATCCCTTCGAATATCATCTCTTATTTTGAAGGAGAGCAACGTAAGTGTGTTCAAAGCCCATGTAACCTCGCTCTTCAAACCACTCTGTAACGCAGGCACTATTCTTTTGTTGTTCTGCTCTACATACCATCAAAATCAGCGTAAAGGAATCATCTTTAGAGTAGAGTCTATATTCCAAAAATCTCTAACTTAACTTTCAAATCAGCGAAAGCTAAACTCACAAAGAGCATTAGAAAGCAAGTAGATTTGTCATTTACCGAAGAAGGAGTTGTGAACAAGAAGGGAAGGACTGAGTAGAGCTGACGAAGACATCGCTTCCGCCCGCCGCGGCGGCAGCTGCTGCAGCTGCAGAGTTTGCACTCGTACTACCGAAGGGTCGGCCTCTCTTCGGTGTCGGAGCCGAAGATCCACCGGACTGACCGCCGGATTTCGCAAAATCCCGTTTCTACATCTCTCTCTTTCTCTCGTTGTTGTTTTGGGTAAAGTTAAGGCAAGTGAATCTTGAGTCTTGACCCAGGCTTGGTCCGGTTTAAGACTTTAGGTAATAAATTAAAAGTTTTATTTTAACAAGACTATCATACTCAGCCAGCGGGTTCCGGTTCACGTGGTGGTATGGTTATTGTAGAGAGGAAACTTGCAGAGGAAATCGCCAAACCCTGCGCCGCCTCCGCCGTTACTTCTAACCCATTGTACAATCAAAGGAGAAAAATGTGTGGGTGTAAACACATCGAGACTCACCTATATATATTACAAAGTTAAACTAATTTTTATATATATTAACTAATTATAAAGAAACTAATTATTACATATATTAATTAATATTATTACGCAACTAATTTATTTGTTATAAGGAAACTAATTATTACATGTATTAATTAATATTCTTACGCAACTAATTTATTTGTTATAAGGAAACTAATTATTACATGTATTAACTAATTATAAGGAAACTAATTATTACATGTATTTAATAATATTCTTGCGCAAGTAATTTATTTGTTATAAGGAAACTAATTATTACATGTATTAACGAATATTCTTGCGAAACTAATTAATTTGTTATAAAGCAACTAATTATTACATGTATTAACTAATTATAAGGAAACTAATTATTACATGTATTAATTAATATTCTTGTGCAAGTAATTTATTTTTTATAAGGAAATTAATAAAAAATTATATTTTTCTTAAAATTAATGGGATCGATGAATTTAATGATGAGATCGATTTTATTGGTATTTTCCTATATTAGAGCTTGGCGATTAATTTAAAAAATGATTAAGAAATTCCAAAAAATCAACCAATCAAATGTCTCAAATTCTTCTGAGAAGCTCTGTATGAGTGACACGTAGCAAATGTAATTCTCTTTTAATATATAGAGGGATAAACAAGGTTGATATCATGGCACAATAGTGGTAAATATCAGGCCCTATCAACTCCCCTGGACTTAACATTTTGCTTGTACTCAAGCAAACAAGCATGTGAAAGAGGTTTGAGAAGCGAAGAATCACATAATGTCTAAGTATAACTGTCACTTTACTTTATTGCAACCACATCCTATCAATTCAATCACAGAGAAACTTTATATACCCTATCCTAGTATAGCAATCAAATCCATTCTACCAACAACTTAGCGAATACTAGTCTGACTCGCCCTTCTACTGATTTCATTTCTTTGCATAAAATAGAAGTTCAGGCTTTAACTTGGGAGTATAGATCAAAGGATATAAGGACTGTTACCTCTGCAAGTATCTGAACATACGGGCAGCCTTCTCTGATTCCTTTCCTCTCTCTCTTCTCACTTCTTCTCAGTCAATGTCTCCCTTTTTTTGAGGGTATCATTTTTTTTTAATTGACTGAAATATTCGGATAGGCTTCCATGAATCAAGCCCTAAAGGTTTTTGCCACCAGATCCTGTTTACTTCTTTTTGACCTTTATCTCTTTCTAGGATCATATGAATCAAGATTTAATGGTTGTAGCCAACAAATTCTGTTAGACTCCTTTTTTTTTTAATTTGAAGGGGAGAGAGAGGAAATCAGAAGCACACATACTTTTACTTTCCAGACCTGTAGAAAGAATCCGATCTAGTGTATATAAAATTCCAAAGTAAGCAAATAATGTCAGGATTAATGTTGGAAATCAGCTTCAATTCCTTCAATCTTTTTAAGCAAGTGTGATATAGTGGCATGATGATCCACTTTGGTATCTCTAGTAATCTCTGCAAACAACCTTCTAAGAATTGTGCTTATAGCATGGTTAGTCAATAATAAATCTTGATCATAGTCTCCTTCTTGACTCAATAATTTTTTTTTTGAAAAACTTATATATAAAAATAAAACTCAAAACAAATAAATAGTGTTAGCGAACCTCCCCAGACTTAAATTACACTGTCCCGAGTGTAAATCCGTACTGGATTGCTTAGGAAAAATTAATTCATAAGTAAATAGCTGAAATAGAAAACTCGATACCTCTCTCTGTAAGAGGGTGTCGATCGATGGTACGCATGTGTGGTCGATCGATGGTCGCGATCCATTGTCGACTGATGTGCATCTATGGTGTCGATCGATGGTAGACTCAAATAGTCTTTAAAAATAAAATGAAACTCGAAATAAATAGTAGTAGAAGTAAAACCTAAATAAAAACTTACTAAACAGTGGGTTGCCTCCCACTCAGCGCTTGGTTATAATCTTAAGCTTGACGTTTGGAGTTCTGATTCAGTCCAAATGAGATTGGGAACTTGCTCCAAAACAATTCCCAATGTCCAATATCTTCAGCTTCATCACTCTTTTTGTGAAAGCATCCATTGACTCTTCTCCTTTTTCTATCACTTCAGCAATAAGGAGTGCTCGAAGCTTTACAAATGGTTGAAAGAAGTATTTGTTGTGCACTCTGTATTGCCTGACACCATCTGAGAAGTGGGGAATCAATGATAACTGAGGACCTTCCTTGATCCTTTTTCTCTTCTTCCAATTCCTCCTCTTTTTTCCCCCAGACTTGTCTGATCTCATGGTGCCTCCATCAAAAATATTATGAAACACTTCAAACTCATTTTGCTCTGATCCGTGATGAGTGTCGATCGATGCTCTAGTGTTGATATCGATCGATGCTCCAATGGTGGCGTCGATCGATTCACCAGTGATGGTGTCGATCGATGCTGCGAACGATGGTCCCTGGTCAGCGTCACCTTCATACATCAATACTCTCTTAGAAATAATTGTATGCAGAAGGTCATCAAATATCTCAACGTAGATATCCATATGCACACTTCCATCTGGTGGAATAGGAGATTCAACCTCAAATACGGCGCATGGAACCACAATCTTCACAGGATCATGTATCCCCTTCACTCTTTTGTGAAAGCCATCAGCTTTTTGTGCAGATAGGTGATCTCTGATGTTTAGGGACAGAAAGATGTGAGGTCTTGGACAAGTGCATTCTCTCCTCAACCGGTCCTGGTTCAATCATGTAACATGGCTGTTCGTCTGACAATGAGTGTCGATCGATGTCGGATTGGCGGTGTGGATCGATAGCATCCGGTGGGTGTCGATCAATATCATTAGGTGGGTGTCGATCGATGTTAGCCTTTGGTGAAGTCTCTAGATCTTTTCCTAAAGTGTGCTGATTGCCATCAAGCTTCATCTCCAAGTCCTGATCCATGTCTTCAAGCTTTCCCTCTAGCTCTAAGAAGTATTCCATATTGACTTTCTTACTCGAATCCAAATACCCAAGTTGTTCTCTAACCTCTACCTCCAAAATATCTCCCATGGTGATTTCTCTGTATAGATCTGGAGCATGATAACAACTTGATACATTGGTACTCTTTAGTGTCGAGTCTTCATTCCCCTGAGAACATTGTCTCGGAAGAACAGTGTCGATCGATGCCGAGTGAACAGTCTCGTTCGATGGTGAATTATTAGCATCGATCGATGTTGTAGTCGGATAACTGATAACAACTTCTTCTACTCTGCTCGGCTCAGATCCATGATGTTCATCAACTTTCCGTGTAACCTCATCAGCTTGTTGAACCTGATTTTCTGGCTTCTTAGCACGAGTGCTCAATGTTTCACATTCTCCATCTGTTTCACTATAAGGAACACCCAACATCTGACTGAATTTAAACATCAGCTCCTTCTCCCGGCCTTTAACCATCATGTCCAGCATATCGTGAATCTTATTTTATCGAGCTGCTGCAGCATCAATGAGAAATTTGTTGAGGAAAGTGTCTTTAATGTCCTCCAACATGTTAGAGATCCTAGCTGCAGTTGACTGAACCATCTAAATGCATTCCCTGAGATAGAATAGAGGAAAATATTTCAGAGTGTGTGATCTTCAGCTATTCCATTCCGCTCGGTTTTTAAGACTAGTTTCTCAAGTTCTTTGATGTGATCTCTGGGATCTTCGTGAGGAAGTCCCTGAAAGTGGAACTGAGATAACCAATCTTAACATTCATGACATATCGTGAAGTTATTCATCTCAGCAACATAAATAATATCAGGGATCGCATCTCCTTGGGCATTAATCAATTGTCCCATACTGTTGCGAGGACGACTTTCTTCATATCGTAAGATTCCATTCTCATCAGCTTTAAGTATAAGAACTTCAATTTCCTCTGTCTTCTCACAAATGGTGTCGATCGACGGTGAAGTGTGGGTGTCGATCGATGTCATGATGTTAGTATCGGTCGACGGTGAAGTATCGGTGTCGATCGATGCTCGCTTCTCTTTGCTAGCGATCACTGCTTGGAGGGTGTCGACTGCCCTCGTAGACTTGTAGATCGTGCGCGAATAAGCAGGTTCTTTTTTTGAAGAACCCAAAAATCCTCTCCTCATTGCTTCTTGGTACTAGTATGTACCTGAAACACAAGGAAAAAAATTATGTAAGTAAACTAATATAGAAAAATACCTAGACTAAATCAAACAAATTGAGTCTAATGGTGAATCCTTGCTCCCCGACAATGGCGCCAAATTTGACAGGAGGGTTTTTATGTATTTCAATGCAAACTCTATCAAATTAACCCTACAAACTACTCTTGCCAAGAGATGTCGAATTTTAGTATTTAGAGATCGAATCCACAGGGAGCGTGGGCACACAATAAACTCAATACAGTCGCAATTCAGCTAGGTAAATAGATTAATAAGCAGTAAATAAACTATAGCAGATAATTGATTGATTGGTAAGTAAACAATAATAATAAATAGCTAGATCTAGGGTTTCAGACACGTGGATAATCGAGGATAGAGGCTAAGGATATTAATCATAGAACTCGATATCTAATGTAAAAGACGACCAGCTCTCGCTGCGAGCCTAATCTATTGACTAAGTCCGATGTCTCAGCTCTCGCTTGTTGACACAGAATGACCATCGATCGATGGCAATGATCATGTGTTGATCAATAGTTTCTTGAGTAAAGCTTTATGACCTAATTCGATAAGTTCACTAAATTAACTAAATCAACTCTCGTTTGTTTCTAGCAACCTAGCTCAACATGATTGATTCTGGTAGTAGACCATGCTTTCGCTTGCGCCTAACTATCCTATGATCAGGGTTCTAGTTAACTACTCTAGAACACGAGCAATAAACACAATTCTATTGATAGATCTAATAATCACCCTAGAATTCTATAGTTTGCCTTATCCATCAATACCATTAATAAACCCTAAACCTAACAAGAGATCTACTCAGACATTATCTTTGTCACATAAATCATAGATGAATAAAATGGTTATAGAAGAGAAATCAAATAAAGAACCAAAGGATTTCCAGGAGGACTCTGAAGTAGTTCCTCCCTTCTCTCCTAACCCTAGAACAATATATAGAATAAATTTTAGCCATCAATGATGGCTTAGAAAACTATATAAATTAGGTCTAAACTTGTAAGGGTATTTTAGTAACTTGCCATGACATCTGGGCTTAACTCGGCCATAAAAAAATTTGGGCCTGTCTTATGGGATGACTGTCGATCGATGGTAAGGCTGTAACGTCGATCGACGCTCATTCATCCCCTCGACAACTTCCTCCCGCGAGGCAGACAGACCACTCTTCAGTTAATCGGGCATAAATGTAGGGCTAACCGTCCGATTGAACTCAAACTGGTGGCATTGGAACGCTAACTCAAATCTCTCTCTTATGTCAACATATGAGCTCAATCGGACCGTGGGAAGGTCTCCATCTATTGCTAAGCATCTGACGCATCTCCGCAATTCTACATCTCTAAAAGCTTCAGAATCACCAAAGTTCTCCAAAATGTACCTAAACCTGAAAATATTTTAAAACATACTCCAAACACATAATAATAAACTCTAAATAGGGCTGATATCAAGGCACAATAGTGGTAAATATCATGTCATATAACTCTGCAAACAACCTTCTAAGACTGGTGCCCGAGTGTAATTAGTTAATAATAAATCTTGATCATTGTCCCCTTCTTCACTCAATAATTTTTTTGAAAAACTTACATATATAAAAACTCAAAAACAAATAAATAGCGTTAGCGAACCTCCCCCAGACTTAAATTACACTGTCCCCAGTGTAATCCGCCCTGGATTGTTTAGGAAAAATCAAATCTTAAGTAAATAGTCTAAGTAGGAAACTCGATACCTCTCTCTGTAAGAGAGAATCAATCGATAGTAGGTGGGTTGGGTCGATCGATGGTCGCGATCCACTTTCGACCGATGGTGCTTCTATGGGGTCGATCTATGGTGGTTTAAATAGTTTGTAGAAACAAAGTAAAAATCTAAATAAATAGTAGTATAAGCAAAAACTAACTAAAAACTTACTAAATAGTGGGTTGCCTCCCACTCAGCGCTTGGTTATAATCTTAAGGTCGATGTATCGAAGTGTCTGTTTAAAAAGGAGGTGGATCAACAGTTGGAAAACAAGTGTCTACATCTTCTTTGCTCTTGTGAAACCATCTATTGACAAAGCTTCTCATTGCCTCATCTCCTCTCGCTTTCTCATTCTTCATGATCTCCTTAGCAACCTCCACTGAATGCATTCCCCTTTATAGATTCTCAATACTGCGATGTAGCATTCTAAGTCTGGCAGCTGTAGTTTCTGATATATCCTCCAATTTCTGAGAAATATCATCCTTTATCAGGCTCTAGGAAAAAAAGAAATCTCATCGAATATGTCTTCTAATTGTTTTTCTGCTGCAGACTCTTGTCTGTCGACCTTAGCATCGATCGATGGCATGATGCGGCCGTCAATCGATGTCACTCTGTTTGCTCTAATCGCACGATTTCCTTGAATAGTATCCAAATCTTGCTTCATCTCATCCATGCGTGTAGTCAAACTGGTGAGGCACTTGTCTATAGGATAGTAGACATCATCAAGCCTCTTGTAGAAATCATCCAGTGAAATCTCTTGAGCTTTGTAGATCTCATGCACGATATCGTCAATCTCTGCTTTGCTGTATGTTTCTTGCTTCTTCATAGACATAGCGATCTTTGCCGCATGTTCAGGTAAACATATGTAGCTCTTCTCAAACATAATAGCTCTTTCTAGAACTCCATTGATATCTTCTGCTTGCACATTCACAACTCTTCCGTCTGTAGCTCGTGCATTGCCGTTCTCATCTCTGTAGATGCCATACTCATCTTTCTTTTTCCAATGGAAAATTCTTATGCCATTAGCATCATAAGCTCTCTATCCATGCTCTCCGCAACCGTCTATCAGTAGTTGGTTTATCCAATCGAATGATCGTGGATTTCTTGAACTAAAATGATCAGACATACAAAACTGGTTCACCCCTAGAATGGTTCGATCAATGAATGTCTTCTGGCTTCGATCAATTTTTGATGTTTGCGGGTGTACAGATCATAGTGGATTGGCACGTTCTTTTGTTCCTCTCTATCGATCGACGCATGTACCTGAGCGTCGATCGATGGCTGTTGTGCAAATAGAGCTCCTGATCCAGTAGCCATAACAAGGCCATCTGGTCTGAGATAACCATTATCTGCATCTTATGTTCTTGGCTCTGGTTATGGGTTGCGTTTGATGTCGTTCGATGGCCAAGATATGTTGTCGATCTATGCTCTATTATCTGCTTTCACATTCATTACCTATCCAGATTCTTTCAGTGCTAGGCTGCGGGACTCAATCAGCTCTTCCTCCTTGTAATCTGAATCGTACTCTTCATAAGCTTCACCGCATCCTTGGTATGCCTGGTGCGTGTCGATTGATGGTAAATGGTGACCGTCGATCGATACTTGAGTATCAGGCTGTTGACCGAAAATATTTTCAGCTCCATTAGTCATCGCAAGTATATCTGCACATCTTCTTTCATGTCATGTAGAATTCAGTCATCTATAGCTCGTGCGTGACCATCTGGATCTCTGAGAATTCCGAACTCATCTGGTCGTAGATAAACCATATTCCCTTTCGCATTTTGCTGCTGAATCTTGTTCGGTCCTTAAGTTGCAACCAGTATCGATCGATTGTGACTGGTTACCATCGATCGACGTCGAGTTCCCGAGTTGATGGGAAATATGAAAAACACCATCTTGTCCCATAGCAATCCCTCAGTATTCAATTATTTCTTCTTCTCTATAATATTCGTTGTACTCTAGGTAGGTTGTGTTGTAGTCGAGATTTGTGTGGTAGGTGTTGATTGGTTCTGAAGCTTGGGTATCGATCGATAATGAGGCTTGGGTGTCGATCGATTGTTGAATGGAAAAACCGTCGATCGATGGTGTGGGGTAAGTGTCGATCGATGGTGTGGGGTAAGTGTCGATCGATGCTACTTCTTCTGATTCTTCATGGGACTCATAATCGCAGAAGCATGTGGCTACAAGCTCTGCGTAATTACACAATTTCGTGAGGGAAAGTTTATTCTTATAAGTTTCATGATAAACATTATGATCAATCAAGGAAAGGCACAACATGTTTGTCTTCATGTCACAGATAGCTCCTACGGTGGCCATGAAAGCTCTTCCAAGTAACAGAGAAGAGTTCTAATTAACTGGATATCCTTCACATGGAAGTCTATCGGGATCAAGACATTCTGAATTTTCAGTTGGACATCTCTACAAATACCTCCTCAATCTACTCTAGAGCAATAAAAAAAATGAAAGAATCACGTGAAGGCTCCACTCTCAGGTTCAACTTCTCTGCCATAGCTCTGGGTATGATGCTCACTGAAAATCTTGTGTCGAAGAGGGCATTGGGAAACTTGTGGCTTTTGATCAGGCATGGCACCATAAACTTCCCAGGGTCACTTTTCTTCTTTAGATTGTTCTTCTGCTTTTTCTTGGGATGACTCTCGGTAGCCTTAATGACCATCATAGGCTCTGATGTATCCATCTTATGCTCTGGAGTTGTCATGTTCGTGACTTTTTGATATAGCCTATTCATTTCCAGTTTTAGGCCATATTATAGGCTCTATTTAGGGTCTATTATGTGTGTCTAGGATATGTTTTAAGTTCTTTACAAGTCCAAGCACGTTTTGGGGATATATTGAGATACTTGGAGATTTTGGAGCATTTAGAGAAGAATAATTCGTAGCTGATCTTTGAGAGAGTCAAATTATAAGACTGACGTCTATCGACAGCAATATCCTGACGTTGACCGACCTTACATGACCAAGATCAATCGATGATGACCACTTGTCATCGATCGATGACCAATTCGCAGACAACCGATTTCAACCCTAGTTAGAGACAAGACACAAGATTACAAGTTTACCCCTGGACGAGTTTTGACCTAAATTTTATGGTTTTTATATTTATACTTTATGTATGAGAAATAAAGGAGGACGCATATGTACGAAAACGTACATTGGTAGGTTCTTGAGCATTCTATTCAGGGAGATTTGTATTGAAACCTTAGTGTTTTTATCTATGCATTTTATTCAGATTATTATTCTTACTTTGATTATGTATGAGTAGTTATCAACTAGGTTTAGGGTTTAATAATGGTACAGATGGATTAGCCAAACAATAGAATTGCTAGGGTTATTATTAGATATATCAATAGAATTTTGTTTATTACTTGTATTCTAGAGTAGCTAACTAGAACCCTGATAATATGATAGTTAGGCGCATGCGAGAGCATTGTCTACTACCGAAATTAATCATGTTGAGCTAGTTTGCTAGAAACAAATGAGAGTTCTATAATCTACTTGCCTGAAACCCTAGATCTAGCATATTTACATTTACATCTAGTTATTTTATTAGCATATTTCCATATTCACATTATTAGCTTATTTCCATATTGCATCTATACTCTCTAATAAGGAATATTTCCTTAGACTGATTACTTGTTACCAATATATATATATATATAATCACCTAGTTTAACTTTAGGAATAAGATATTTATTGTGTGTCATTGTTCTCTGTGGATTCGATCCCTAAGTACTACACATGATCTCTCTTGGCAAGAGTATTATTTTGCGTGTTGAGATTAAGGGTTAATTTGATAGTTGATTGTTTATGATATTTATACCCTGCTAGAACAGTAAACAACACGCATGTCAAATTTGGCACCGTTGCCGGGGAAAATTGATCACCATTAGATTTAATTTCTAGGGTTTAGTCTAGTTTTTTTTACTTTCAAGTTACTGATTTTTTTTCTTTTGTCTTTCAGGTGCATGCAAAAGAGTACCAGTAGTAGTAAAGGACAAGAATTACTTTTCTCAAACCCGTAGAAACTCAAACGTACAATCTGCAAAGAAAGATGACAAGCATCGATCGATGACAGACATTCATCATCGATTGAAACTTCTTTATGGATAGCATCGACCGGCATCAGAACTCTAGCATCGACCGACATTGATCACTTAGCATCGATCGACAACATCTCATCCGCATCAATCGACGATAGCAGACGAGTTCAGATGGTTGTGCCTATAATTGTGGTTCAGAATGAGAATGGAGACTTGCCTGACCTCAACGGTCATCTGCGTAATGCAGCAGGTCAAAAGATAGACGATCAGGGGGCTGTAATCCCTGATAAAGAAGCAGAAGCAGACACTGCAATATCTCAACACGAAGCTAACGCCCAAGCTGCTCACCGAACGCTGACTGAATACAACCGTCTAGACCAGTTCTACGCCAACAGATTCGCCATTCGTCCTCCAGCTTTTCAGAGAAACGATTTTGAGATCAAGCTAGCTTTCTTTGGACTTGTAGCGCAGACACCTTACCATGGGTTACGACATAAGCACCCTATGGATCATCTGGGGTGGTTTCAGGATCTACTGACTGCTATTAAAGCCAATGGAGTCCCTCAGGACTATCTTTTCTGTAAGCTCTTCAAGTACTCACTTGCTGGAGAAGTTTCATATTGGCTTAAGCAACTACCACCAGGATCCTTGACATCGTGGACTGACACCAAAAACGCTTTCTTGAGTAACTTCTTCGATGACGGTAGAGCAGAAGATCTGAGGAGCAAGATTGCTACTTTTTCACAAGAAACTTCAGAGTCTTTCAAAATTTCGTTGATCAGATTCAAATCATACCAGAGAGACTGTCCACATCACGGGTTCAGCGAAGTACAGCTTCTCAGCCCTTTCTTCAGAGGTATTGAATTACAATACCATATGGCTTTGGACACAGCTAGTGAGGTAAATTTTAGTACCAGAATCCATGAAGAAGCCACAAGAATAATTGAGAATTTGGCATCTAGCAGCAGCACCAAGAACACTGATTATGAGAGAGGAAAATCAGCTCCAGCAGTAAGCAAGGAGCAGTTTGAGGAGGTCAAGGAAAAACTAGATAGTGTTCAGAGATTTTTCAAGAAACAGGTTACTTTCGCAGATGTGGAAGCAATTGAGTCTGGAGAAGATGAGATTGAAGAGGAAGATGTAAGCTACATTGATGAGAATGGTTTCCAGAGACAAGGGAACCCAAGCTTCAACATGAACTCCTATGGTGCTGGTCAAAGGAGTAACTTCAATCAAAATTCACATGGCAAACCCTTCAACAACAACAGGACTTATGGATCTTCCTACTACCATAATCCCCCTCCAGAAGGTCCGGAAAGCAAGACTGAAGCAATGGTTGATAGAGTCTTAGAGGGAAAGCAGAAGCTGGCTGTGGATTTCAATGGAAAGATAGATTGTATATACCTCAACCTCAGCACTCATGTGAGGAAACTGGAGAATCAAGTGATACAAACAAGTGAGACCATCAAAAAGCATGAGAGCTTGATAAAGGATAAAATCAAGCCTGGGCAAAGACACCTTGTCAATGATTTGATTGATGATGATTTCTGGTAGGAAGTCAAGAGAGAGAATGTAGCACCCCCAATCCTGAATAAGGATCGTGGGACTGACCATGGTTCGAGGGAATGAGCTAAGGATCGTTTAGATCAAGTTAAATACGTTCCATGGTCAGAATAGGGTTAGGTCATAAGGACTTAACCAAAGGAGAGGGAAAGAAACGAGTTAAAAGAGCTGGACAAGTGTTTGGGCAGCTGGACCAAGTGTACGGCCAGCTCGACCAGCTAAACACAGTTCGACCAAGCTCAGCTCAGCTCAACACTACCTAGGTCAGCTCATTCAGCTGAGCTACCAGCTCAGTCAGCTGGACCAGCTAGGGATCAGCTCAACTCAGCTGGACGGAGTGTTTGGGTTCTGGGCGGTTGGTCCGGGTCCGGGCCGGTGGTGGGCCAAGGTGGTCCGGCCATGGTGGTTGGGGCCTGGTGGACCCTTGGGCTAGGCCATGGGCTAAGTGTTAGACCCCGACCCGGATTTCCTTACCACCAGTATGTCTGTGGGTCGCCTTTCTCGACCAAACATGGTCCGTTTTGGATTTGAACTCATAATTAGGATTTTTATCTATTTTTCCTCTACGAGGTTAGGTTCAGTTCAGTTCATAGTGTTCGCTAATCCTATCCAGCATCCTAGCAAGACACTATGATTCACAGGAATAATAACATGTACCTTACTGCCTTGGTGTGTGGTTGATTGCTCATCCAACCATCCGACCCATCCTTTCTTATCCAGCTTAGCTCGTTCAAGACTTAAACCGAATCCCCTTGTTCCTTAGTCACTCAACCAACCATCCCCACATGACCAAGTAACAAAGAGAGACGGCTCATTCCCATTATAGCCATCCATCTCCAGTCGGTATGCTAACCACATTACCACTCCAAAACCAGACACTGATCAACTCATGATCAGTCAGTATACAACTCGGCCTTACAGCCCCTCAAAACAGACCATGACTCCAATTAATCACCAGAATATCCACACTCGATCCATCAGACCATCCAATATCCTGATCCACACCGATCAGCATCATCTAGTACTCAGACTATACTTAATCCAGTAGTCCAGACCTGTCACGATCACACTGCCCTGGAAGGCCCACTCTCAGATAATCAAACTTGATCCAGCATGATAACTCGCAATCCAGTGATCTTCAGATCATAGACCCAACACCAGCAAATCACTAAAATCACAGTACCTGGGTTAACTTTTTCGTCCACTTATGCTGTTTTATCCGGACGTCCAGTCTTCTGATCGCATCCAGACTCGACCCTAACTGCCTCTCAATCGAACTCAGACACACATACAGCGATCTTAACCACCAGGTCTTCCCATCTCGATGGCGATCAATCAAGCATTCCACAGAATCAGCCGGAATATACTTTCCTGGCCTCACGATTGATTTCCACTAACACCTGCCTCCGGTGAAGTTCTTCTTGCGATACCTCAGACTGATTGAGATACCGATCAGAACCACTCGCAGACTAGACAGAGACATTCCGATACCCCTCCAGCCATCACTACGACCCGAATCGGCTCTATGGCTATCCTTCACTCCATTTCGATCAGTCTCCCTTCTCTTCTTCGGTTTTCCTCTGTTTTTTCCCAGAACTCATGTTCTGTTCCACGGAGTGTGATCCACTGTCATATACAGACCAGTGCGCACCAAATACGGCTCCATGGCGGTCCATTTCCATCATGATCGGCCATCTTCAAGCTTTAAATTGATCCGATCGTCATACTCCCTCTCTCTCTCTTTGGTTTTCTCTGTTTGTCTCTCTGTTTCTCTCCAGAAACGAGTAAAGGGAAGTTGGTCCCCCCTTTTGTCCACGAAATTCCCCTTAATAGGAATTTGGGCGGTTACTCCTTGGCCTTAACCGCCCATAACTGTTTTTCTCAACTGTCCCACGACCAGAATAAGTCACTAACCGTCCTCGACAGTTTATTTCTTTCTGCCAAACTGCCTTAACCGCCCAGTAACAGTTACACAGTCTAAATTGCTCATGGCAGTTTCTTTCCCACAGCCAACTGCCAAGTGACAGTTTATTAACTGTCCAGAACCAATTCAGAACTGTCCTATTTAACTGTTCATTAACTGATCCAGTAACCGTCCAGGTCGGTTAAACATTCCAGTAACCACCTGGAACTGCCTAATAACCATACCGGATAACTATTCCGTAACTGTTCCATAACTGCTCCTTGTCGGTTATTTTTACTTAACTCCCGGCAGTTCCATAACTGCCTTGGCAGTTCCACTACCCAGTAACCGTCCCAGTCAGTTAACAAGTTCAGTAACTACTCTGGAACTGCCCTGGTAACCGCTCTGGTAACCACCCAGTAACCGCCAGCTAATTGTTCCCGCCATTCACTTGGCTTATCAGTATATGTTTGGCTTAGTAACCGTTCCCGCCAAAACATATATCAATCAGTCCATTAATAGACTAAGTGATCTCAGATGACAAGTCCAACTGCCTTGTCCTAAACCGACCCGATTAGTCCGACAAGCTCAACTACCATGTCTGGACCCGACAATATTGTCCCAAACCGACCAACACTGTCCTAGACGACATGTCTAATCCTGACTAAATCATCTGATAAGTCTAGCTAACCCGTCCTTGGACTGATCCAGCTCAGACTGCGGAACGCGGGCGTTACAAGTCTCCCCCACTTGGAATGAATTCGTCCTCGAATTCAGCTGTAAGTATAACCTTGTTCTATCTCTTCAGGTTATTCCAGACTTCCGGCATTCAGTTGCTTTACCTTAGTTTACAGACTTCGGTCGTTCGACCATATGCATTATCTAAACCTTCATGCTACTGAAATCAGAACACTTGATCGCAACCACACTTGGATTCGATCTCAGTTATTGACTTGTTCGATCCAGTTTCTTTACCATACATTTAGTCCCATTGACTCGTTTCATCTCAGTAACTCACTAAGCGTAGTAGTTCTTATTTTTCGAGCAATCTATTGGTGGCCGGACACACACTTTGGCGAGAACACTTGACTCCCAACAGTGTTGACCGGTTTACCTCAATTCTCAAAGTTTTAACTCACTACCTTAGTTAAGTTTTCCAGTCTCCTATCTTTACCCAATCACGGTCACTCTTTTGACTTTATGTTAGTCCTCCCAGGATTCAGTCCAAACAGGTCTTAGTCCATTCTTCGACTAGACTGTTTGATTTGCATAATCTAATCCTATAGCATGGACCCCCTCCGAATGCTAGGACACATGATTATTTTCAGAACACACGAATCACTCCCATCGAGAGGTCCAACGGAACTTACCGAGTGAAAGAGTTATTCTATGAAATAAAATCTCGTTTTTTCAACTAAAAAAAATGAGCCTTGCGACGAGACGCGGACAGGTTCAGTAGTCACAACTGATTACCCTCTTGTTTGGAACCCTCTTTTTTCTTGGTTGGACCAACCGGCAGGAATTCCGCCTCCTCCGACTCAAACATTGGATTAGCTTCAGTAATCAAGGTCCGAAACTCAAATAGCAAATCGAAACCCTCTACATGGGTGTGCTATAAAACTAGGAGAAGTTGATCCTTTCAGTTGTTTCCAAGGATCTCTCTTAGATCCCAACAGGCTTTCCGATCACTTCTGATTGTAGCAGACTTCCTAAGATTCTTACTGATCTTTCTTGATACTTACAGATCACTCTTGATCCTTACAGGTTTTTCCTTCCCAGACAAAACTCTTGGTCCTTACAGAATTTTCTTTCCTGGATCCCACACTTGATCCTTTACACGGTTTTATTTTCGGACTCTCAGTCTCTCTCAGTTCACAAACCCATAATGGCCAACTCATCTAGTTCCCATTAAATCAGTTACAGTCATGTCTTGGAAAGCTCTATGGCTCCCACCGACATCAGAACAATCAGAACAATCAGAACATATAGACGTCAACAGACACGTGATGGCAAACTCTCCACTAGTTCTCACGCACGCTTTCATCGCGATCAGAAACCCACAGTAGTGAACTCATTGAGTTCCAGTATCAGTACAGTTATGCCTTGGAAAGTACGGTTTCCCACAGGCATCAGACATGATTTCTGCAGACACCAATACATGCACGCGATGGCAAACCAACTGGTTCCCATCGACGCGATAACAGATACGTCTTGGCGAACTCTCCGGTTCCCACAGACGCAATACAGAACACGCGATGACAGTAACTCATACGTCTTGGATACGCTCAGTCTCCACAGACGCCAGAACAGACAGACGTCAGCACATGCCTTGGCAAACCCATCGGTTTCCCAAGGTCATATAACCATAGTCATATGAACGCTTCGGCAAACCCACTTGGTTCTCAAAGGCGCCACGCTCAACAAACACCCAATCGCTCGTCAGGCATAATCATCCCAAGTCATCGAGCAACCATCTTTTGATCCAGCTAGGTCTTAGTAAGCATCATAACTATACACACCTAAACTGATCTAAACTCTTACATGAAAGGAATCGATCACCTGATGAACATCGTCACTCCGACCACAACCCATCATCTATAGCATCTAGTACCTACGAGTAGTTTCTTGATCACCGAACTAGTATTTGGCAAGTTCACCTGACATCCAATTTCTTGTTCCGGTAACCTCAACTATCGAACGTTATAAACCTACTATGACAATCGAGCTTAGTCCTCTTGACAATTCCTTTGTCCAGTTCTCTATATCCAGACTTGCTTAGACCGGCACATACTATCATGTAAAACTTACTCAGATTTTCCAAAACCATTCCTGGAACCTCCGTTCCAGTTCCAGGACCAGCTTGTCCATCTCTTGATAATCTTAGAGTTCGTCTAAGCATTCCTAACAAAAAGGTACACTATGAATGCAAGTTCTCTCTAACTTTACATACTCGCACCAATGCCTTAGTCATTTATCCTTAGACTTTTACATGGACGACATGTCCATCTTAGTTCCTCGATCCTTTGATTCGGTCAGTTTATTTCTCAGCAATACGCCCATTGCTTTAACCCGTACATGCAGAGTTTTAACATCCTTTGTTGAGACATTCATATCGGTTCTCGGAACACCTGTACAACCAATTTCCGAACATGCCATTCATGCTCATCCAGTTACAGCATGATCAGATCCTTGTCTCCACATCCGACCTCCTTGGTCCTTGACAGTCTATTGTCATACTTCAACTTTTCCAAATCACATTGGCTTTCTTGAACCACTTGATTCATCTTGACTTTCGTACGCCTATCATTCCTTAAGCTTCAGAAACTCTTAGCCCATCCTTCATGTTTCTTCACTTCAGAATTCGGATCCATTGACTTCCATGAACCTCTAAGTCGTTCCATGACTTAGCTAAATTTTTGAACAGCAATCCGATCATTCTCCAAATGACCTTCACTCCAGTTTCCATTCCAGACAGACTTCAAAGTTACAACTCGCCCATACAAGTGTAACGCCGACTTAGATCCAAAGATCAAGTCTTTCAATCAGTTCTTCAATGCTTCTCCCTTAGCATTATTTGCGTCATTTCTGTTTAGACAAACTTGAATCTTGCGTAAGTCCTTGTCCTAGAACCGTAATCGCTCTGATACCACTTGTTAGACCCCGACCCAGATTTCCTTACCACCAGTACGTCTGTGGGTCGCCTTTCTCGACCAAGCATGGTCCGTTTTGGATTGGAACTCATAATTAGGATTTTTATCTATTTTTACTCTACGAGGTTCAGTTCAGTTCACAGTGTTCGCTAATCCTATCCAGCATCCTAGCAAGACACTATGATTCGCAGGAATAATAACATGTACCTTACTGCCTTGGTGTGTGGTTGATTCCTCATCCAACCATCCGACCCATCCTTTCTTATCCAGCTTAGCTCGTTCAAGACTTAAACCGAATCCCCTTGTTCCTTAGTCACTCAACCAACCATCCCCACATGACCAAGTAACAAAGAGAGACGACTCATTCCCATTATAGCCATCCATCTCCAGTCGGTATGCTAAACCACATTACCACTCCACAACCAGACACTGATCAACTCATGATCAGTCAGTATACAACTCCGCCTTACAGCCCCTCAAAACAGACCATGACTCCACTTAGTCACCAGAATATCCACACTCGATCCATCAGACCATCCAATATCCTGATCCACACCGATCAGCATCATCTAGTACTCGAACTATACTCAATCCAGTAGTCCAGACCTGTCACGATCACACTGTCCTGGAAGGCCCACTCTCAGATAATCAAACTCGATCCAGCATGATAACTCGCAATCCAGTGATCTTCAGATCGTAGACCCAACACCAGCAAATCACTAAAATCACAGTACCTGGGTTAACTTTTTTGTCCACTTATGCTGTTTTATCCGGACGTCCAGTCTTCTGATCGCATCCAGACTCGACCCTAACTGCCTCTCAATCGAACTCAGACCCACATACAGCGATCTTAACCACCAGGTCTTCCCATCTCGATGGCGATCCATCAAGCATTCCACTGAATCAGCCGGAATATACTTTTCTGGCCTCACGATCGGTTTCCACTTACACCTGCCTCCGGTGAAGTTCTTCTTGCGATACCTCAGACTGATTGAGATACCGATCAGAACCACTCGCAGCCTAGACAGAGACATTCCGATACCCCTCCAGCCATCACTACGACCCGGATCGGCTCTATGGCTATCCTTCACTCCATTTCGATCAGTCTCCCTTCTCTTCTTTGCTTTTCCTCTGTTTTTCCCCAGAACTCATGTTCTGTTCCACGGAGTGTGATCCACTGTCATATACAGACCACTGCGCACCAAATACGGCTCCATGGCGGTCCATTCCCATCATGATCGGCCATCTTCAAGCTTTAAATTGATCTGATTGTCATACTCCCTCTCTCGTTGGTTTTCTATGTTTTTCTCCAGAAACGAGTAAAGGGAAGTTGTTCCCCCCTTTTGTCCACGAAATTTCCCTTAATAGGACTTTGGGCGGTTACTCCTTAGCCTTAACTGCCCATAACTGTTTTTCTCAACTGTCCCACGGCCAAAATAAGTCACTAACCGTCCTCGACAGTTTATTTCTCTCTGCCAAACTGCCTTAACCGCCCAGTAACAGTTACACAGTCTAAACTGTTCATGGCAGTTTCTTTCCCACAGCCAACTGCCAAGTGACAGTTTATTAACTGTCCAGAACCAATTCAGAACTGTCCTATTTAACTGTTCATTAACTGATCCAGTAACCGTCCAGGTCGGTTAAACATTCCAGTAACCACCTGGAACTACCTAATAACCATACCGGATAACTATTCCGTAACTGTTCCATAACTGCTCCTAGTCGGTTATTTTACTTCTCCCGGCAGTTCCATAACTGCCTTGGCAGTTCCACTACCCAGTAACTGTCCCAGTCAGTTAACAAGTTCACTAACTACTCTGGAACTGCCCTGGTAACCGCTCTGGTAACCACCCAGTAACCGCCAGCTAATTGTTCCCGCCATTCACTTGGCTTATCAGTATATGTTTGGCTTAGTAACCGTTCCCGCCAAAACATATATCAATCAGTCCATTAATAGACTAAGTGATCTCGGATGACAAGTCCAACTGCCTTGTCCTAAACCGACCCGATTAGTCCGACAAGCTCAACTACCATGTGTGGACCCGACAATATTGTCCCAAACCGACCAACACTGTCCTAGACGACATGTCTAATCCTGACTAAATCATCTGATAAGTCTAGCTAACCCGTCCTTGGACTGATCCAGCTCAGACTGCAGAACGCGGGCGTTACACTAAGC
>CAJHQQ010000390.1:0-205873 GCA_905132885.1 Moricandia moricandioides
TTTTATCAGCATCGACCGCTTCAGCAACATCAGGGATATCATCATCATCATCATCGTTTTCATCTTCAGCCAAATTATCATCATTTTCATCACCTTCTTCATATTCTCCCCCTTCATCATCTTCTTCCCCTTCATCTAAAACCGTTCTCATCATTTTAAGGCTTGATACACAAAGACGTACTTTATGCATTTTAGTTGTCTCGAGCAAGTTCCAAACTTGTCTATTACTTGTAACATGAATTGGAGAGGTGTCTGGAGCCATTTGTTGCATCATTGCTTCTGGTAATGAGTAGGTTAACTCCAAAACCTTTATTTTCATGTCCATGTTATAACCTTCTTGAGCCATTTCAACAAGTTCAGCATGTGTCAAACCTTCACTCGAAAAGAACATTCTCGCTCCTTTGAAATTATCAACCACAAAATTCCAAGAATCATCTTTCAACAACCATTCTCAATACACTACAGGTAGCTGACGCATCATCTGAAAAATTCAAATTAAAACACATTAGTAAACATAGAACATCAACTTCAATCGAGAAGACTTTAATAAACATGAATGTTGGTAACCTTATAAATATCCCAAGTAAGTTACAAAATTCCTTTCAATAGCACCAATAATGATTAATATACATGAATTAACAAGAAAATATTAAAAAAGTCTTTATAGTTTTAGAGAAAATGAAATTTCATTAAACATTGACGTAGTCGACTTCCAGAAGACTTACAAGGAAGTCGTCCAGAAGACTTACACGGAAGTCGTCGAAAAGGTCATTTTTGCAATTGAAAATTTACAAAGAAAGACTTCTAGAGAGGTATACTCTACAACAGACTTCTTTGGGAGTCTTCCTTTGTAAATATTGTCTTACTTTTGTTTTCAAAAAAAATCTCAAAAATACCAGAGAAAACGTCCCGGTAAGTCATCTAGAATAAATATGTTAGTTTTGCAATTGACCAAATTGTGTCAGAAATTTGACTCTTTCTAGACCACTTACAAGTAAGTCGTCTAGATGAAAAAAAACTTAAATATTTAATATTAACTAGAAGACTTATATGTAAGTCGTCTCAGATTACTTTTTCAATTAAAAAATAAAACATAAATATTTAATTTTAACTAGACGATTTACATGTAAGTCGTCCGTCAGACGACTTACATGGAAGTCTTCTGTGATATCCAAGGTTTGATCAGAATATCAGAAATAATTTCTGGAAGACTTCCGCGTAGGTCTTCTGACGGACGACTTACACGTAGGTCGTCTGAGTAAAATTAAATATTTAAGTTTTATTTTTCAAATGCAAATGTAACCTGAGAGGACTTACATATAAGTCGTCTAGTAAATATTAAATATATAAGTCATCTCGGAAAGTCAAATTTCTGACACAATTTGGTCAAATGCAAAAATAACATGTTTATCCTAGACGACTTACTAGGAGGTCTTCTGTGGTATTTGGAGATTTTTTTTTTGTTAACAAAGAAAACTGGACGACTTCCAGATAAGTCGTCTCTAAAAATACATATAAAAGTCAATTGCAAAACTAACCTCTGCATTGACCAGACGACTTCCGTGTAAGTCTTCTATGTCTAGAAGACTTATGCGGAAGTCGTCTAAGCGAACAAATCTGGAAAAAAAATTGATTTCATACCTTAAATTAGTGAGATAACTTCCTTAGCACACAAAACTCTTCTCCAAGCACACAAAAGCTCAAAAGAAATCGATCCACCAGGAATCGTAAGCTTGAATCAAAATCTTGAATTTTTAAGATGAATATAGAGAGAAAGTAAAAGGATTTAGTTTTTTAGCATAAGAAATGAGATTAGAGGATTGAAAACCGAACTTTAGGTGCATTAAGAGTTTCAAATTGGTTGTTCATGGTGGTTGGTGTATTGATGGAAATAACATTATTTTAAATATTTGATGAAGATGAAGATGATAGAGCAAAATACTCATTTTCGGGAAAAAAAATAATGACATTTTCGTGAATAATCAGAACTTTTAGGGTAAATATGGCAAATGAAAATTTCAAAAAAAAAAAAATTATGGATTAGTTTTGTGTTTGACTTCAAATTTTAAGTCATTTTTGCAAAAAGTCCAATAATAATAGTAATAAAAATAGTAATAACAAATATAATAATAATAATAATTCAAATTATATACAAAATTTTACTATCAGGAGAATCTTATTATAACAAAACTAAATAATACTTTTATAGTAATTATTATATGGACTAGATCCTTGCTTTTATGCTATTTAACTTGGTTTTTAACCAATCAGTCAATTTACTAAACAAATTGCATATCACATGTTTCAGTTTTTTGTATGAAAATTATTTTAGCTAATCCAAATGTAATTAATCTTGTATATAAAGCATGACCAGTAGAAAAATATTTATCTTAATAACGAGAAGTTGACCGGAGATCGGAGAACCAACCATTCATGTTTTCAGGTTATTATATCATGTGATGTTTTCTCTTTTATAAGAATATACACTGTGAATTATTCAAAACTTTGTTCATGAAACATGACCATATGTTAATAAAAATTAATGTATATATATATATATATATATATATATGTGTGTGTGTGTAGATTCTAACAATACTAAACATATAAATTTCCGGTTAAAATTATACAAATAAATATTGAACCATAACTTCTTCAATTCTATATGCCAATAAACACTAGAAAGCATACATGTAAATTAATCATGAACCAATTCTTCATGAGATTAACGAAAAGCATGTAAACTGGCCAAGTTAAAATCAATATGTTATGAGACCAACTATGGTCTTAATCTATTCAGACAAACGTTTTATCAAACTTAACAACAGATCTAATCATGGTTCACGTAAAATACTTTTACATAAACGTAATTTAAACCAATATTTTATCACAAGTATCAACATATTATTTCAATTATCACAAAAAAATCCCAAGAATTCTAACAAATTGAACCGAAACCAAACAAAAATTTGACTAACAAATTGAACCAAACCAACATCTCTCTTATCAAAATTTTAACCAACGATTCTAACACATGTGATGAATTGTTATCGATGTACGAATGGGGAAATAAGTATATATAATAACAACCACTTATCTCATTTGATGACGAAAGATGAGAGATCAGAAAAGACATCAAGCACATGAAATTTTCATACTCCTTTCGATCTTCGTTGCTCAGCAATTATAAGTTAACATGAAGAAATTATGGACTTCAACGTTAGTTACATAGTTATATAAAACTGAATCATAATAAATGATTCTTAAGCAAAAAGGACATACATTAAAATGATATAGAAAATATATCAAATGGAATATTATAATTTATACAGGATCGCTAATTTTTTAATTAGGAACAATTGTAGTTCATAACACACAAATATGACATTACTTTAATAAACAGTATAGCTTGACTCGTGCATCCGCACGGATGTTTATTTCAATAAAATAAATATGAGAAAACGGTCAAAAAAAGCCTGAACTTTTAAATTTATGTCAAAAAAGCTTGAACTTATGTTTAAGCCAAAAAAACTTCCAATTATTTTAAAATCACCTTTTTAAATCTCATATTTTGTTGACTGGACCAAATTAGAAATCCGATTAAGTCAACATTTAACTCTTTAAACGGCTGTTAAATAGCAAAACGACGTCGTTTTGAAAATCGATTCACAATTAACAAAACAACGTCGTTTTGTATCTCATCCATTTTTTTATTTCTTTTTCTTCTATTTCGTGACAAACCAGAAACAAAAAAAAACTAGTCTCTACACTCTCTCAAATCTCCAAATTCTTCATTTTATAATCTCTCTAGATGAAGACAAGCAATAGTTCTTTCTCCGGCGACAGGTAATGATTCTCATCTGTTTGATTAAGTGGAATTGTCATTCTCAACTACTTGTCGGGTTTTAGGTGACGAGAGCTTGGTATTGGTTTCTTGTCGAGTTTTATGGTTGTTAATGTTGGTTTTTGTCTTTAGCATTTTTAAGAAGTCTCGCTCTATGTCTGAGGAAGGCGAGAGTCGTGCAACCTTCATTATTACCTTCTTCATCGGCTTCATTCTCTTGCTCGTTCGTAGCTTCTATAGGTTCCCTACCAGTTTCCCCTCCTGCTCCCTCAGTATGAAGAGCCCGAAGTAATCCCATTGTCCTTGCCATCCTCTGCGTCGTCAATGGAGAGATTATATAATGAAGAGATTGGAGATTTGAGAGAATGTAGAGATTAGGGTTTTTAATTTGGGGATAGTTTTTTGTTTCTGGTTTGTAACGAAAGAGAAGAAGAAGAAATAAGAAAATGGATGAGATACAAAACGACGTCGTTTTGTTAATTGTGAATCAATTTTCAAAACGACGTCGTTTTGCTATTTAACAGCCGTTTAAAGAGTTAATTGTTGACTTAATCGAGTTTCTAATTTGGCGCAGTCAACAAAATATGAGATTTAAAAAGGTAATTTTCAAATAATTAGAAGTTTTTTTGGCTCAAACATAAGTTCAAGTTTTTTTTTTGGCATAAATTTGAAGTTCGGGTTTTTTTTGACCATTTTCTCAAATTTTTTCAAAGATCAAAAATATAATGGTTGCGCATATATATTTATGATAAATTGATCATTTTTAATTGTCTTTAATTTTTTGGTTGATCATCTTGTGGTCGGATACTAAACCAATCAGAATTATACAAGATATTCATCAATTAGTAAATTTTAATTACATAAAGCATTTTTGATTTATTTATCTATTTATTTATAAATTAAAATACTAATTATTATCTTTATGTATATTAATAATTCTATTTTCCCAAAAAAATATTTAAATTATTATTTTGTTCACATAAGCAATTATCTTTGAATTATGTGCTTGGATACATAGTTTTTCACCAACTGGAACTAAGATAAATTTTTTTAGTAAAACAGATTAACCTGAACTTTTAATCATATGCAAAATCTGGTATTTTTCTTTTTTTATTTTTATAATTGGCATAAAGTTAATTTTGATTAACTAATAATCTTTATGTTTCATTTTAATTTTCATTTAGGTTTGTGCACACATATTAAGAAAATATTTAATTTTACATACTTTCCAAACAAAAACATCATTACCTATAAACCTAACCACATTTCAACCAATAAAAAAATAGAATAACATATGAAGTAAATAAGTTTTTCATTAAAATCATAAAATGACACTTTTTTGAAACAAAAATTTTATTCTACAATGACATCTAAATTGAAACGGATGGAATAAAAATGTACATATTATTATGGTAATATAATTAATGATCTTATTTATTGTTATAGTAATATAAATAAAGTTGTTAAACCGAGTGAAAATAAATGATAAGTAATATAATAACTTGTTGAAATAAGGTAAGCTCTATTTCGTACTTCAATTTTAATAGTATAGATGAGAGAACACTTATCATAGATTTTAGTAAAACCGAAGATATATCGCAGATATCATATGATATATTAGGTTTTCATCGTATGAATAAACCAGAACTAGATCTCGGTGTTTCCAATAAATAAAACAACAATGAATTACCACTAGGTTTTTTTTTAATTCATACTCAGATGGCTAGGACTTTATACTGATAAAGTGTTATAAATAAATAAGAGAAGAGAGAAATTGATGTATATTATTTTATGAGTAATGAATCTTTTATATATGATTACAATAACTTGGAAACTAAGTAGAATTTAGGGTACAAATAGACTTGACAATCATGCTAATATAATATTTTTTTATAATAGACATCACATAATATTCATAGCAACTTAGTAGAAGTTGGAGCAAGGGATATTCTCTTTTTCTCAGGTAAGTCACGCTGAATCTATAAAGATTATTTATCCAAAGAAATTATTTTATTTTAATTTACAAACTAGGTAGTGACTCGCGTCTTGCGTAGGATGAGAGAATTAATTAAGTTATTTTATTATTTAATAAGGATTATGTGTGATTTATTTTATTATTATCGTAAAAACAATAATAATTGTACAAACAAATTATAGATCTTGTATAACATAATAAATTATAGGGCCAAACATTTTTGAACACTTTCAAAAGGGTCTATAATGAAATAATATTGAGCCTATTGTAGTAAACAAACGAGCGAGCTACAAATGAAAAAAAGTTAACTTTATTTCATTTTTAATTTTCTTTTAAAAGAGGTACTTACCATAAACACCAAAATACTTGAAAGAGGCTTAGAGCATCTCCAACCCTACTACTAAATTACTGTAAAATGGAGTGGAAAATGCAATCGAACAAACATTTGTTTATTCATGGTTGCATTTTTTACTCTATTTTGCAGTAATTTATGCAGCATAGTTGGAAATGCCCTTAGGGTTTGTTAGGAAGATTCGATCTCTTCACACTTACATAAAGCTTGTAGAGTACTTTTGTGATAATTTTCTTTATATCTTCAGCTGTTCCGATTTCTTCTCTTGTCTAAGAATCAATTTCATTCCGAGATAAGATCAAAACATTTCAACGGATTCGTGTTGTGGTTGTCCTATTTCGCGAAATTGAAGATCCGGCTTAAGGTTTTCATCTGCATCTCTGTTTCTTTATTTCATGGTCGTTTGGGTTATTTGTTGCCTTACTCTTTGGAAATCAATTTTTCAGGAGATCAAATTATTTGCGAAATGATTATAATGAAAAAGCTACTCATTTTAGCCCATAAATGGTGATGCCAAGGTTAATGATTTTGAATCTGATTTCAACGCTTTAATATGACCTCAGCTGGAGAAAAGAACTTTTATTTACTAAGTGGAAGGCTTTGCTTGTCCTACTCTATAGGAGTTAGAGATAGTCCATTACCAGAAGATAATTATTTCATCAAATGAAACGTTTATGACATTGTTGTAGAGAATGTAGGTCTGAATGAATTCTTATTAAGTGTTGAGAGAGGAATATATACAGAGTATACAAGAAGAACTATGGTAAGTAGTTATGAAGATTGATACACAAGCATAATCACATCAAAGAGGATATCTCTTTCCATACACCCCCTCAAGATGGAGGAGGTGAGATGACTCCAATCTTGCTTCGAAGCTCCTGAAAGTGTGGTCTGGAAAGCGGTTTGGTAAGGCCATCAGCTAACTGGTCTTTAGTTGAAACATGAGCAACCCGAAGGAGACCATTCTGCACTTGTCCGCGAACAAAGTGGAAGTCAATGGCTATGTGTTTCATCCTGGAGTGGAAAACTGGATTGGCTGAGAGATATGTGGCTCCCACGTTGTCACAGTAAATAGTTGGGCATTGAGAAATGATGACCCCAAGTTCCGTGAGTAGGGAGCATATCCATCGAAGTTCCGCTGCTGCATTAGCCACTGCACGATACTTCGCTTCGGTGGAGGAGCGGGACACACCTTGTTGCTTCTTGGAGGACCATGACAGTGGCTGGTTGCCGAGGTAGACAACATAAGCGTTAGTGGATACGTAGTCATCAGTGTCACCGGCCCAATCCGCATCAGAGAAAACATGGAGTTGCGAATGAGCCTGTTTCTTGAGAAAGATGCCATGTGTAGGAGTGCCAGACAAGTATCGCAACACTCTTTTCGCCGCTTGCCAATGATCCTCGGTGGGCTTGTGCATAAACTGAGACAAACGGTTTACAGCATAGGAGATATCAGGTCTGGTCAAAGCCAAGTACTGCAGGCTGCCGATTACCATCCTGTATTCACGTGGATCAGATAGTGCAGGGCCAGAGTGAAGACTCAGTTTTGGCGAGGAAGGAAGAGGAGCTGCAACTGTTTTGGCTTGTGTCATGTTGGTTCTGTGGAGTAGATCAAGAATGTACTTCCTCTGCATCAGATGAAGTCCACTTGTAGTTCTGGTAGCTTTTATCCCAAGAAAATAACTGAGAGTGCCAAGATCTTTGATGGAAAACCGATGTGCTAGATTATCAAAGACATGTTGCACCAGTGCTGGATTAGTTCCCGTGACAAGCATATCATCAACATATACTAACAGATAGACCCATTGGTTGTCACGCTTGTAGATGAAGAGAGATGCATCACTCTGAGAGTTGACAAAGCCAACAAACAATAACTAGGTTTTCAGTTCGACGTACCAGGCACGGGGAGCCTGCTTGATTCCATAAATAGCCTTTCGAAGCTTGCAGACATGATGAGGTTTGTCTGGGTCAACAAACCCAGGGGGCTGGCACATGTAAACTTTTTCGGTGAGGTTACCTTGGAGGAAGGCGTTATTAACATCAAGTTGACGAATCTGCCAGTCTCGGTTAACCGCAATACCAAGTACTGTCCGAATAGTGGTAGGTTTAATGACTGGACTGAAGGTATCAGTGAAGTCTAAACCAGGTTGTTGATGATAACCTTTGGCAACAAGCCTCGACTTATGGTGATCCAGCGTGCCGTCTGCGTTGTACTTAAGAGTATAGACCCAGCGACAACCAACAACATTCATATGAGGTTTGAATGGGACTAAGTCCCATGTTCTGTTGCGGACCTGGGAATTGAACTCTAAAGACATCGAGTTCCTCCACTTGTCATCCCGCATTGCTTGGGTCCAAGTTGTTGGTTCACGAGGTGCGACTGGTTTGGCTATAGATGTTAAGGAGAACTTTTTGGTAGGTTTGGTGATGACATTTTTAGCTCTTGTTCGCATGGGATGATGATTTGCAGGTGGTGGAACTACTTGAGGTAGAGGATCGGCAGGGAGATTTTTGGAAGTATTTTGTGGGCTGGAGTTTTCTGGTGATTGTGTTTCTGGTGTTGGTGTGGGTATCGGTGAGGAGTGGGATGTGTGAGTAGGTGTAGGTGAGTGGTGTGGGTTGCTGTTGTCCTCTTGCAGAGCTGAAGATGTCGCTGTAGAAGGTTCCCTTGTTGGTGACAGATCTAGCGGCAAGGGCACTTGAGCAGAGAGCCTGGGTGAAATTGAGAGTGGCCTTGGAGGTAATATCGGGACCGAGTGATGTACACCTGCAGGAACCTGATTCTCAGAAGAGAGGTTAGATGCAGTAGATAAAGACTGGAAAGGAAAGTGATTTTCATTGAATCGCACATGACGAGAAGTGTAAATGCGAGCAGAAGTTGGATCCAAACAAAAATAGGCACTCTGAGTTAAAGAACAGCCCAAGAAAACACATGGAAGAGACCTCTTTTCGAGTTTGTTGGGAGAGTAAGGCCGGAGCCATGGAAAACAGAGACTGCCAAAGGTACGAAGTTTTGTATAGTTAGCTTCCTTCTAAAAAAGCTTTGCATAAGGAGTTTGAAAGGATAAGGAAGCTGAAGGTAAACGATTAATAAGATAGATAGCTGTGGCAAAAGCATAAGGCCAATAAGACAAAGGAATGTTGGCATGAGTAAGAAGAGATAGACCTGTCTCAACAATATGTCTATGTTTTCTTTCAGAAATACCATTGTGTTGTGGTGTGTGAGGAGGACTTGTGAGACGAGAAATGCCATTGGCTGCAAGGAACGATGCCATGGCTAAAAATTCACCACCATTGTCAGAGAAAAGATGTTTGATTTTTAAGCTGAAGCGATTTTCAACAATGGCACGAAATTGAATGAAAGTTTCCTTGACTTGTGACTTTGCTTTCAGTGGATATAGCCACGTATAGCGCGTAAAGTGATCAACAAACAGAACATAGTACCTGTAATTATCACAGGAGACAACAGGGGATTGCCAAACATCAGTAAAAATATACTCTAATGGAGTAGTAGAGGTGATTGAACTATGATTAAAAGGAAGCTTATGAGCTTTATTCAAGAGGCAATCATTGCAAGATAGAGTTTTTAAAGCAGAATCAAAACAAGGTAAGGAATGTTTGGAGACAAGAGATTTAAGAATAGATAAAGAGGGATGGCCTAGACGAGAATGCCATTGAGATAAAGAAGTTTTTGTGTCTGGTACTGCATAGTATGAGGTGATGACAGAACTCGATCTTGGCCACTCATAAAGTTCACCCTTGGACTGCCCTTGGAGTATCGGAGCCCCCGTTGCTAGATCCTTCACCTGAAAGGATGAAGGGAAAAATTCGACAGACACACGAATAGCATTGCAAAGACGATGAACAGAGATAAGGTTGTGATGAATATGAGGTACACATAAGACATCATTTAAGTTTAAAGGACGAGTTGAGGAGGGAAAGATGATTGAACCAGTGTGAGTTATCGGCAGACTGGACCCATTACCAACAACAACTTCATCGCCTCCCATGTAAGGCTGATGGAGAGCAAGGTTCTTGAGATCGGAGGTTAAGTGATGAGTGGCCCCACTGTCAAGTAACCAACTGTCTGGTGAGTAGTTGGAGTTGTAAGCGAGGTTGGCGCGAGGCTGCCACTGTGAGGGTGGTTGCCATGGCGGATTAGCAGTAACTCCAGGATTCGTGTTGCCAGAGAGATGGTTGAGTTGTGGACAGCGACGAGCACTATGACCATGAGCACTGCAAATTTGACAGCGACAAAGGTAGGGCTTGGGAGGACGTTGTTGCTGCTTGTATTGTTGTTGTTGCTGCCAGTTCTGAGAAGGACGACGGTTGTTGCTGTTGTTGTGACCTCGTGGTGGCTGACGTTGCATAGCCACATTTGCAGTGACTGGAGCCAGTATCGGTGGTGGAGTGGAAGTCGTCAGCTTGGCTTCATGATTGAGTAATCTTTCATGAAGTTCAGTCATGGTTGGTGGTATATCACGACCCTCAATTGCATCCACCAGAGACTTGTAATCCTCGGAAGTCCTTCCAAGACATACTCTACTTGATCCTCATGGTCAACGGTCTTGCCAAGGATTGCTAACTGATCAAAGCGAGTAGTAAAGCCTTGGAGGTACTCATCAATTGATTTATTACCTTTGGTCCATTGCTTGATCTGATGTTTGATCTGTTTGAGATGACCCCTGCTTGGTTTTGCATATGTCTCAGCTAAGGTGGTCCATATGTCAGCCGATGTATGAGCCCGTGAAACAAGAGGCTGGATGTTCCCTGAGATCACACCAAGAAGGGCACTGTAGACAAGCCTGTCTTGGCGCTTCCAGTAAGCAAGGAGCGGGTTAGCAGCAGAGGTTCCGTCTGTTGCAACAACAGTAGGAGCCGGAGGTGTTGACGATCCATCAATAAAACCAGAGAGTTCATACCCATCAAATAAAGCCTGGACTTGACGACTCCACATCAGGTAATTGGTGGAGGTGAGTTTGACGACGTTTGTAACGTGAAGCAGAGGTTGGTGAGATGGCACCAAAATCGTTTCTACTGAACCTGTGTTGTCAGTGTTGACGGGAGAAGGAGTGTTTGAGGCAGCCATTGGAGAGTTTGGAGGTTACGCAAGATAGCGATGGAGATCTGAAACTAGGAGGCTGCAAAAAATTTTTTTTTTTTTTTTTTGAAGATTAGGGTATCGTATGCTCTGATACCATGTAGAGAATGTAGGTCTAAATGAATTCTTATTAAGTATTGAGAGAGGAATATATACAGAGTATACAAGAAGAACTATGGTAAGTAGTTATGAAGATTGATACACAAGGCATAATCACATCAGAGAGGATATCTCTTTCCATAATTGTTGGGTGGATTATAGCCGAGTGAAGACGTTGTTTTGAATATAATATTGCAGGCAGCAGAGTTTGTTGGTCAATAAAATGAATTTGAGGAAGGGAAGTTGCTGACCCTGCAGTCTTTTCTGGTAAGACATTTGGCTATCTTAGAAAACTATATTCAGCAAATATAATTTATATAAAAAGGGATACGTAAACACATAATTAAAAAACCTCTTAAATATAAATTTAGTAAAACATATTCAAAACTTAAAAACCTCTAAGATATAAATTTTAAATTGCTACTTATATATATCTTGTAACAAATATGCAAAAGCCAATTGAATCTTTGATAACACTGTTAATTGAGTTAGGTTGATAAAGTATTTGTTCCTTGTTGTTCATATCAATCCTGATGAATGAGTTAATTTGAAGTCATAGACCTCAAACCAATCATCTTCATTTAGATTATTTCCAAAGGACAAAACAACATCATAATGTACAACTGCTTGAATTGGTATTCCCTGAGATAAAAATAGGAATTATTATGTTACTTAATTGGATATGTAAAAATACCGACAAAATATAAATCAACTTGACACTTACTTTCTCATGGTCCATGAATGAGTTCTGAGCCTTTGAATTTTGAATTGTACTTCATTTTCTTACTATCTTCACATAAATTGCAGGCTTAGTGAAGGAAGGATGTAAGTAGGCCAGAACTGTATAGTTAGCCATGACAAAAAACTGTAAAATTTTCGTTAATGTTTACTATGGTCTTTATGTACCAAAATAATAGTTAACCTATTGCTCATTTATTATATTGGTACGCAAAAAATGTGAATATATAATTCGTTGGTCTGTTCTTCCTAGCTTTGACAAATCAAAGGACATCAAACTATGTGTACGAAAATAAATGTGTTGGTCTGCTAAAAAAATGAGAACCAAGTTGGTGTGTACTAATAAATTATCGTTTTGAAAGAGTATATAACAAAACTGATATTAGGAAATTGTGTCGGACGAAATTATTTAGGCCAATGGCATTATTTGTAAATTTGCTAGTAATAAAGAATTTTCCATAACTTGGTTTAAAAGTGGGGAGATCTTGACACATCAATATAATGGTAATGATGTAAATAAATTACAAAATTAAAGTTACTTTTTGAAATTACTTATCTTTTAATAATAAAGAGATATTATTGAAATAAAAACAATGGAATATGTTTTTATTCCCTCGGTGTAAATATTTGATTATTTTGTTATAAATCATTTGATGTGGATGCAATAACCATGTTGATTATACCAAACCGGATCCGACCATAGATGTTAACCGGATCGACCAAAGTGGATAAACACCGACCAAGACTTTCATTTTCCTTGTTAGATTAGTGTTTTCCTTTTCCATGTTTATCTAGGAATGTTATCTTTCCATTTATGTTAATGACGGTCTAATGTAATCCCTATATATAAAGGGCACCCATCGAGTTATGCAATAAGGATATACAAGTTCCCCCATTCTCAACACGTTATCAACACAATATGTCTCTAAAACCCTAAGCTTTATTCGGAACTCATAAACCCTAATACTCAGTCGTCAAGAACAAAAGCTAGTTACCGGAAACCACCATCAAAACTTCATCCCTCTCATCGATTAAATCTCTCTCTCTCTACCGGAAACCCTAGACGATCAATCTACACCGCGTACACACACACACACACCCGGGAAGCAGCCTATACACCAGCCTATACACACGAGACTTACCCGACTGCAATCACCATCCGCGATACATGCACACACCCGCGATGCTCACCATCCGTGATAGATCTCACCCGCGTGCACCCGAGAAGTCCCTAGACACCCGATAGAGATCAACCGGCCAACCCGCGGACACACAACTACACCCGAGCAACCTGATACACATCCAACACCCAATACACACCTAATTGCGACCCGATAAGCCACATGACCCGCGACCAGTCCATACGCGACCTGCGACCAATCTCGGTGGACCGTTCAACCCTACTTGAGGTTAAAGGTAATCCGATCAACCCTAATTTATAAATTGATCATAGAACTTTTCTAGGTTGCTGGATAGTTTAGGGAATATCATCCTGATCCCATAGGATATAAATCCATTGATTGATTTGCTTGATTGATTGATAGTCTGATTGCAAATCACATAGAAACCGGGTGTGAGACACCCCCGATCTGGTCTAAGTACAAGTTGACTCGACCAGCCGTGCAACAATCAAACAAGAACATGCACAGCCAGTCAATATTACCTTAAACCAAACCGAGAGGCCACAATGTGTACCTCAACGTTTAACCCAAAGTTCCCAGAAAAGGTCCAGGTACCTTAGGCCAATCGCCTAAGTACACATATCCTATTAGGTACAACCCGAGGCTTTTCAACCTTACTGAGTAATACCAAATAGTTAGTTCCTTCGGACAAAGACTAATATCATATGAAACTCGTACTTAAAGAAACATTCTTTAATACATTATATAATGTTCTTTCAAAAGCATCTTACAAAATATTAACGATTAACCTCGAGGCTTTCGGTCAACAAACTTTATACATAGGATATATCAAAACTATTTTGCAAGGATCATAAAACTACCGCTCGCTAATGCTGTTCCTTCCTGTCCTAGAGTAAAGGTCTCCCGCCTACTGGTTACCTGCATCACAAATGAGTCATGAGTAACTAGTTTACTCAGTTAGTCTAATCCCTCACCCCAACACATATTAATAATATCCCGAGCAATCAACACCATTTGAATGCAGAGGAAATATATTCCTTAATTATTGTATATATATATAAGGCCTATTATTCCATCGATGTGAATCCTATCTTAAACATCACCTCCATGTCACCCGCCATTCACTCATATATAAATACAATATATATACTAGACCCGATAAACCACAAAGGCTAACCGACCCTAGTGAGTTAGCATTACCATCATCCTCGAACGTCCTTATGAACATTTGAGACTGCATCGTCATGCAGTACACGGCCTCCAGGGTGCTACCCCATCATCGTGTCTTCATGACCTTGTTCCATTCGCAGGACCAGGTCATGGTAATGCGGGGATTTTAAGGAGAGTGAATACGATAAGACTTCACATGATTCATACTCATATACTTAATACTATACTTATATATTAGTACTTGAGAACAGGTACTAAGGCTCGGGATAAACCTCAAATAAAAATTCGTAATATTTCTTAAGTGTTTATAATATGTAATAACTTCGCAGTTTAATATAGTTCAAGAAACTTACTTATGTATCACCCATAATCATTTATTTTACTCAAGCAACCCTCATTTATAACTCATCAGTCATATATCTAGACTCACCTTTAAATCCATGAGATTGGCTAAGGAAGACTAGACTCGAGCTCAAGTTAAACGTTCTCCACTTCTGATCATTCCCAAAACAGAATGAGGACAAGACATGTTTTGGCTGGTCCTACCACTGACCTCGACCATCTGAACCAATAACATAACGGTTGGAACAAAGGTTAATCAGTCAAGTTTGAGAAGAATCCTAACTCAGCTCAGATATTTTGATTCAGGAAAACTTAGTTCACACCATGATCTGACCGGTAAAGCTTAGCTAAAAATCATATTGGTTCAAGCATATATCGGTTCAGCTAAGATGATTCAGAACAAAACAAGTTCAGCTCAGATCAAGTTCAGGTAACACTGGTTCTAATCAATTCACAACAGATCATCTCGGTTCTGCTAGACTATATAAGTACTTGACAAGTTCAGACCTTAGTTAGCTCGGTTCAGATAACATTAGTTCAAGACAAGATTACATCAATTCGGTTTAATTCACCCAGTTCACAGAAGTTCGGCTACTGGTTCAATGAGACAGATTCAATCATGAACCAACAAATACTGAATAATATATGAACTTATTCAACTGACCCTGACAGGCTAATCAATACACAGCACTCGGTTCTCAACAAACAGAACTGAAACAGGGGACTGAAGCTTAACAAAACTGATCTCATCAAACACATAAACTCTTACCGATTCAAATCAACAACCTTCTGAATTTAACTGGTACACCACTTATATTTGAAGCCACGCCTAACCTGATCAGTACCCTATCAAGCCAAGGTAGGATTCATTCAGAAAAAAATATCAAGTGCAGCCAAACCAACAGAACTTCTCACAGAAAACTGATCCACAAACATCTTACCGATCAAATCAAAGGCTGAAGAACATGGGTGATTCTAAACTTCAGGACGCCAAAAATTCATCTCTTAAACACACCAAAACTCACTGATTGAAGTCAGAGGAGGGTGAGAAAGGGTCTTCCATGCTCATTTGTCTTCTCTGAATTTTCTCTGATTTGTTTTCATGCATTTTCTCACAGATTTTTCTCTCTTTCGCTCTGAATTTTTCTGTCTTGTTTCTGAGATGAATGAGCTCGACCAGAAAGATTGCAAGGTAATAAATGACATGGGAAAAAGCAGGAGAAGACTCAACAAGAAAGGACAAAAGTTTCAGTTCAAAATAAGACATGTGGTGGGCTGAATCATACTTTCCCTCCAATGAAGTAAGGTCATTTCCTTCCCATGAAGAAACTCCAGCAGCTTGTGCATCTCACATGAATTTTAATAGCAAGCAGGCAGGAAGGTGCAAGTCACATGTCAAGTTCAGGAAGGAGGCAAGCAGCCAGGCAGCACATGACATGCACATGACTCACAAGCAGCTGAAAGTATTCCATACCAGTTTTCGATCAAATGTTTTCCGTTCATTGGTTCTCTTCTTGCTTTTGAATAAACTCTTCCAGCTTATATATAACTCAACCATAATAATTAACACTCAATCAAAACGATAAAGGGAAGGTCTTTCGGTCACAAGACAGTCCCATCGAGACATTAATTCACCGGGTCGATTTTATTTTAATTCTGATTAGATCAACTCCAAACTGGTCGAGCAGAATTTTTCTCGACCAAACATTTGTTGGCTCGTGAGGGTTATTACAGGGTGCTAGGTTGTTAATCTATAAAATCCTAATTTTAAATTCAGTTAGGATTGCTAACATTGTTAACTGAACCCTAAACCTAAATCGGCCATTAAACCCTAATTATAAAACCAAACTTGATTGATTGTCTTGATTGCTTGTTTGATTGATTGATAACCTAGAAACTGCTTGTTAGGATTGTTAAAAGAAACCATTGATTGTTTTTGATTGAACCGACCACATGGTCTTAAACATGAACTGATTTTCATAACTAATTAGGTTGCTAGATTGAATCGATCATATAACCTTGTTAGGTTGATAGATTACATTGCATCATTCTCGTACTGGCCGAATGGCAATGCATCATACCCATAACCGATTATTGTTCAATGAATAACCATTGTCTTGATTGCAATTGAACATAGAAACCCTTACGATAGGTTTATAAAATCTGAATTCTAAAACTCATGATGATATGATTTCAGATGTCAAAAATCAATAAAATGGAATATGCGGCCCTTAATCTCTCTGGAGATAATTACCTCCAATGGGCGCTTGATACCAAGATCATACTAAAGTCAAAAGGACTCGATAAAAGCATTATAGATGACAATAATGTCAGTGAAAAAGATAGATACCGAGCCATACTTATAATAAGGCATCACTTGGCCGAGAGTCTCAAGGATCAGTACTTGACTATCGAAAATCCTTTTGAGCTCTGGATAGAGATGAAAAGCATATACGATCACCAAACAACGGTGATCTTACCCAGAGCTCATTATGATTGGAGAAACCTAAGGATCCAAGACAATAATTCTGTGGACGAGTACAATTCTGCACTGTTTAAGATCGTTTCAAAAATTGAAACTGTGTGGAGAAACGGTTACGGATAAGGATATGCTTGAGAAAACCTTTTCTACGTTCCACACAAGCAATGTGCTGCTTCAACAACAATATCGTGAGAAAGACTTCACCACTTATGCTGATCTTATTTCTTGTTTGCTCCTTGCAGAGCAGAACAATGAATTGCTAATGAGAAATAGTGAAATGAGACCTCCAGGATCCACACCATTACCTGAGGCACACACGGCTACTAATACTGATAAAGAGGCAAACCACGTTCATACTAATAGCCAACACGGTCGAGGCCATGGTAGATGGCCAGGACGTGGCCGCGGTCGAGGTAGCCCGTATGGGCGAGACAATGGTCAAGATAGAGTCCAAAGTAACTCGTATGGTCGAGGAAATGGAAGAGGCCGAGGGAATCATTTCAGACACTCACAACCGACCAAATCAGTGTGCCTTAGGTGTGGCATGAGCAATCATTGGGCAAAGACTTGCAGGACTCCCAAGCATTTATGTGATCTATATCAAGAAAGTTTAAAGGGAAAGAATCCTGAAGGCCACATGATAGTCCAAGATAATGAAAACGATTTTGACCATAATAAGGATGATTTACTAGAATATGAGACTTCTCATTGTCTTAAGAATGATAAATGATTTCGACATTTCTAATCTTTGCTTATTTTATTTAAAACTTGATTTGGTGTTTGACATTTCTATGTTTTATTTCTATAATGTCATTTCTATAATTCATTTTTATGATTGTAATTTCTATGTTTTGATTGAATGATTTATATGGAGTATCTAAACAACGTCCTATTAATCTTGTTTTAGAAATGGCCAATAACAAGGATGTATTCGTAGTGGACAGTGGATCGAGCCACACGATCCTAAGAGATAAAAGATACTTCATAAACTTAATTTTTAAAAAGGCCAACATTTCCATAATTGTGGGTATATCTAACCTAATAGAGGACCACGACCAAGCCTATATACTATTTCCCATGGGTACGCATCTCGAATTATCAGATGCTTTATATTCATCTAGTTCTAAAATAATTCTATTGAGCTTCAAAGACATTCAAATGAATGGATATCATATTGAAACTAAGGGCGAAGGAAATAAAGAATTCCTTCAGATTATAGAAATCAGCCAAGGGCATAAGAGGTATTAAAATCCATACCCGCATTTTCTACTAGACTATATCAAGCTAAAGTCAGTATGATTGAGGCCAATGCAACTTTTAATAAAACAACCATCAAAACTTTCACTTTATGGCATGACCGTCTTGGCCATCCCGGTTCTAACATGATGCGTAAGCTGATATCAAACACCAGAGGCCATACACTTAAAGAAAAAACGAATCATTCCCAAGCACCTATCGTGTGCATCTTGTTCACAAGGGAAATTGATCGTTAGGCCATCACCAGTTAAGGTGACAAAGGAAACTATAAACTTTCTGGAAAGAATTCAGGGCGATATTTGCGGACCAATACATCCACCGTGTGGGACTTTTAGATATTTCATGGTCCTTATAGATGCATCGACCAGATGGTCGCACATATGCTTGCTATCGACCCGTGACTTGGCATTTGCCAGATTGCTTGCTCAGATTATAAGATTACGAGCTCATTTCCCAGATTTTTCTTTGAAGACGATATGTCTTGATAATGCTGGTGAATTCACATCTCAGGCGTTCAATGATTACTGTATGTCCATGGGGGTGACAGTGGAACATTTCGTGGCACATGTACATACACAGAACGGCTTAGCCGAATCATTTATAAAACGCATTCAGCTTATAGCCCGACCATTACTCATGAGGTCAAGGTTGCCGGTTTCGGCATGGGGACATGCGGTTCTCCATGCGGCCGAGCTAATACGCATCCGACCATCTAATGAACATAAGTATTCCCCATCACAGTTACTAACGGGTCATAAGCCAGACATTTCTCATCTTAAAACATTTGGTTGCTCTGTTTATGTTCCAATTGCTCCACCACAGAGAACAAAGATGGGACCTCAGAGGAGGATGAGAATATATGTTAGATTTGATTCTCCCACGATTATAAAATACCTTGAGCCAACTATGGGCGATTTATTTAAGGCCAGGTATGTGGATTGTCATTTCAATGAATCTGAACTTCCAACATTAGGGGGAGATCAAAAGCTGGTAAAGAAAATGAAAGAAATTTCATGGAATCAAACATCCATAACATGTCAAAATCCTCAGACTCAAGTGTGCGATCTTGAGGTCCAAAAAATAATTCATTTACAAAAGCTAGCTAATCAATTGCCAGATTCCTTTGCTGACCCAAACAGAGTGACTAAGTCACATATACCAGCTATAAATGCACCTATTAAATTAGATGTCCAAATGGGACACAGTCAAGCTGCTACTGAATCCATTACACGTCCAAAACGTGGTAGGCCAATTGGTTCCAAAGATAAGCAACCTCAGAAAAAAAAAGTGCAACCGAGGCTGGAACCCCAGACAATGAAATGGCCGGGCTTGCCCGAGGCCGGGCCGAACCCGACCCAACGTCCTCAGACGTGGCCGATGGTCCGGTTATACCGACCATGGTCAATGGCCTAGTTATACCGACCACGGTTGATGGGTCGAGAGAAAAGATAATGGCTGATGGTTCTGATGTACCGTCCAATGATGCTCGGGACGCCTTGATTCATGGTACTGATGATCCAGATAATAATGAGATCTCAATTAATTATGTCTTGTCTGGAAAGAAATGGAATAGAAAAGATGTCGACATCAGTGATATATTTGCATATCAAGTAGCACTTGAACTGATGGATAATGAGGATCATGAACCCACGTCAATATATGAATGCATGCAAAGATCAGATTGGATTAAGTGGAAGAAGCCATAAACGTGGAGTTAAATTCTTTAAAGAAAATAGGTGTATTCGGTCCTATGATCCGAACACCATTTGATGTCAAACCAGTTGGATACAAATGGGTTTTAGTGAGAAAAAGAAATGAAAATGGCGAGGTCGTGAGATACAAAGCACGACTCATAGCACAAAGATTCACACAAAGACCAGGAATCGATTATGAGGAAACTTATTCCCCTGTGGTGGATGCAACTACTTTTAGATTCCTAGTAAGTCTGGCCATAAGAGAAAATTTGGACTTACGGTTAATGGATGTTGTAACCGCATACTTATATAATCCATTGGATAATGACATCTACATGAGGATCCCAGAGGGTATAGAAATGAAAGATAAAGAAAGATCTCGAGATCAACACTGCATTAAACTGAACAAATCACTATATGGACTTAAACAATCCGGCCGGATGTGGTACAATAGATTGAGTGAGTACCTAGTGAAAGAAGGATACAGAAATGATCCTATCAGTCCATGTATTTTTATAAAGAAATTCGATAACAAGGGCTTTGTGATTATAGCAGTGTATGTGGACGATTTAAACATCGTTGGAACCTCTGGTGAGATCGCCCAAACAGTCGAATATCTAAAAAAGGAATTCGAATGAAAGACCTAGGCAAAACAAAATTCTGTTTGGGATTACAACTTGAGTATAGAAATGATGGAATCCTTGTGCATCAAATGACATATACTGAAAAGGTACTCAAGAGATTTAATATGGCTGAGGCTCACCCACTATCTAGCCCTATGGCCGTGAGATCACTCGGTCCGGACACTGACCCATTTCGTCCAAAGATGGACGGTGAGGATGTCATTGGTCCCGAAGTGCCATATCTCAGTGCCATTGGTGCCTTGATGTATTTGGCAACCCATACACGTCTGGACATATCCTTTGCCGTGAACCTCTTGTCTAGGTTCAGTTCATGTCCGACCAAAAGGCACTGGGATGGGATTAAACATGTTCTACGTTACTTAAAAGGAATTAAAGATTTAGGTTTGTTTTACACTAACCATAACAAAGAGTCTTTAGTTGGTTTTGCTGATGCAGGTTATCTATCTGATCCACACAATGCAAGGTCACAAACATGATATGTTTTCACGCATGGTGGTACGGCCATATCATGGCGTTCTATGAAGAAAACCATCTTGGCCACTTCATCCAATCATGCCGAGATTTTGGCTATTCATGAGGCAAGCCGTGAGTGTGTTTGGTTGAGATCAATGACCCAACACATCCGAGATGACTGTGGGATGTATGAAGACAAAGAACCAACCATGATGTATGAAGACAATGCAACGTGCATTGCTCAGCTTAAAGATGGTTATATCAAAGGGGACATGACGAAACATATCTTGCCCATGTTCTTCTTCACCCACAAGTTGCAGAAAGCCAAGGAGGTCCAAGTGGTTCGAGTGCGTTCAAGTAAGAATTCGGCTGATCTACTCACTAAGGCATTACCGACCTCAACACTAAGGAAGCTTATACATCAGATCGGAATGAGAAGATTGAAAGATCTATAGTGGTGCATTCATCAGGGGGAGTAATACGGTTGTACTCTTTTTCCTTACTATGGTTTTATCCCAAAAGGGTTTTACAAGTTATGTTTTAATGAGGCAACATACCAAACGTATTATGAGCTCTATATGGTTATAACATCCAAGGGGGAGTGTTATGAATCATTTAATGTGGATGCAATAACCATGTGGATTAGATCAAACCGGATCCGACCATAGAGGTTAACCGGATCCGACCATAGAGGTTAACCGGATCGACCAAAGTTGATAAGCACCGACCAAGACTTTCCTTTTCCTTGTTGGATTAGTGTTTTCCTTTTCCATGTTTATCTGGTAATGTTATATTTTTCATTTATGTTAATAACGGCCTAATGTAATCCCTATATATAAAGGGCACCCATCGAGTCATGCAATAAGAATATACAAGTTCCCTCATTCTTTTCACAACATATTTTAGTTTTCTTGTACATTCTTTATGTATCCCCAAATATATATTACAAATGAAAAATAAACATTTCCATCATTACATGAAAGGATTAAACTTGTGTACATATTTGAATGAATCTACCTATTATCATTGTTCATATCCATCATTTATCTCATTCATCTTGAGTCCTAGTCCAAGTGGGCCATTTATATCTCAGCTTGGAAACTTGTCTTTAGCAATGGTTTTGCTATGCTCATTTAGTCATGTATGAACTGGAAAACTAAAAACTCAGACATCTTGCTTCCAAGCTCACCTTGACTTAATAGTTTCAAGATGAACGATCTATTATTATCAGGATTTAAAATGAAATAAAGTTTCAACGGTAGCTTCAAAAGACTCAGAGAATCTAAAGGATTTACAAAATAAAAAAAAAAGAACCTTTAGACGTGTTGAGAGCTACGAATTGCCCTTAGAGATGCAAGAAATTTGAAATGAAGTTCCAACCCATCATCCATGTCTTCTTATCCGCAGGAGAAGCAAAATTGAGCTCAAACATTTCTTTCCTTATGTTCCCCGAGTCACAGAACCCCACAAGCTTAGCCACTATCTCTGCGCTCTCTTTCACGTGCTCTGTGTTGTGAGGATCTGTCCAGAGTTTATTGATCAACTGTTGCCTCCTCTGTTTTCCCACAGGCGCTACGTCCCACTTCATGTATAGCATCTCTCTTTCCTCTGCTCCTAGCTTCGTGTTTACCCGTTTTGCCAAATACTCTCTCTCTTGCTTCAAAGCTCTTATACTGCCCACCACCAACATATATTTCTCAACTCGTCCAGAAAAAGACAATGACAAAAAAATAGGAACTACGGGTTACCTTGATGCCACGTAACTTGCTGGTTCATCGCCGAGCAATGCTGGACTTGCGTTTCCCAACTCGGCCAGGTGCTGCTCGAGCCACGTCAGCCTGCGGAGCTCTACTTCCATGTAGATTTGATCAGCTGGGTCTCCTTTGAACAGCATGTAAAACTGCGTCCTGTGGATGATTGAGATGTGGCAAAGGTGCCATAACATTATGATCTGCTTTCTCTGCTCTTCAAAACACAAGGGCCATTCCATTTGAGATTCATCAGACTCCGAGGCAGCAGCTGTCTCGTTTCCCTCCAGTTCTATCACCTAAGAAGAAGTTTACGAGTTTTATACTGACCTATAACATATACGAGGAGGACCAGTCACGGTTTAAAAACTGACCTGGCAAAGAAGAAGCTGCTTCTGGTATTGAAGCTTCGCCACACGTTCTTTCAATCCAGTAACATAATCTTTGATGTTACGTATATTTTCTTCCGCAGCGTTCTTAAACATACGCTTCATTCTCTTAACATCGACTGAATTCGCTTGTCGTGATGATACAACATGGGTTCCTTCCTTTGAGGGGGTTCGATTATCCCTCTTTGGCGGAGTAGCTGAAACGGCATTGCTCTCAGGAGCCTTGTTTTCAGTCCCTGAAGACGAAAGAGGTGAACATGGTGCCCGGATCATATGCTGTAAGTTAGGACTATTACTTAAGCCAAAGGGAAGAACTCTCTTCTTTTTCATCTGGGTCCTGAACTTCGGGGTCTCTTCATCTGTCTGATAAGACGACGCAAGCACGTCAATAAATTTCTGAACAGTCTCTAGCTTCTTCTCCATAGCTGCAATTTCTTCAGAGTTCAGCCGGGTTATCTCTTCTTTCAAGTTCGCTTTATCACCAACTACAGTTTCCTCGGGTAAAAGGTTGCTCTTCTGCATGTCACGGATTTCTGAGAGCATCTTCGCGAACTTTTCTGCTGATTGTTGATCACCCAGTCTGTGAGATGTCACTTCTTTGTGAATAAGATCTAGCGCTTGGTTTGCTTCCTCGCCTAGCTTCTTCTGATTTTTCTCAAACAAACGGATCTCTTTGGCTAGGGCTGTTCGATCCGCTGAAGTTAGAGACTGCCTTACATTATCTTTTCTATTCACACGAGTTGTTCTGCGGCTTTTAGGAACAGATTTGCTTGGAGTGGACTCCTCCTCAGCAGGGTAGGAAAGACACCTTGCTACTTGAGGAAATGGTTCACACTCATTTGACCCCTGAAATCAGTTATTCAACCATATTTGCATAAGAAAGAACCTGTCCCACAAAATTTTGGTATCTCATATCCGTGCGCATACCTTCTGCTCCTTTGCTTTTCTTTCTAGTTCAAGCTGAGATTGTGCACTGTCTCTCTGACGCTTTAACTCTTTCATCTCCCGTTCCATCTGCAATTAAATTAACATGAATAAATAATCGCAAGTGCCCTCTTAAGCTTTAAGTTTCCTTTTTTGACAATAAAACTCCATTTATTGTCTGTTCTGTCCGTTTCCGTTTTACATATTCAAAAGAGGAGAATTAACGTCTGGGTCTCTACCTGTTGAATTTTCATCTCTCTCTCAACTAACAGAGACTTTAAGCAGGTAGATGAACTAGACTCTGGGCTTCTTAGCTCTGATTCGAGTTTGGCTATTTTTTGCTGCAGATGTTTCAACAGTAATTTTTCTGATACGACCTATAACAAAAGAAAAAAAACAATTAGACACAATAGAAGTTTTCAGAAATGAATAAGGGTACGTTTTCTGTAAAGAACAATAATGAAGTATATGATCAGACACTATAGAAGTTTGTAGCCAGAGGAGTAAAGATAACTGACATACCATGTTTACTTTAGCGCAGTTTGTGACTTCCTTTGCACTCGACGCAAAAGAAAGCGTCTTTTTCGTCTGCTCAACATGGCTCAGGGCTGGACTGATGGTGCATATTATTGCAGTTCTCGAATTCCCGCCAAGTGAATTTTGCAGAATCCTTGTAAGCTTTGAGTTTCTATATGGTATGTGATCACCTATTTTTCCAGAACTACATCGAAATAATAACAAAAACAAAGATAAACGTGTTACATATAGTTAAAATAATTTAGAAGTGCCCAAAGACAATCATGTGTTATTATTTCTTACCTCAGCTTTCTAATAACTCTCGTAAGTGTTAGTAAGCTTTGGTTAATATGATTCCCTTCCTTCAATCTTAGGTCATCTGTGTTTGTTTGAGAAGCACGTTCGCTTCCAGCAAGATCAACAAGATTCTACACCAATCAGAGTGTCTTAGTATCTTGGATGACAAGTGAAGCTTTAGCCAAAACATAATAAAATGGCGTACCAAAGTTGCCATGAAAGACTGCACACGGCCTGCTATTTCCCTTAGACTGCTCTGGATAGTCTGAATATCAAAAGCAGAGAACATGGGATAATGTTACTGTTTAACAGAAAACGAAACTGTTATCCACCTCTATCTTGTCCATGTTTAAAACATGAGAAAATAGATTGTTAATTCGATCATGCATGAGAATACATCATACCAGCCGAATAATCTGATGAGATCTTGAACTTTTGTCGTTCAAAGTAGTTTCACCTACTTGCCTTTGACCTGGAAAAAGCAAATGGAAAATCACATAACAAGAAAGCAAATGAAGATACCACGTCTGATAAAAGAGAAAATGTGTCATCTATTATATATGCTATCAAATGAGTTCGAGGCTTTGAGTTACTCCGTTCATTAACCACTAATTTGTGTTGCTCTGCCAAGGTGTATGCACTTACAAAAGTGATACTTTGACAGGAAGGATTTACCTTCACAAATGCCAATTAAATGCTGTAAGTGTTGCCTGCTCTCAACCACTTCCTCAACCAGATTTTCTACAATTGTTCCTTTCTGCACGGTAGACAACATTCTCAATCTAGCCAAGAAAATGGATGCGTCTTTCAGCATTAAACATACCTCAGGATCATCTAACAGCCGAAGGGGCCCAGTATCACGATTTAAAAGGCCAACCACAGTCTCATTATAGATCTCCAAAGCTGATACTTTCAAGACAAAGCTCCTTTCCTGAGTCTGCATATATTTTAATCGATCTATATCAGTCTATAAACAAACCAAGGGATAGGGACCTTAAGTTTGTCACTCACTTTTCTTATATGCTCGTATATGTCATTAACTACACTTTCAGTGACCCCTCTCATTGTAAAGGTCTTTCCGCTGCTGGTCTGACCATATGCAAAAATGGTTGCTGCGATGAATAGAGACGACAATTAATATCTCGATAACTAAAGGTTTATCAAAAGTAAGATATCCTAAAAAAAATGGGCTTTGAGATATCTGCTTAATTACCGTTAGTTCCTGATAAAGCAGAAAGTGCGACATCCCTTGAACCACCTTCATAAACCTCCTGAGTTGCACACGTAGGCTCATATACTTTGTCTATAGTTTCATAAAAAGTCAAGGAGAGGAGATAATGATATCATTATCAACAGATTATATACAGGGAAAGGAAAAGCAATGAGATTCTTATGAAATACCAAATGAATATTTTGCAGCAGCTCTCTCGGGATTGGGATTTTTAAAAACTAGGGTGTGATCATCTGGACAATCCCAAGCAATGAGGTCATATTTGGCATGTTCCCTCGAGTTTAATGGTCTCATCCGGACAGTGACAAGTATATTCTCCTCTGTAACTCTGGAGCCACCAGGTGTAGACGGATAGGCCCTGTTTATCCTTCTTGACGGCGTCCTGGGCAGTCCCATCATTTTCTCCTCTGTAACTAAAACTGATTAGGCCAAGATGTTACGAATCACAATGACTAGGCCAACCTTATCCATCACATAATCAAGAAATTTATCAAGCAGGTTTGATTATAATCTAATATAGTCGTCATCACCGATTCAAGATAGTCATGGAAATCAACGGTGACTGTTAGATCCAACATAACTCAGATCAAATCAGGAGGCCTAGAATATACAATAAGTTTTGATACGAACACTGTTTTCCACAGTCCATCACCAGAAAAATCAAATCAATTCGAAAATCAAGAAAGCCTAAAAAGGAAACCCTATGAACATAGAAAATCCAACATATAATCACCTGAAAAGGAATCTGTACAGATTACAAATGAGTCGGTGGCGGGAAGAAATAGAATTTTTGGAGACTGAGAAAATCGATCGACGATAGAAGATGAAGTTTGAGGGATTACAGAGGAGAGGAAAGAGATGTGTAACGGAAACTCTTTCTTCTTTTTACTTTTTACTTTTTACTTTTATATTATATATTTGTTTTTTCCTCCAGAAATGTTTGAACTCAACGGTCGTAGATCGATCAGGGTTCTTTCACGTGCCACGTTTACGACTGGGGCTTAACTACCACTACCACTACCACTAGAGCGTGCTCGCGCATATATATTTTTATCAATGATTCTAGAATGAGGAATACCATAATCGAATTAAAAAAAATACCAAAGTAAATTTTATTAAAAGATACAAATATACATTTATATTTTTATGTTAAATAATTTAGATTTAAGTTTAGAGTTATGGGGTAGAGTTTTATAGGCACGGTTTAAAAAAAAACATATTAAAATTTTTAAAATAAAAAAATCTATTTTGATCATTTTTTTTCGAATTCTATTTTATGATAATTTTTTTAAAGTATATTTGAGAGATTTACCCTTCTAAAATCTAGTGGATCAATATTGTTCGAATGGGTTCAATCCGATTCAACAAAGTTCAATTCATACTAACCATAAAATAAGAGGAGAAATTTTATTTTTACCATAAGTTTGATACTATTTTCAGATTTACCTTTAATAAATGATTATTTTCAAAAATACCTTAACTTTTTTGATGAAAATAGAGTTAATTAATTTTTCAAAATATTTATAAAATTTTAGAGACTTAACCTCATCTTTTTAACAATAAACCATAAAAATAATCAATAAAGTGTAAACCTAGATGTTAATATATTTTTGATAGTGTGCATTTTTTTCAAATAGTACTTATCTTATGCTATTTTTAGTAATTTCTCAAAATAAGAATATAATTGAATCAAAATGATTTGTTAGTTATCTTTCGCAAGTTTTAAAGCATAATTAAGTTTAGTTATTAAAGTTTTCAACCTAAATAATTATGAAATAAGTTTTAAGTACAAACCAAAATGAAAATCAATATAAAATTGGGGGAATTTCATTTTTACCTTTAGTTTGATACCACTTTGCAAATTTACCTTTAATAAATGATTATTTTCAAAAATACCTTAGTTTTTTGGTGAAAATACACTTAATTTTTTAAAAAATATTTATAAAAAGTTTAGAAACTCAACTTCACCCCTTTTAACACTAATCCCTAAACAATAATCACTAAAGTGTAAACCCAAATGTTAATATATTTTTGATAATATGTATTTTTGCAAAATGGTACTTATCTTATGATATTTTGACAATTTCTCTATAAAATTGATACCTTGACTTTAAATATGAAACTAATTTCTTATTTAAAATATTTATCACCGTGAGTTATGAAAATTAAGAAAATAAATTTAATAAAAATAAAAGGTTTTACTTGTACGACTGAAATCATATATAATTAATAAAATTATTTTTTTGATAGCAAATTACAAACACGTCAGGTTTTTATCAATCTGATCTGGATATATATTTTGATTCACAGTTTAACCAGGTCTGGCCGCCGGTTTAGTCTGAGATTAAAAAGACTGGTTGTTATTTTTTTATAGTAGTATTATTTAGTATATATAACAAATTAATTAAATCTATAATTTCTAATTTGATATTTTATAATAATTTTTTTCTTTGTCTTAGTATATGGTAATTTCATCATTTTATGAATTTATTATATTTTTAAAATTATATCTGTATTAATTTTTTTTAACATATTCTTTATAGATCGCTGAATTTTTATAGAACAATTACTTTATGGTTTATGTCTGCATCTTTTCAGTCTCATCTATTAATTGATTTTTCTTGTGCAATACAAGTGCCCTCTGCTGTTATGTTTTTGTTTAGAATGCAATCACCAATCACAATTGACCGGTTGTTATCTACTTAAAAGGATTTATAATTGTAAGTGTATATGTTAATATGAGCACTCACTTAAAAGCCGTGAAACTAACTTTGAAAAGAAAAATCCAATCACATTAAATCACCTAAGAGCATTTGTAACGGAGTTTCTAGCTGCAAAGCTATCAAAATAAATATATGTGTATGTATATATTTATATGAAACATTTACATACTAGAACACTTTCTATGACTTTAGTTACATTGTAGGATACATTTATATACACACATTTTTCTTAACTACTTTAGTTGACCATTAAGTAACTAACCTCCAATTTAGTAGTTCCATTAAACCCCAACCGTTGATCAATTGCCTTAAATTTAGTAGGCTAACTAAAACTATCTTTGGCAGGCTTAAACCCCAACCGTTGATCTTGTCTATATTTCGATCGCTGAGATTCACTTACCCAGATCTGGAAAAGACAGCTTCCCATTATCCACTTTCTTCCCTGACTTTTTTTCTTGTTGATTAACAAAGATCTTTTGATCTTTAACCTGTACTGTGTTTTTTTTTACTCGATTTTAATCTTAGTTTGGTGAGCCCTTTGTTAATCTTCTTTTTCTCTGTAATTCGATGCACCTAAGCAATGTTTTATTTCTTTTTTTGTCGACTTATTCCATCGAATGAAAGAGCACTATATGGTTATCGCTGGGGAATGGAAGCCCTCCGAAGATGGGATATGGACATTCTTTATCGACAAGCAGCACATGTCAAGGATCATCACAATTCGTGCCGGAATGTCGTTGCATGAACTCCAGAAAAATGTATTGAAGGAGTTCTTCGCGAACAGTGCAGTTTCCCAGTCTCTCTCACTGAGCTATTGGCCGCCGAACACGAAGGAACTTGCAACCGGTATTTCAACACCGCCGGTAATGCTCACCCACGATGGGTCTGTTTCGTACTTCAACCGTCATTTTGAAGCTCACAAGGGAATGATTCTGTTTGTCACCTTCAACAGACAACCAGAACCTTCAACATACAACCAGAGCCAAGCAGATGAGAACCTTTTCCCTTTCACTACGCCTAACCAACCTATCCAAAAAAACCCACCTTTTTCAACCGTTTCCCTGGTCCCCGTCCCCCTGCAAGTAGTACCTCCCCACCTTCAACTGTTGCGTCAAAAATTCTTGGGTTTTCCCTTTTTGATGATGTTGATTTCCTCGAACCTATTCCTACACAACCGAACAAGACAGCCACCAGCCCTGAGAGACTTCCATCGATGATCCCTCATTTCTCACTTATCGATGAAACAATTTCATGTGGAGATGAGATGCTACAAGAGATGTTCAAAGAAGATCATGACAATATTCCTGACAGTTGGAAGTTCGAAGAGAAAGAGGGAAATGGTTCAGAGACTTCATTGCCTCCAGGCATTGAAGAAGTCCAACCACGCGGATACAACCATGACTTCTGGGACCCTTTGCCCGACAACGACTTGGGTGGTTCTGATGCTGCAGAGGTCATGGCTGGCATCCATGTTCCGAAAACTGCTCCACATATCATTCCTTGCACCACTGGCGATGCGTTTGACCATACTGTGCTTGTATCCGGAGAACTACCCACCTATTGGAAGCCTGAACCAGACCAAAGCGGCGCACATTATCCCAAACCTCCACATGGACATCAACCTTCGACGTCCACATGTACATCCTCAACTAGTGACTATCATTCCGGTTATCCACGTGGACAGCAACATACTCCGTCCACAGGTACAACAAAACCGTCTTCGTCAAAGTTGGCCCAACCTCCCCACCCGACCCCTCCAGTGCGTGAGACGAAGCCACTCTCAGAGATCAGTGATGAGGAATTTGACATCCCACCACTTTTCGATGACCTTGCATATGAAGCTGAAGATGTACCTGACTTGAATATAGAAGACAATGACGAAGAACCATTTGTCGGGAAACTATATGCAACGAAGCAAGACTGTCAAACTGGCCTAGCTATATACGCAATCAAGCAACAATTTTATTTTAGGTAATCTCGGACGACCAGGGATTCGTTTGTTCTTAGTTATCACGATACTCGTTGCGACTGGCGCATATTTGCAAAAGAGCTAACGAATTGTGGTTACTACACTATAAAAAAAGCTCAGCTTCTCCACTCTTGCACTTTGGAAACGCGCAACCTTTATAGGAAGAAGGCCACATCAAAAGTCATTGCACATGTCTATCTTTCTCGCTACAGCGAACCCAGCAACGGTCCTAAATCTCTACAGCTCCAACAATTGGTTTTGGAAGACCTTCGCATTTCTGCTTCATACATGAAATGCCATAGGGCTAAAGAACAAGCTGTAGATGACATAGTTGGCAAAGCTGAGGATTCTTATCTTAATCTGGCCTCCTATTTTGAGAGGCTCAAATCAACCAACCCCGACATTGTAACTGCAATTGAAACTGAGCTTGATTTAGAAGGTAACACACGCTTCTTGTATGCCTTTCTTGCTTTTGGAGCTTCAATACATGGTTTCCGTCGTCTACGCCATGTTCTTGTTATTGATGGCACACACCTTTCGGAGAAATACAAAGGGGTACTTCTCACTGCGAGCGGTCAAGATGCTAATTTCCAAGTTTTTCCCTTGGCTTTTGCTGTTGTTGATGGGGAAACTGAGCATGCCTGGACATGGTTCTTCACCAAGCTTGAAAGGATAATTGATGATTCGAATGCCCTTTCCATCATTTCAGACCGTCACTCTTCCATTATCAAATCCAAGCGAGTAGTGTTTCCAAAGGCCAACCACGGAGCATGCATAGTCCACTTAATGCGTAATGTTGTGTCCCGATACAAAAACAAAGGCCTAGCAAAAATGGTTTGTGAGGCTGCATTCAGTTACTGGCGAAGAGATTTTGACATGTGCTTCGGGAAAATAAGGCAAGCAAATGGTGCTTGCGCAAAATACCTTGAAGGAATTGGCACTGCCAAATGGTTTAGGACTTACTTTCCAGGAAATCGTTACAACCTTCTAACCAGCAACATTGCTGAACAGCTCAATAATGCTCTTACCAAATCTAGATCTTCTCCTATAATTGAGCTGTTCATGTTCATACAGCGCATGTTGACTCGCTGGTTCTCTGCGAGAAGGACCAAATCAGCTAAGTATAAGGGTTTTGTTACACCTGAGGTTGAGAAGGTTATGGAGACACACATCAGACTTACCAAAGGCAGTAAGATATCAAACATCACTGACTGGAGCTACCAAATTAAGGGTGTTTTCGGACATCCCAACACGGTTTCGCTGTATTCAAAAGTGTGTACCTGTCAAGTCTTCCAGAAGCTCCATATCCCTTGCGGGCATGCACTGTTGACTGCAGACTTTATAGGGCTCCCCTATGTCCAGCTTTTCGGAGACTGCTACAAAGTACAATCATGGATTGACACATACGCGGGAGTCATATACCCTGAGGCCCCCTTTGGAGACCATGTTATCCCCGATTCGATCAAATCTGTCTCCATTCTTCCTCCACAAACTCGACGCCCACCTGGACGCCCAAAGGATAAGCGTGTTGAATCAACGGGCGAGATACCGTAAGATTTTCACCTTCACCTACCATTTTTAACTCTCTTTACAGGACCAAAACTTTAACCTTTGCTTTCTATTACAGGCCCCTAAGAAGAAAAAGCTAGTTCCTAACAAATGTGGGCGGTGTGGGTATCCAGGTCACAACCGAACCAATTGCAGTGTCCCTATTTGACTGTGGTGAATCCTATATCCACAGGACCTACCTTTTGGATAGCGCATTCACCCTCGGCCAACAATCTTCAGTTCATTTGTTTTTTTGGCAAATTTACATGTAATAACTTTCTTGAACATGTATTGGGTTTGCAGGTTACGCAAACAATCTGGGTGATAAATTATTTCATTACTACATTAGTACATTATTTCATTACTTCACACATGCATACTTCACACATGCATACTTCACGCTGTACACCAGCCCGTTACCGCACACTTGTACACCGTTTAGCGATGTACCTTTGGACACCTAATATCGCCGTGTCCATTACGAAAATCTGCTGCTTCTATCATATATCTTTCACCAGGCTTCCTACACAATGTACAACATCAAGCTATCCGGGAAATAATTTCACCATCACATACAATTGCAGCCCACTCAGACGAAAGGTCCTCGAAAAACCAGAAAATGCGGGACGTGTTCATGTCTTGGTCCCAAATTAAGGAATTGGATCCTATATCCTCTCCCTCCACCACCAAGTTTTATGTTTATGTGAAAAATGTGCTCCTTGTCTCATATATTTTTGTTTTTGTTTTATTGAATGCTATATCCTCACCCTCAACCAGCAAGTTTTAGGTTAATTTACAAGTATTGTAAGATTGTTACAAATTGTTTACTTTTTCAAAACATATATTGTCTGACTTAACCATAACCGTACAGATGTACGTTACGGTTAGCGTACAACTGAAACACTCAAATTTTAGCGTCCATTTGTACATCGTATTATCCACCTGCTTTCTACCCACAGACACATCAAATTATCAACTGAAACACATTAAAAGACCATCCATTAATCTTATAACCCTTAAACGTCCATACCATACCAAAATATGTGAAAAATGTGCTCCTTGTCTCATATATTTTTGTTTTTCTTTAATTGAATGCTATATTCTCACCCTCAACCAGCATGTTTTAGGTTAATTTACAAGTATTGGGTTACTTTCTTAAACATATCTTGGGTTACAAATTGTTTACTTTCTCAAAACATATATTGTGTGACTTAACCATAACCGTACATATGTACATTATTGTTAGCGTACAGCTGAAACACCCAAAATTTAGTGTCCATTTGTACACTATATTTATCCACCTGCTTTCTACCCACAAACACATCAACTATCAACTGAAACATATTAAAATACCATCCATTAATCTTATAACCCTTAAACGTCCATACCATACCAAAATAACTCCTTACACCTTCCAAAATAAATAAATAAGTTTGCGAAGTCTTTAAACCCCAAAAAAAAACATTACTACATTAGTCTACATAGAGTGTTACAACCCAATCCTTGTACATATCCATTGCATACTGCTTCTTCATGATATCCACCAATTTGTCTATCAAACCATCCATCTTAGGATGTGGGTTCCCTAAAGTAGGTAGCTCCATAAACTTAATGGCAACTGGTCCACAATCTCCACTACGCTGGTTTTGGTATGCACCCCCCATTCTTTCCACTACAAAAGGATCCAAGCCGTAAGACCCATCTGATTGGGGTGCACATACATTTTGCACCAAATAAGGGAGCATCATTGCAACTCCTTCCATCAATACCCACACCTCTGCCATCTTTTTTAGGTCTGGGTTAGGATCCAGAACCAGCACACGCCAATCTGACAGACTGATACACAGCCCAACCCAGTGACAGTCATCCCAAATCATTGGCGTGTACAAAGTATCGACATTCGCACCCTATTTTCTGTCAGTTTAGCATCACATACTACCCTTCCTTTGTTGAACTTAGCTGCTCTAAAAGACCGAGTCTTCCCTTGTAGATGGGCAACAAACAAAGGAGGGATAAAAAGACATCGCTTTTGTTTCAAGATTTCCGCATGTCTGCCCCCCCCCCCCCCACATACTCCACTAATGCATCCATATGCTGTTTCAAATAAACAACAACCAAAGTTTAGCAGACAAATAAAATTCATTTACAGCCATCAATGTTACCTAACAAGTCCTTACCGTTGTTGTCACCCATTTTTGAGACATAGCAAGGTCGAGGAAGAACTGATTGTCAAGATCGAAATTCCCAGCATTCAAATGCATCCTGCAACAACAGTTTCCAAAGTCAAATAAATTTTCATCATCCATTAATAAGATATATGAGTCTCACTTACACTTTTGGGTTCGCAAGCAGGACATTCTCAAAGAAAGAGTAATCAGTATCCTCTACTTCTGGTACTATTTTCTCCAAAGAAAAAGGAACCTTAGCCATCAAAAGAGAGGCCAAATCTGCTTCTCTCTCAACCGGTTTATGTTTTTCGCTCCTCGGACAAGGCGACGAGTCACTTACATCCAATATTTTCTTCTCTCCTTCCTCAGTCACTTCACCATTGTCACTCTGCTCCTCTTCGACCTCATCTGGAATCCCTGCTATTTCTTTTTCGATGGAAGTCTCTTCACTTCTTTCTTCTGCCCCCTCCTTGTCCTCATCAGCGTTCTTTTCAACAGTCCAAGAATATGTCAAATCCAGAACAAAAAGACTTAACAACTAAATTAACATTCAGTTTATCTCCCCCATTAGGTTCCTATCCATATCATCTCCTCCCTTTTTCTCCTCATCAGCTGCCCCAATCTGCACATACAACATTGCATTACCATATACTCCAAAAAATTACAATATAATGTGTGCATGTACAATCACCTACTGTCGTACACATGTACACCAAAAAAAACATTAATACATACCCCTTGTGTTACATCTTTATCACTTCCATGTTCAATCGTTTCCATGTCCAAACCTTCCTTCTCATCGCCATTTTACGCACCATCAGAAACTAACATCAGTTACTGTTAAACATGACATGTTCCATGTTTTTGGTTACCTTCTCCTGGTTTTCTTCATTCAATGATTTGTCAGTATCAGAATCTTCACTCTCAGAATCGCTGCCATCACCACCAACCTCAATTGCTGCGGAAGTCGACACCTTCACCAGAAAACCCGAAAAAAATTACAATGTCTTAATGCATGTACAAATACAGACAGTCGTACACATGTACAACCAAAACGTATATATACATACCCCTGGTGTTTGATCTTTAACCCTTCCCTTTTCATTCGTTTCCCTCTCAAAACCTTCCTTCTCATCGCCATTCTACACACGAACATGAACACACAGCACATCACTTACTGTTAAAGACGACAACCTACTTCAAATCACATTCAATACCTTACTAAAAAAGTTCCGACTTCCAATTTCGTCTTCCTGACCTACTGGAACCTGCAAATATAAGATTTCATAATCCCACTATTAATTATGTACTTTAATTTTTTTGTCCAAATGTGCACTTAAGAACCTGTCCACACAAACACTCAAGAATATGTACACATAAACATTCAGTCCAAGCCGTGTAGACCCCAAAAAAGGTTACTCATGTTTTTACCTTCTCCCTTGTTGCTTCATCCTTAGCTTCAGCATCTACACCACTCTTCCCCTCCCCGTCATCTACAACTTCCTCCGCCGAACCTCCATCCTTGTTCTTAGCAACCTACACAAAGTTTCCTTACTTAAGACCTACTCTACAATATAGGACCATCGAAACATGGTGTTCACCTTCTGTTCAGCTGCCGCACGCTCTACTCCACGTGTTATTACACCTACAAGCTTATTTAGCTCACCAAAATCCTGCAACCACCACTTGCTTTTAATAAATTCAATAAATATTGTTGTTTAACTACTCAAAATGGGACAAAAAACTTACAACTTCAGTTCCACAATTAACAGGCGCCCCATCCTGTCCTAACTCAGACCCAACACCGCTATCCTGCTTAACATAAGTCAGTGGGTAAGCATTAGCCACTACTACCCCTTCCCCAAACACCTGGTTATTCGGTACCTCATCCTCAGTTACATAGAAAACGTTTGTGCCACTTCCAGAAAACACCATTCCCTCCTGTTTAGATGTTTCCCCCTTTTCTGCCCAATGAAGAGGAACATAATCTCCTTTCATCTTAGCTAGCACAAATGCCACCTCATTTGCATGTTCACTACACTCCCCACTTGTATTATCAGCATCTCCTTCTTTAGATGTTTCCCCCTTTTCCTCATTTTTATCGTCAACCACAAGGTCCTTCTCCCCACTTGAATTATCAGCATCTCGAGGGTTACAATAGTTAAACAGCCCTCTAGGCTCTGTCTCTTCATACACACTCTTTTTCCTACGCAACCCCCCCAGCTGGCTGCTGGAAAACTTGCCTTTCATTGTGGGTTTGTATTTCTGTAACCACCTACCCTTTTTTCAACTATCTTCTTCAGTCTGTCCACCTCTGCCTTCAAATTTTCTACATCAAGCTTTAGAGCTTCATATTTGACCGCATCAACATCTACTATCCGACTGAAATACCGGCTCAGCCGCCTTTGCTTCAAATCTGGTCCTTCTTGTAAGTTGCTTGTTCCACTTTGTGTTTTCCTTTTCTTCCCCCTATGATCCACGTGGTCGTACTTAGGCTCAGTTCCATCCCCGCCACCCCACTCCCATTTCTTGAATTTATGTCCCGATTCCACTAGTTCAACCAGGGTAGACATTTTCCTATCAAATATCTCATTTTCAAACTCCCCCACCCATCAGGCTCCTCCTCAGCACGCTCCACCATTGTGATACGCCCTTGATAGGATCACTCGACTGGATTGGATTTGGTATGAAATCACGAATGAGAACGGATGGATTGAAGGGTCGCACGAAGGTTGCGGAAGGCCTTCGATATTCCCGGCTTCAGTTGGTGCTTGATATGACTCACAAGTCTACCAAAAGAAGTATCTCTAGTCGTTGCTTGATATGACTCACAAGTCCAACGATTTTGAGGATTTGTTTAACTTGGATATGACTCACCAAGAAACAAAGAAAGTTTTTAAAAGAACAAAGAGTTTAACTCAAGACAAAGATGATAATCGACTTTTTTATTGCTGAAGAAAGGATTACATATTTATAGTAGCAAAGGCATATGAAAAGGTTTAGAATTTTGCGGAAAAAACACACCTAGAAAAAGCAACAAAGACTAAAAATGGTCAAATGACTCTTTGGTTCTTGTCCTGGTCGAAATGACCCTTTGCCTACCGTCCAGGTTCGTCCGAATCCACCCTGGTCAACAGATGTCCCTTCGCCTACTTTTGTCCAGGTTCATCGAACCTTGTTGTGATGATCGGGTCTTTCGCGGTCAGGAGCAGGACATACTGTGGGATGTCCGTGTGGATGATCAATGAACTTTCATGAACGGAACTCCACTTTAGTCGACCCAAATCTTCAGAGAACTTAAGTATCCTTGCTTTAGAGATATTAGAATCATCGATCATCAAGGAATCAACAATCTGGTCGGAAAAGTGATGTTCATGGCCACCGGGACATGTGGTACGACCCAAACGGGTCATAAGTGAAGTGCTGTGACCTAGGTCAAGTTCCTCTCGTTGATCTTGAGTTTTGGCTCGCCTATTTGTCTTAGATTATCGAATGGGTCAGGAACGGATGACTGAAGATCGATCAATCTGATCATTAGGTCGTGGTTCCAACCTTAGATTATTTCCGGGTGAACGCGGGTCGATTCTGTACACGGTTCGGTCAATGTATACGGATGGATCAATGTACTCCATCGGGTGAACCTCTGTTGAGGCAAAGTGATCTTCCTGATCCGCATCCAGTGCTGGTTCCATATGCTGATCCTTGTACTGAGGCGCATCATTCCCTCCCTCTTCAAAAGGATTTGTCCACAAATCTGGATCATCTGCACAAAAAAGAGATAGATCAGAAACATTAAAACTTGAAGAGATGTCATACTTACCTTGCAGGTCCAGCTGATAGGCATTGTCATGGATCTTCTTAAGGATCTGAAAAGGACCATCGACCCTAGGCAAAAGTTTTGACTTCCTTTCTTCTGGAAAACGTTCCTTCCTGAGGTGAATCCAAACAAGATCACCTTCTTCAAAGACAACTTTCTTTTTCTTCTTGTTTGCTTTTCTTGTATAGACCTCGGTTTTGGCTTGGATGTTGTCACGGACTTTTTCGTGCAACTTTTGAATGGTGTCCGCCTTCCTTTTACCATCTGTACTAACTATTTCACTCAAAGGCAAAGGCAAAAGATCAAGTGGAGATAAGGGATTGAAACCGTACACAACCTCAAAAGGAGAAAACTTGGTAGAAGAATGCATGGAATGATTGTAAGCAAATTCAACATGAGGCAAACATTCTTCCCAAAGTCTAAGATTCTTTTTCACCAATGATCTAAGCAATCCTGACAAGGTTTGGTTCACAACCTCAGTTTGACCATCGGTTTGAGGATGACAAGTGGTGGAAAACATCAACCTAGTACCTAACTTAGACAACAAAGTTTTCCAGAAATAACTAAGGAACTTAGCATCTCGATCAGAAACAATGGTCCTGGGCATACCGTGCAACCTAACAATGTCTTTAAAGAACAAATCAGCAACGTGCACAGCATCATCGGTTTTATGACATGGTATAAAATGAGCCATCTTAGAAAACCTATCAACCACCACGAAGATAAAGTCTCTTCCTGATTTTGATTTTGGCAAACCAAGAACAAAGTCCATAGATATGTCTACCCACAGATGAGAAGGGATGGGAAGAGAAGAATATAAACCTTGGTTTTTGGCTTTAGACTTGGCCTTCTTGCAAACCACACATCGACCACAGATCCGTTCCACATCCTTCATCAAGCTCGGCCAAAAGAAATGTTCATACACAACCTTTTGTGTTTTCTTGACTCCAAAGTGTCCCATAAGGCCTCCTCCATGTGCTTCCCTGAGAAACAACTCTCTCAAAGAACATTGGGGCACACACAAGCGGTTATCAAAGAATAAGAATCCCGAAATTTGATAATACTTGCCATAAGCCGCTTTTGAACACTTTCTGAAAATCTCTTTGAAATCTGAGTCAGTTGCATATAAATCCTTGATAAATTCAAAACCAAGCAACTTTGTTTCAAGAGTTGAAAGGAGTACATACCTTCTAGACAAGGCATCAGCCACCACATTGTCCTTACCTTGTTTGTACTTAATGACATAAGGAAATGTCTCAATGAACTCGACCCAGCGTGCATGCCTTTTGTTCAGCTTTTGCTGCCCCTTAAGGTGTTTCAAAGACTGATGATCCGTGTGGATCACAAACTCCTTGGGCCAAAGGTAGTGTTGCCACGTTTGTAGAGCTCTCACCAAAGCATACAATTCTTGATCGTAAGTGGGATAGTTGATTGTGGCGCCTCTAAGTTTTTCACTGAAATAAGCAATTGGTTTCCTATCCTGCATCAAGACTGCTCCAATGCCAACTCCGGAAGCATCACATTCTATCTCAAAAGTCTTAGAAAAATCAGGAAGTACAAGTAGAGGAGCTTGCGTTAACTTCCCCTTCAGAATCTGAAATGCCTCCTCTTGAGCTTGTTCCCACTTGAATCCGACATTCTTCTTGATCACTTCAGTTAATGGGGCTGCGATGGTACTGAAGTTTGGAACAAATCGCCTATAAAAACCAGCAAGTCCATGGAAGCTCCTTACTTCACCCACGGTTGTTGGACTAGGCCAGTCACAAATAGCTTTGATCTTTTCCTCGTCCACTCTAAGTCCATCTGCACCTACAACAAAGCCTAAGAACACCACGTTATCTGTTCCAAAAGAGCATTTACCAAAATTTGCAAAAAGTCTCTCTTTCCTAAGAACTTGAAGGACAGATTTCAAGTGCTTCCTATGATCATCAAGGTTCTTGCTGTAAATAAGGATGTCATCAAAGTAAACTACAACAAAATGACCAATAAAGGATCTCAAGATGTGATTCATCAAACGCATAAAAGTACTAGGTGCATTAGTAAGCCCAAATGGCATTACAAGCCATTCATACAATCCTAGTTTGGTCTTAAATGCAGTTTTCCATTCAGCACCTTCTTTCATCCTAATCTGATGATAGCCACTTTTCAAATCAATTTTAGAGAAAACAGAAGAACCATGCAACTCATCAAGCATGTCATCAAGCCTAGGAATGGGATGCCTATACTTTACCGTAATGTTGTTGATGGCACGACAGTCCACACACATGCGCCATGAACCATCTTTCTTAGGTACAAGGAGAACTGGTACGACACAAGGACTGAGGCTTTCCCGGATGTAGCCTTTCTCAAGAAGCTCTCCAATTTGTTTCTGAAGTTCCTTGGTTTCCACCGGGTTGGTGCGATAAGCTGGTCGGTTTGGTAGAGATGCACCCGAAACAAAGTCTATCTGATGTTTAATGCCTCGAACTGGTGGTAATCCCTTAGGATTCTTATCTGGAAAAACATCAGGAAAATCTTGCAAGATATCTAAAAGCTCACTCGGAATCTCCGGTGCAAAGTCAGAAGAAGAAGACGCCATAAGAGATTCTTTATACACAAGTAAAAGAAATGGCTTCTGAGAGTAAAGAGATTTCCTGACCTGACTTTCTTTAATAAAGAAATTGGAATTCTTTTGAGAGGGTTCAGGTTCATCTGGTTTGGGTTCTTTGTTACGGTTCCTCTTGAGTTGGATCTGGTCTTGATGAACCTCCAAAGGTGTCAAAGGTACCAGTGTGATCTTCTTTCCTTTATGATCAAAGGAGTGTCGGTTTGTGTAACCATCATGAACCACTTTCTTATCAAACTGCCATGGTCGACCCAAGAGGATGTGACAAGCGTCCATAGGGAGAACGTTGCAAACAACTTCATCCTCATATCGTCCAATGGTAAGGGGGACTGTGACTTGTTCCTTCACGTACTGCTCTCCAGCCTCATTAAGCCATTCCAACCTGAAAGGACGAGATAGAGGCCGAGTGACAAGCCCTAGTTTTCTTACAAGGGTGTCACTAGCCACATTAGTGCAACTACCTCCATCAATAATCAAAGAACACACCTTTTCAGAAATAAGACAACGAGAATGGAATAGATTCTCCCTTTGTTCTTTGTCGTTGGTTTTAGGTTGCACACTCATAGATCTTCTAGTGACAAGGAGAGGACCGAAAGCTGGGTAATTAAGACTGTCATCATCGTCATATATAGGTCCAGAGTCAGCATCAAAGATCGGTCCAAAGCAATCGACCAAGTGGTCGTCCTTCTCATTGAAAATGGGGTCATCCAAGGTCTTTCTTGCAACAAGTAGGGGTCCATGATGTGGGTAGTCAAAAGCTTCCTCTTCCTCATCAAAGATAGGACCCAAGTCCTCCTTGTCTTCCTTTTCATCCTCGGACTCAACCTCACCATTCTCCATGAGGATCATCACTCGTTGGTTTGGAAAATTCTTGGCATAATGTCCTAGACCTTGATACTTGAAGCATCTAATGTCTCTTGCTCGGCCAGAAGCCTCAACTGCCTTTCCTTTGTCCACACGAGCAGGAACATCAGTTCTAAAAGCATTATGTGTTGTGGAAGGAAGCTTACATTTATCTTGATAGCTTGGTTTAGGAGCATAGGCCGGTTTGGGAGCAAGGGTCGGTTTTGAGTAGCTTTTTCTTTTGACTTGTTGTTCAATCAAGATTGCCTTGTGTAACATCTGCTCCACACTGCCATACTCTTGAAGTTCCATACGATCTTGGATGTCACGGTTGAGACCTGACAGAAATCGTGCCATAGTGGCATCCATAGGCTCATCTACATCAGCTTTGATCATCAATATCTCCATCTCTTGGTAATAGTCTTCCACGGACTTGGTGCCTTGAAGTAGACGTCTCAGCTTCTGGTGGAGGTCACGGTGATAGTGAGTAGGCACGAACCGTTTCCTCATCAATAGGGTAAACTCATCCCATGTTTCAATTGGTCTTTCACCTGTCTTCCTCCTGTGAGTCACAACTTGATCATACCAATTAATAGCATAGCCCGAGAACTCAGTAGCAGCCAATCTAACTTTCTTAAGATCAGAATTTTTTTGACAATCAAAGACAAGTTCAATCTTTCTTTCCCATTCAAGGAAAGCATCAGGATCGTTTCTACCATCAAAAGTTGGAAATTTCAATTTCAATCCTCCTAAGCCATCATCAATACGATCAGTTCTAGCAAATGGATTGATATCACCTTGTTCTCGGTTTCTAGGAACTCTCCTAGGGCGGTTGATGGATCGGCCATCGCCTTCATGGGAATACTCCTCTTGGATCTCATCATCGGACCGGTTGGGTCTTCTTGGACGATCCCTCCTTATTCTAGTCCTAGAACGAGTTTGTTAGCTGGCTTGAAGCTCATCAATTCTTTGATAGATTTGATCTAATCCTGCATTCATCAAGTTAGTCATAGAATCATTCAAAGCATGCATTTGTAGGTTAGATAACCCAGCAAATGAGTTTCCGGGTCCGCTTCTTTCTTCCTCACTACTCATGGTTCCTGAAATTATTTAAACACTAAACGTTAGATAAAAACCTCACACTCTCAAATGTTTGATCCTCACCCACTCACGTGTTTCTCTCAGATTTTTGGTGAATACACACGAGTTTCCACTCAAGGTTCTAAGAAGACTGATAAAAGAATCCCAATGGACAATTCCAAGCAAACAAAGGGAATGTTCTCAAGATAGAAAGATAAGAGATTTTGGTTTTGAAATCCGTTTTAACCACCTCAAAGGCTGAATTTCTCCTCAGCCAGCAGGCTTTCTCTTCCACCACCAATCCACAAATCAAACTCCTTTTTTTTTAAATAGATCTTTCTTTTGTTACTCTTTTTTTTTTAAACTAGTGGATGGTAATGAGGGGCCCGGACTTAAGATAGATAGGAGAAGAAGTGTTTGAAGAAAATGGAAGATGAGAAAGATGAATGAATAGACAATACCGGAAGAGTGGCTCTGATACCACTTGATACGCCCTTGATAGGATCACTCGACCGGATTGGATTTGGTATGAACTCACGAATGAGAACCGGATGGATTGAAGGGTCGCACGAAGGTTGCGGAAGGCCTTCGATATTCCCGGCTTCAGTTGGTGCTTGATATGACTCACAAGTCTACCAAAAGAAGTATCTCTAGTCGTTGCTTGATATGACTCACAAGTCCAACGATTTTGAGGATTTGTTTAACTTGGATATGACTCACCAAGAAACAAAGAAAAGTTCTTAAAAGAACAAAGAGCTTAACTCAAGACAAAGATGATAATCGACTTGTTTATTGCTGAAGAAAGGATTACATATTTATAGTAGCAAAGGCATATGAAAAGGTTTAGAATTTTGCGGAAAAAACACACCTGGAAAAAGCAACAAAGACTAAAAATGGTCAAATGACTCTTTGGTTCTTGTCCTGGTCGAAATGACCCTTTGCCTACTGTCCAGGTTCGTCCGAATCCACCCTGGTCAACAGATGTCCCTTCGCCTACTTTTGTCCAGGTTCATCGAACCTTGCTGTGATGATCGGATCTTTCGCGGTCAGGAGCAGGACATACTGTGGGATGTCCGTGTGGATGATCAATGAACTTTCATGAACGGAACTCCACTTTAGTCGACCCAAATCTTCAGAGAACTTAAGTATCCTTGCTTTAGAGATATTAGAATCATCGATCATCAAGGAATCAACAATCTGGTCGGAAAAGTGATGTTCATGGCCACCGGGACATGTGGTACGACCCAAACGGGTCAGAAGTGAAGTGCTGTGACCTAGGTCAAGTTCCTCTCGTTGATCTTGAGTTTTGGCTCGTCTGTTTGTCTTAGATTGTCGAATGGGTCGGGAACAGATGACTGAAGATCGATCAATCTGATCATTAGGTCGTGGTTCCAACTTTAGATCATTTCCGGGTGAACGCGGGTCGATTCTGTACACGGTTCGGTCAGTGTATACGGATGGATCAATGTACTCCGTCGGGTGAACCTCTGTTGAGGCAAAGTGATCTTCCTGATCCGCATCCAGTGCTGGTTCCATATGCTGATCCTTGTACTGAGGCGCATCACATTGGTTGTAAAGCAAGCTGCAATCACTGATACCCCAGGAAAACACATACCCTTATTAACAGTGTTTAGACAACTTGTTAAACTGAACATATGTACAACTTTCTCAACCGAACATTTGGACGGCTAAAGCACGCTACCATATGTGCACCTAAGCCAACATAACACATCATGTACAACTAATTTTTTTGTTTATATGGACAGCTACCTAAGATGGACACATGTACATGTTAATAAATAGCACACATGGATAACTATATACTCTAAATCGGCTACTTAAGATGCTCATACGTACAAAAGCCACATACACACCTGTGAATCATGCTCCGCATCTAGCACGCCCGCCAAAACCAAACCTGTGTGTTGTGGGAGCTTCTCACCCACATAACTAATCATCTTCACATCGTCGCTTCCACCTAAACGCCTAAGCAACACGGGAATAGCTTCCAAGGCCCACATCTGCCTTAATTTGTTGCAAAACTCACCAAGGGGGTCCTCACATTTCCCAATAACCTTCTTCGGTGGGATCATAGTGCTAATAGTCCACCAAAATGATTCTCTCCCCCACTGGAAAGCAAGAAAATTCTTGACATTCTCAACCAGCTTCACATTCTTCAACGCCGGCTTCGCGTTCTGCGTTGTTGCCAATAATACTCCGTCCACAATAATTAGAAGACATAGTCGAAGTTTCCTTCCTGCCGACATCCCTCCATCACTAGCAACCATAGCTGCCACGTCTGCAATCGACACATCGCGCTTCCCACCAAACAACTTATCCCAGTAGATGAAATCTTCTTTCCTTGTTGCTGGTTGGTAATCTATGACATATCCATCTTCAAACTCCCCACATGGAAGGCCAGTGACATGCCCAAATTCTCTCAAAGAAAACCTCAATGGCTCCCCACCAAATACAGTCCACAATTCAAACCTCTTCTTACTTACTAGTTGTCTAGTAAGTAGGCCATGCACAAGCTTTGCCGAAAAGGCACACCTTCTCACCGGCAACCTAAACAAGTGTCCAAAGCACGAACCCATAAGCCTCTCCATCTCTCATGTGCCTTTAAGCACATTCCTCACCAGAAGAATGTACTCCAAAAATGAGTTACAGTTCAGCCTCTTGCTCGGGTACCGATCCGTTGAAAACAACCTCGACGGTAACCTCTCGTTAACAACTTCATCTTCAGGTTCCGCCACCTCTGCTTACTGACGAACAATATATCGAATAACCGCAACAAAATCAGGAACGAAATAAAAAACAAAAATCGCACACAAGTTCTGAATTGGGAAACAATGAAAGTACCAACCTTTTGCTTTACCCTTCCTCGCTCGCTTCTTTCTAGAGGACATCGTCTTCCTCATAAGTCTTTGCCTCTTTCTTTCTCACCGTCTCAAACAAACTCCATTCCCAAATCCGAAGATGAACTCATCCAGAAGAAGTTACTTTTTACGGACCCAATTACAAAAACAAACTTGAATTTACCGTCTCTCTCGTGTCCGTGAGTAACCGAAGTAATTAGACCACTAAATTAAACTAACTACATTAACTAAGTACAAGAAACATAAATACTATTATAACCTTGCTTTTTTCAATTTTTGGAGGACAAAAGAGTATATCATCTAAAAAAACTACCTTTGTAGCAACTTCTGATCTCCCCTGTAATTAAAACTGAAAAACTGATCATTTCTGTAAATGACTCTATTTATATTAATATATAATTGTAGGGTTTTTAACTTTATAGGAAATCCAACCCAAAATATTTTTGTAGAATTTTTTTGGGTTAAGTTTACCGTAAAATTAAAAATTCCACAATTAAATACTAATATATATATATTAAGAACCCAGAGCTAGAAATCTCCAATGGGGTACTCTAAGTGTAATAGGAAGCAACATTTGCTGTTATAATTTTTAGAAAAAGGGCGTTTAACATTTGCTACTATACTCTCCCAGACGAATTAATTATATTTGTTAGGCCCACTATATCCGGTTAAGTTTAGTATGATGAGTGATCATGTTATATGTAAATACAAGATGTGAATAGAACATGACCACTTGCTAAGTGTGAGAGATGAATCAGTGATGGCGAGCTCATGACTGGTGATATCTATCAAGTATGGAAAAGCAAAAATGCACACTTTTTTTTACTTCATTGAAGCTTGAGCAATAAGATCAAAGGTGTCTCATGTTACTTGTAGCTAAAGATTTTGTTGAAATGTTACAGTCTGGTGCATTGAAAGAGCTTCAGAGAATGCACTATGAAGTTGTGGAATCAGTAGATGCATGACCTCAGCTACTTCTTTCCATTGTTGCTGTTTTGAAGTTCCTTTCCCTGGTCTAGAGAACCGATCACCCCACTATGTCACTTCCTCCCTCCGACAATTATCTCTTTCGCCACCATTGCAGCTGCTTCATATGTTTTTTTACGAACTTAATAGAAATAGTCTATGTCATTAAAAATTGTTTGCATTTTTTTTTGGTTATGTGAATCCAGTATATTACATCTTACATAGCTTTGTATAAATAAGGGAAGTAATTGAGGGTTTTGGCCATAATGTTGACGAAGGCGAAGAAGGCATCATCGATCCTTAGATGCTCGTGGTTTCCTTTGAGATCTGATCATTCTCTAGATTGATACGTTCTTTGAAAATCAATCTCCTGAAGCGTTTGGTTCAGTTATGTTTCCGGCTTTGTTGCGTCTTCTCTATATTTGATCTATGTGATCTAAACGTTCATCAGTTCTCCTTCTCCAACTTTACGGCTTTAATATCATCATCTTTTTAAGGTTTTTGATATTCCTTTGATTATCATACCCATGGCAAAGGTTTTAGGATCTATTTCAACGTCATACACGTGAAACATCCTTTGAGATTTATTTTCAAGTCTTGCTGGATAATTCTATTCGTTTTGTGGGTTTGCTATATCTCTTTCTCTATCTGACAGGTGTGTTAAACGTTTAGATCTATAAATATATTCATATGGGAACATTCAGGCCTTCTTGTACTACTCCTATGTGTTTGAACGAGTTTTATTTATATTGAAGATGTATCTGTTATAAGATAAAGTGACTAGTGATCTCTAAAGAACTACCCCCTCTAAGTCGGCCATCTTGCCTCCTTTTATAACTACTAGGGATTAATCCGCGCTACGCGCGGAACTATTTTAATTTTCCAATATTAACTAAATAAATATTTTTATATTGTGTATTTACTTATTATTTACTTTTTCTTATATTATATATTTACTTTTCTATTTTTATTATTTTTATATCAAATATTAATATTAATTTTAACATAATATTTATATTTCTTATATTATATATTTACTATACATTTTTTAGATAAATGCTTAATGTAGTTTTTCTATTTCTATATTGTATGTTTATTTATTATTTATTTTTATTCTATTGCATATTTACTCATTTTAATAATATTTTATATTTATTATTTACTTAGTGGTTATTTATTTTACTATAATTTTTTTAGATATATATTTAGTTCAGTTTTTTTCCATTTCTTATATTGTATATTTACTATTTTTTATTTTTTCTATATTATATATTTACTTATTCCAATTTTCTTGCTTTTATATAAAATAATAATCTTATGATAAATGTTAATGTAATATTTATATTTCTTATATTGTATACTTAGTTATTATTTATTTTTATATTGTATATTTACTTAAAAATATACATTTTTCAGATAGATGTTTAAAGTAGTTTTTTTTCATTTCTTATATTGTATATTTATTTACTATTTATTGTTTCTTATATTGTATATTTACTTATTATAATTTATTGATTTTATATCTATGGTAATATTACGATAGATGTTTAATGTAATATTTTTATTTTTATATTATATTTTTACTTATTATTTATTTTAATATACATTTTCAGATAGATATTTAATTTATTTTTTAATATTTCTTATATTGTGTGTTTACTTATTTTAGTATTACGATAGATGTTTATGTAATATTTATATTTCTTATATTGTACATTTATTTTTGTTATATTTACTTAAACTATAATATTACAATAGATGTTTAATGTAATATTTCTATTTTTGAATATATTTACTTAAATGATAATATTACTATATATATTTAATGTAGTATTTCTATTTTTGAATGTATGTACTTAAATGATAATATTACTATATATGTTTAATGCAATATTTCTAGTTCTGAATATATTTACTTAAATTATAATGTTACTATAGATGTTTAATGTAATACTTCTATTTTTGAATGTATTTACTTAAATGATAATATTACTATATATGTTTAATGTAATATTTCTATTTTTTTAATATATTTACTTAAATGATAATATTACTATATATGTTTAATGGAATATTTCTATTTTTGAATATATTTACTTAAATTATAATATTACTATAGATGTTTAATGTAATATTTCTATTTTTGAATGTATTTACTATAGATGTTTAATGTAATACTTCTATTTTTGAATGTATTTACTTAAATGATAATATTACTATATATGTTTAATGTAATATTTCTATTTTTGAATATATTTACTTAAATTATAATATTACTATATATGGTTAATGTAATATTTCTATTTTTGAATATATTTACATAAATTATAATATTACTATAGATGTTTAATGTAATATTTCTATTTTTGAATGTATTTACTAATATTTCTATTTTTGAATGTATATACTTAAATGACAATATTTCGACGAGCTATTTCCCCACGAAAAGTATCATATAATATCAGATCTCCACCAAACTATGACCTAGTGTCAAATCTCCATGATTTGAAAGTAACAAACTTATTTCTCCATGAATTAAAAAATTCGAATGTATTTCTCCCCAAACCGATACTTCGAAACTTAATTACCCATAAACCATAGTTTTAATTGGTTTATTATTAACCAAATATTTTAAACGGACTAAACCAAACCAAAATTCATTTTAAACAATTTTTATAAAAGAATATTGTATTAGTTTTATATGTTTGTGTTTTAAGAAATTTAAAAGAAAAAATTACATCAAGATTTTATTTTTATAAAGGTTAATAAAATCACAATGAACAAATAAGGTTGTTAAACTTTTTTTTTTGAAATTTAAAAGAAAAAAAATCAAATTTGGATAAAAATATATGTCAAAAAATCTAATTTTGTTGAAAATTTGATTTACGTCAAAATTCAACAAAACATCGATTTGACATATACTTTTATCAAATTTTAACTTTTGCTTTCAAATTTCAAAAAAATACAAAAAATAATAAGCTTATTTGTTCATTGTAATTTTATTAAATTTTTAAACATAAAATCTTGATCTAATTTTTTATTTATTTATTTTTAAAACGCAAAGATATTTAAAAAAAATAGGAAATCTTTTTTGAATTCAAAAAAAAAATCTGTATATTTTAAAATTTTAAGAAGAAGATAAACAAGATTCTTTAATAAAAATTATTTTAAATGAATTTTGGTTTGGTTTAGCCGGTTTAAACTATTTGGTTAATAATAAACTAAGTAAAACCATGGTCTATGGGTAATTAAGTTTCGAAGTATCGTTTCAGGGAGAAATACATTTAAAATTGTTAATTCGTGGAGAAATAAGTTTATAACTTTCAAATTATGGAGATTTGACACTAGGTCATAGTTTGGTGGGAATCTGATGCTATATGATAGTTTTCGTGGGTAAATAGCTCGTCGACCCTATTTTTATTTTTGAATATATTTACTTAAATGATAATATTACTATATATGTTTAATGTAATATTTTTATTTTTGAATATATTTACTTAAATTATAATATTACTATAGATGTTTAATGTAATATTTCTATTTTTGAATGTATTTACTTATTCTTTATTTATTTATTTATTTATTTTTACTTACATTATCTATTACTATATATGTTTAATGTAATATTTCTGTTTCCGAATATATTTACTTAAATGATAATATTAATATAGATGTTTAATGTAATATTTCTATTTTTAAATTTATTTACTTGTTTTTTTATTAATTTTTACTTACATTATCTATTTTTTTAATTCTACGTGTCATTTTTTTGAAATTCTTTTTATGCTGATGTGGACGCTCTTTCGAGCCTCAAAACCTCCCTTTTATTAGTATAGATTTGAGAATGCCCTAATTGCACCAGTCCTTGTTGGGCCTTTTACTCGTCGGGCCGAATGTCCGGGCCGAGAAAATGAGTCTCCAAGCCGCCTATTCTTGGTCGTCCCAGCAAGTCGACTGGAAATAGCCTTTCTCGGCTAAAAGTACACATCAGCCGAGCCGACCACTATTAGTGTCGAGCCGAGCTGATCGGATAGCTCCTTGGTGGGCCAAGTCAAGTACTTCACGGGCCTTATAGAGGGTGAAATCCACCTCATACAGTAAGTCCCCCCTTAGTTTACTGATGTTCGGGACGATCTTAGTGAATTTTTGGGTCATGGTTCGTGAGTACTAGGTTCGGCGAGAGTATGGTTGAGGCGCATCTTCGGCCCCTTTTCATACAACTTTCGATTACCTTCATGCCGTTCGTCGGTGAAGCGATAGGATCATTAAGAATTCGGTTTGTCGGTGAATGCGGGAGCGAAGTGAGTACCTATTCGGAGTATTGTCGGAAGGCTACGAATTCGTAGCCTATTAAGTTTACGTCGCTTCTACCAATGTTGGCATCGGAAAGGGGCGATTTTTGGTGAATCCATGCTGGAGAATTGGAAAGATCACGAGAAGTTGACAAGTCTTCAAAGGGAATGGGTTTTTAATGGGGCTCAAGCCCATTTATGCCGGAAGTCGAAGGGTCGCGAGATTGGGAAGCACCTGAGGGGCTCTTGGGGCCCAATTAGGTTTCCCTAGACTAATGATTTCGCTTTCAGAATGGGCGCTTCCTCCTCCCTTATAAATAGCCGCTATGGCCTTTCTCCCCTTATTCTTCTCTACTCGCGAAGGTATCGTTTCTCTCTCTATACTCTCTGCTCTCTACTTCTCTCTCTAGGTTATCGTCGTAGAAACCAAACTAGAACGATTCTTCAAGGATTATGGCGCCGAAAAACAGATTGTCTCGAGAACAAAAGGGGAAAGATGTGGTCGCCTCTCAGAATCCTGCCAGGTGTTTGTCGGTCGAAGAAGAAACGCTCGACGAATTCAGTCTTGTTCATCGGGACGCGATGATGGATACATTGAATATGAGCCTAGCCCAGAGGATGTTAGTCGCCGATGCGGAGAGGCTTTTCAGGAGTGAAGATGACGGGAACGACGCATCGGATGTTCCCACTGAATCGAACGATCCGGAAGATTCAGGGGCACGTCCCGATTTCGTTCCAGTACGCTACTGCCCTGGTGGGGTTTTTGTCGATCTCCCAGCTATCCCTCCCGGTCATCTTCGTCCTGCAGAGGTGGAGGGTCAGTGAATGTAGGGGAAACGAGGTCGACTCCGGGCAGCGTGAAGAAATTATTGAGTGAGTGCAATGCGGTGGGCGTCACGTTTCTCATTCCTATGCACACCCAGAGGCCCTGTTCGCCGCCTGTGGGCTATCAATGTGTCTACGAATCGTATTTCCAACACGACACGAAGCTGTGTTTCCCCATCCCTCGTCTCATTACATCCTATGTGTTTCATCGGGATGTGGCTATCAACCAGTTCCTAAACGGTTCGTTCCGCATCGCGGTGGCGTTATTGGTGATGGCAGCTAAGATCAACATATCTCTGAGCGTTCGAGCCTTCGAGGAGTTGTGTTTTATCAAGCCGATGCCAGACGGTCTTTTCTCGGTGAAGATGAGGCCGAATTACAACATCCGGACCGATCATCTGAACAAGACCGAATGTTTTTTTTATTATTATTTTTTTAGTTGTAACATTTTTTAAGGTTTTTCGAGTTCCATGCGAGCGGTACGATGTCGCCTTTTGATGTTTCCAATCGGTACACACCGGGTTGGATGATTTCGGTAATCTTGTAGGGGCCTTCCCATTTCGTCCCTAGCTTGCCTGCTTTCCACTCCTTGGTGTTTTCGAACACCTTTCGCAAGACTAGATCGCCGTGACTAAGGGGGCACGACTTAACGCGTTTGTTGTAGTAACTCTCTATCTGATGCTGGTAGTTTTGGATTTGTAGGAGAGCTTGGTCTCATATTTCTTCGATCTGATCCAAGGCGTCCATCAGCATGTCACGTTTGAGAGTATCGAGGTGTGGAATTTTGCCACGCCTCAAGATTGTGACGTTTACTTCGGCGAGCGCCATCGCTTCGACCCCGTATGCTAGGGAGAAAGGGGTGGCTTTCGTCCCGCCTCAGGGTGTTGTCCGATGTGACCACAGAACTCCGTCGAGTTCGCCGACCCAAGCTCTTTTTTTTAAGTCGAGGCCTTTCTTGATGCCATCAATGATTAGTTTATTCGAAGATTCGACCTGGCTGTTACCTTGCGGGTATCGGGGTGTCGAGGAACTGAGGTGGATTCACCATCGTTCACAGAAGCTCTTAAAGTTGCCTGACATGAACTGAATGCCGTTGTCGGTAACGATTTCGTATGGTAAGCCGTGTCGTCAAATGATATTTTTCCCTACAAAGCTCTGGACTTCTTTGTCGGTAACTTGGACGAAGGACTCTGCTTTTACCCATTTTTTGAAATAGTTGGTTTGAACTAGGACAAATCGTCTTTGTAGGGAACTGGAAAGGGGGCCGATGATATCCATTCCCCATCACATGAATGGGTATGGAGCTGTGGTCGTTCGTAGCATATCGGTCAGGAGATAAATGTTGGGAGCATGTCGTTGACACATATCGCAACGCCGTGCGTATTCTTCGCAATCGGTGTTCATCGTTGGCTAGTAGAAACCAAGGCTCTTAACTTTGAGGGCTAGGACCCTTCCTCCTGAATGATTACCGGCATCACCATCGTGTGTTTCGGCCATTACGAGCCGGATTGCATCACCGGCGATGCATTTGAGCAGCACTTTGTTTGTGGTCCATCGGTGTAACTCGCCATCAATGACAACGTAATGCGCGCTACATGCTTTAAGTCGTCTAGCTGCCCATTTCTCTGCGGGCAGCGAGTTATGCGCGAGATAATCAACGAACTCGGTCCTCCACTCGAGATTCGGTTGTTCCTGATTTTTCTCGGTATTCGGGCTGTGTTCGTCATTAGAAGCTTCGATGATTGAGGTGACCAGGGGATTCCCTTCTATGGACAAGTCGATACTCGGTTTCTCTATATGGTGAATCGGGATTGTCCACTTAACTTGGTCACAGAGTTTGCTTTCTAAGGCGGCGAGGGAGTCGCGCATCCGTTCTCCCCCCGGGGAACCTTTGTAAGCTCGAAGAATTTGAAATCGTTAGTGAGTGACTGGACCACTTTGAGATAGGCGTCCATACGCTGGTTATGCAAGTCATAATCGCCGTTGAACTGGCTTGTGACGAGTTGAGAGTCGCAGTAGGCGCTTAATCGCTTGGCTTTGACGGCTTTAGCAAGTCGAAGTCCGGCGATGAGGGATTCATATTCAGCTTTGTTATTAGAAGTGGCGAAATCGAACGCAAAAGATTGTCTAATCAGCTCCCCAGTGGGCGATTGAAGCTGCACCCCTGCTCGGATCCTTTGTTAATGGAAGAGCCATCGACATGCAAGATCCAGTTGTTGCTTGGGAGGACGAGGTCTTGTTCGAGCTCTAGTGGCAGCTCGATTAGGAAGTTGGCTAACACCTGCGATTTTGCAGCGGTTAGATTCTTGTAGAGAATATCGTACTGGCTGAGCTCGCCCATTTAGATAGACGACCGGAACGATTGGTGTTCTGCATGATTGTACGCAATAGTTGCTTCTTCAGCACTTCGATCGAATGAGATTGAAAGTACGGCCGGAGTTTCCTTGAGGAGACTACGACGGCAAGAACCATCTTTTCCAAAGTGGGATAGCGAGTTTTGGGGTCGGTCATATGCTTACTCGTGTAGAAAATATGTTGTTGTTCGCCGCAGTCATCCCGAACGAGGATGCTGCTAACGGCTGTCGGAGAGACAGAGACGTAAAGCGCAAGGGTATCACCATTCTCGGGCTTAGATAGTATGGGGGGAGAGTTCAGATATTGTTTCTGCTGAGTGAATGCCTCTTCGCATCTCTCATCCCAGGCGAATATTTTGTTTCCACGCAACAGGTCGTAAAACGAAAGGCACTTGTCAGTCGATCGGGATATAAATCGGTTCAGCGCCGAAATCCTGCCGGTTAATCGCTGACCTTCCTTGCTATTCTTTGGGCTGGGGAGGTCGAGTATAGCGGACATCTGTTTGGGGTTAGCTTCGATTCCCCTCTGCGTTACGATGTAGCCGAAGAATTCGCCTGACATCACGCCAAAAAAACATTTAGTCGGGTTCAGTTTCATGCCGTATTCGTTGAGCGTTTTGAAGCAGCCCTTCAAGTGTTCCAGGTGATATGACGCATGAAGTGATTTTACTAGCATATCGTCGATATATGCTTTCATCGAAGTTCTCAACTTGTCGGCGAACATCCTTGTAATACCCATCTCCTCCTCTCTCGAGAACGGCGTGTTACTTACGTAAATTATTGAATTAAACCGATTTATAAAAATACCAAATAAAATATTAAACATTTAATAAAATAAACGCAGGATAAATTATTTTTTTACATTTAATAACATGAATAATTCATATCGAAAAGTTGTATAAAACCGAATGAAAACCGATATAAATACGACGATCCCCAAGACACCAAACCGTCCAGATATCCGACTACTTGAGATGCTCACCTGAAAGGGGAAGAAAGAAAGGTGAGCAACAGGGGAGTCACTCAGTGAGGTATGGGATGCTAGACCCGCAAACCACTGACTAAATAAATAGAACTCCCACTATGGAAGTTTAACTCTAGCTTGAACAAACTCGACACCTAAAGCATCACACAGAACAAACAATGCGCTGATAGTGCATAACTAGCACATACACCCCGCATTCTCCTCATACGGATATACAACATCATAATAAGCGTCGCAAGCCCACACATCTCTAGACCCACGCCCGTAACCAATAAGCGTCGAATGCAAACGTCTCTGCACCATGCCCCACACAAATATGCGTCGATAGCCCAGACGTCTCTGAGCCCCGTCCTCAATATGCGTCGATAGCCCGGATGTCTCCGAACCCCGCCCTCATAAGCGTTTCTAATCCAGATCTCTCTGAACAGCCGCCCTCATAAGCGTTGCTAATCCAGATCTCTCTGAACAGCCGCCCTCATCACATAGTCCCTACTCATAACTATGTAGTATATATATATATATAACATCACTTAACATCACTCAATCCATAACAAGTTGAATCCTCTAAACCCCCAATTCCAATTTACATTGAATCCTAACTATCACACAAGACTCGATCCAATCAGACGGAACATGTTTCAAAACTAAACGACGATAGAAAGAATTCTACACTAGTAACGGGATTTGCGGAATAGACCCTCACCTTTGCCACTGGCTGTCAACGGAAGATTGTCAACTGCAACACGAGAGAATCAACGACTTAGACTCAGAGTCTCAGGAAATGAAGTTCCAAAAATGGAAACTTTCCTAAAGTGAAAACTTACCTAAAATAGCAAATTTCCTAAAATAGCAACTTTCCTAAAATAGCATTTTTTCCTAAAATAATAACTTTCCTAAAATAGCAACTTTCCTAAAATGGCAAGTTTCCTAAACTAAAAATTCCTCTAACTAGAAATTTCCAAGACTAGAAATAGGGAGGCGATAACTTACCAGAAAACTCACCAAAAGCTCGTCCGGAAATCCCGCCGAAAGCTCGTCTGGAAATCCCGACAGAAGCTTGCCGGAAATCCCACCCGAAAAATTAACTAATGACTGGTCGTTAGATATTCCAACAACAACTCGTCACACGCAAAGAAAATACTTTGACTTGATGAGAAAAGGGGTGGAGTTTCTTATATAGGAGAAGGAAAAGAGGAAGAAAACTTAAACTTCCAATGTGGGACAAAGATAAAAAGAAGTTGTTGGGTTTTTAATTAAAAAAAGAACAAATAGGCATGGCCCTAAGATTAGGGTCATTACAATTCTCCCCCACTTTATCGGAATTCGTCCTGAATTCCAAAGAGACGATGAAAGAACATTCACTGTTTCGAAGAAGAGAGCAACACAAGATAATAGACGATGGAAATGAAAGAAAACTTGGTCTTCTCCTACAGAAGGAAAGAAAATCAGAATCTCTATTGACTAACCGAATGATACTAGGCATAAGGGTGCCATTTTTTTTTTTCAAAAACTCCCAATCCCAAAAACGTTAAAATTGTTTGAAACCGCGTCCCATAAATCGCCATCCCGGGTCGGAGCCGGGATGGAACCCGCTCTGATACCAAATTGTAACACCCGTCTCCTCCTCTCTCAAGAACGGCGTGTTACTTACGTAAATTATTGAATTAAACCGATTTATAAAAATACCAAATAAAATATTCAAACATTTAATAAAATAAACGAAGGATAAATCATTTTTTACATTTAATAACATGAATAATTCATATCAAAAAGTTGTATAAAACCGAATGAAAACCGATATAAATACGATGATCCCCAAGACACCAAACCGTCCAGATATCCGACTACTTGAGATGCTCACCTGAAAGGGGAAGAAAGAGGGGTGAGCAACAGGGAAGTCACTCAGTGAGGTATGGGATGCTAGTCACGCAAACCACTGACTAAATAAATAGAACTCCCACTATGGAAGTTTAACTCTAACATGAACAAACACGACACCTAAAGCATCACACAGAACAAACAATGCGCTGATAGTGCATTACTAGCTCATACACCCCGCATTCTCCTCATACGAATATAAAACATCATAATAAGCGTCGTTAGCCCAGACATCTCTGGACCCCCGCCCGTAACCAATAAGCGTCGAATGCAAACGTCTCTGAAACACGCCCCACACAAATATGCGTCGATAGCCCAGACGTCTCTGAGCCCCCGCCCTCAATATGCGTCGATAGCCCGGATGTCTCCGAACCCCCGCCCTCATAAGCGTTGCTAATCCAGATCTCTCTGAACAGCCGCCCTCATAAGCGTTGCTAATCCAGATCTCTCTGAACAGCCGCCTCATCACATAGTCCCTACTCATAACTATATATACGTATATATATATATATATAACATCATTTAACATTACTCATCCATAACAAGTTGAATCCTCTAGACCCCTAATTCCGGTTTACATTGAATCCTAACTATCACACAAGACTCGATCCAATCAGACGGAACATGTTTCGAAACTAAACGATGATAGAAAGAATTCTACATTAGTAACGGGATTTGCGGAATAGACCCTCACCTTTGCCACTGGCTGTCAACGAAAGATGGTCAACTGCAACACGAGAAAATCAAGGACTTAGACTCATAGTCTCAGGAAATGAAGTTCCAAAACTGGAAACTTTCTAAAGTGGAAACTTACCTAAAATAGCAAATTTCCTAAAATAGCAACTTTCCTAAAATAGCATTTTTTCCTAAAATAACAACTTTCCTAAAATAGCAACTATCCTAAAATGGCAAGTTTCCTAAACTAGAAATTCCTCTAACTAGAACTTTCCAAGACTAGAAATAGGGAGGCGATAACTTACCAGAAAACTTGCCGAAAGCTCGTCCAGAAATCCCGCCAAAAGCTCATCCGGAAATCCCGACGGAAGCTTGCCGGAAATCCCACCCGAAAAATTAACTAATGACTGGTCGTCAGATATTCCAATAACAACTCGTCACACGCAAAGAAAATACTTTGACTTGATGAGAAAAAGAGAAAAGGGGTGGAGTTTCTTATATAGGAGAAGGGAAAGGAGGAAGAAAACTTAAACTTCCAATGTGGGACAAAGATAAAAAGAGGTTGTTGGGTTTTTAATTAAAAAAAGAACAAATAGGCCTGGCTCTAAGATCAGGGTTGTTACAATCCTGTTGAGAAGCCTTTGATAGGTTGCACCGGCGATCTTTAGCCCGAAGGGCATCACTTTATAACAGTATGTCCCCTTGTCTGTGATGAATGCTGTTTTCTTGCGATCTTCTGGATGCATCATTATTTGGTTGTAACCAGAGAAGGTGTCCATGAAGGTCAGGAGCTCATTGCCAACTGTTGATTCGATGAGTCTGTCGATATGGGGGAGCAGGTAACTATCTTTGGGGCATGCCTTATTAAGGTCTGTAAAATCGACACAGACACGCCATTTGCCGTTCTTTTTCTTAACCACGATGGGGTTTGCCAGCCATTCAGGGTATCGCACCTCGGTGATTGATCCGGCTGCAAGTAGTCGTTCCACTCTTCGTTTACCGCCTTTGACCTTTCGGGACTGAGCTTTCATCGTTTCTGTCGGATCGGCTTAAAGGTAGGATCTACATTCAGCTCATGCGTAATGATATCTGGGTTAATGCCCCACATGTCCGTAGTTGTCAAGGCGAAAGTAGAAGAGTTCCGTTTGAGAAATTTGACGATATGTCCTTGCAAGTCGTCGGGGAGGTAAGCACCGATCTTGATGACTTTGCTTGGGTCGGAATCGTCGATGGTTACTTATGAGATCTCTTCCTTTTGCGGGTACGATTTGTTGTTTTGTGTCCACCGGCCGGTTTATTGGGAGATCAAGTTGATGTGAGACATCGACCGTTGAAGTTTGACTGTAGCGATCAGGAGGTCCCGTGCAGCTTCCTGGTCTCCTCGCAATATGTGAATTTGTCCATCCGGTCTGGGGAATTTAATGCATTGATGGTATGTTGACGTGACCGCCTTCATTGAATGTATCCATGGAGTTCCGAGAATGACGTTGTATGGGGCCTCGGTGTTTATAACTGAAAATTTAACCGTACGGGCGATGCCGCATGCATATACCGGTAGGCGTATTGTTCCTATCATCAACTCGAAAGATCCGTTAAAACCGGTGAGGGATCGGGAAGACGACTTCATGTCGCGTAGGTCAATCCTCTTTTTTTCGAGGGTGTTGTGGAAGATGAGGTCAACGGAGCTGCTAGTGTCGAATAACACCTTGGTAACATCGCATGTGGCAATCTCGAGCTCTACAAGGAGTGGGTTGTGATGCGGTGTGTAGACGCCGGTGGCATCCGCGGCCAAGAAAGTGATCGGTGGATCATTCTCGGGTTGCGCGGGCCATTTCTGAGAGGTTACCGCCTGCCGACGATAGTCTTTAACCGATCTTATAGAGTCTCCGCAGGGAGGTAAGCCACCCATAATTACGTTGAGTCGTGACTGATAGTCATCTCGTTTCGCTTGTATTAGAGTCCTCAGGTCGCTGGGTATTGGGGATAAATTTTGCTTTGGGGGCGGTTTGACGCGCTGGAGTTTTTCTCGTAAGTCGCCATTCTTCCGTCGGTTAAGGCTTGAACGGAGGTCGTCCTTATTGGCACTAAGCTTATCGCGAGGTCTGTGGGAAGACACTGCGTTTGTGCGTCAGAGGATATGGGTGTGAAAACGAGCTGCTTGGCGCTTGACTCGTCGAGGAGCGTCCGGAGATCTGAGGTTTTGCCTGGAGGATCTTCATCGATAACCGACTTGCGCTTTAACCGAAGACGTAGATCGTTGCTTTGGCAATGTATTGTTGTTTGCCGCGTTAGTCGTGTTCGTAGATCATTTCCTCGTAGTGATGTGTCGTCGTCGGATGAGTCTTCTGGTCTGGCCAAAATTACTTCAACGCGCCTGCGGTTTCTTGGTTGCTCCTCGTCGGCTGAAGTGTCAGCTTATTCTAGCTCGATAGGTGGGATCGCGTTCCCCTTATCGCGAGGGTCACCTTGCGAGTTTTTGCCATGAGGTCGCTGAGCCTTCTTCTCCTTAGTTTTACTCCAGCTTTTATTATTCTTGGACCTCTGTTTCGGCGGCTCGATCTTTGCGTTTCCACTGCTGAAGGATGCGAGCAGTGCTTTGTGGAGCTGCTTTATTCTTTGGTATCGTGACCCCTGGTTTTGTGGTACTCGCAGTAATTGGTTAGGTCGACCAGATTGGAAGACGCGGAAGGGACTTGGGATTTACTGTCCGGTTCTCTTTCTCTGTGCTTCTAACCTTTTTCTCGAACGACAATGGTAGAGGATGGTAGGTTATCCTTGTCGACTACGTATACGAAGCCTTTCTTATGGTCATTTGTCTCGGCAGACGCATGTTGGCGCGGCTCTTGCCGTGCGTCAATTGTTTTTGACGGTGCTTGCTTTAATGCATTCTGCTTGTTAAGGATCGCTCGAGTGTCTTCTTCCATACAAATGAAATTATTGGACCGAGCGATGGCGTCTTGGAGAGAGGTTGTCGGGTGTCGATATAAGTCGTTGCGAAATTTTGAGTGGACCCATAAGGTATTCATCAGAGCATCAACGGCGATATTATCGGGTATGTTAATGGTTGAAACGACTGCTTTGAATTTCTCCATGAAGTCACGGAGGCTTTGAGTCGAAGATTGAGACATTTACCACAAGTCGGAAGCGGTCGCTTCTTGTCGAGTAAACATTATGTAATGTTGTAAGAAAGCCGCCGAAAGGTCGTGAAAGTTGTCGGCGGAATTTTCTGGGAGACGCGAGAACCATGTCAGCGCCGGCCTGGTGAGGCTCTCGACAAACAGTTGGCAAAAACCGGCTTCTTTTTCTTTGTCAGCAAAGTTTACCCTTCCATTGCTATGCTGAAAGCCGTCATGTGATCCGTAGGGTCCGATTCACCGGAGTAAGAAGGTAGGCGGAATTTTTCCGTAGAGCGAAGTCGCACGTCGCTAATCCGGTGAGAGAACGGTGTACGGGACGTTGCGGCGAGGACCCGGTCGATTTGGGGAGCAGAGCTCGTGACGTGATGGATCTTCGAGCTTATTTCAAAGAGAGAGAGTTTAAGGGCTGCGATTTCGCGAACGGTGGCTAGGTCTGACCCTCCTTGGTTCTGGATCTCGGTCGCAAGTAAGGGTTCGAAAACGTGAGGGTTATGCTCCTGGACTCCGGCCTCTGGGTTAGTGTGGAAAAGCAGACGACGTACCGTCGGGGGATTACTGGGTACGCCGGAGGGAAAAGCAAGAGCGGCCACCATCGCGGCTAGTTGTGCGTTAGTAGCCTTCTGAATTTCTTCTTGTTGTGCGAGACGCGCCATAACGGTGTCCATGAACTCCGTTGATGTTTGTGGCGCGGCGTCGGGAGTGGGCTCCGGTTCATTCTCGGAGGTGGAACTTGGGTGAGTCAATCGAACAGTTTGCTTTGAGAGCTAGCCCTACGGTGGGCGCTAATTGTTTGAACCGATTTTTAGACGAAAAGACTGAAACTCGTCGGTGGGTTTGTCAGAAAAGTGTTTTATTTATATTGAAGATGTATCTGTTACAAGAGAAAGTGACTAGTGCTCTCTAAATAACTGCCCCTCTAAGTCGGCCATCTTGCCTCCTTTTATAACTATTTGAGAATGCCCTAATTGCACCAGTCCTTATTGGGCCTTTTACTCGTCGGGCCAAATGTCCAGGCCGAGGAAATGAGTCTCCAAGCCGCTCATTCCTGGTCGTCCTAGCAAGTCGACTGGAAATAGTCTTCCTCGGCTAAAAGTACACAACAGCCAAGCCGACCGCTATTAGGGTCGAACCGAGCTAATCGGATAGCTCCTTGGTGGGCCAAACCAAGTACTTCACGGACCTTATAGAGGGTGAAATGCAGCTGCTACACTATGGCAGATGTGAAAGGGAATGGAAAGTTATATGAGGAAGATGATGATCCGATTGATCAGGTAGATGAGTTCGGATAAAGGGGATTAACTTGTCTCTTATCATTACAAGAGAAAAGGAAATTGCTGACTAGAAGTTGCGACTAACAACGTAGTCTCAAAAGTTTATGACTCCTTATCGACCGTATTATGACTGCGTTGCGACCATGTATAATGATTCGTACATCAGTCGATTAGTAGTGACCACTTCAACCAATCGTATGAGCTCAAGGTTTTGAAGATTTTGATGCTTTTGTAAGTTCAAAATTAGATTTGGAGTATTCTTCTAAGTTCTGCAAATCTCTAGGATGCTATTGCAAATAATAATTTAAGTGTGATCTTTGATGTGATCTTCTTAGAGCATCTTTATCCCTATCACCTCATTTGGGGTGTTTATTTTTAGTTTTTTTTTTTTATTTTAAAAAAAGAAAGATAAACCATTCGCGGGCCGCCACATGTCAGTGGGGCCCGCAAACAGTGCAAACAACAAGTCAAAAGAAGTGCTTAATTAGGAAATTTAAGAGTTGATTTTAAGGGGTGCTAGTGGACCCCACCCCTTAGCCACCGCACCCCCATTGCACATGTTCTTATATATAAGAATGACGATCCTAATCCTAAAAGCATTTATCAATGTTTTGAAAACCGGACCGGACACCGACTCGGTGTATCTACTGGTTGATTGGTTGGACCGGTTTAACCGTCCAAACCGGGTTTTCTATTTTTTAAATAAATAATATATATAATCATATAATTACATTGTATAGGTCTAAAAAATAATTTTACATATAATATATTTTCTATTCTCTTTATTAACTAGAATAATGAACAATAATCATAACTCTAATTATATATACAACAAATAAGTCAATACAATGTAAAACTGAAATTGATAAAAAACAAAAAATTGATTGTTTAAATTACCGTATTTATTTATTTATTTATACAACTAAATTCTCAGATTTTATGAACATGTCAAAATAAGAATAATATATGAAATATTAAGTTTTAATAACAGTTGAAAATATTATTTATATGTTAATTTTTTAGGATCGGGTTTTAAAGTTAACCCAAATCATTGGTTTTACCGGTTTTTGTCGGTTTTCTTAAATCCGAGTTTTAAATCAAATCGGACTCGGTTTCTTTAGCGAGTCACGGTCGGACCGGTTCGACCGGCCGGTCCGATCCAATTTTCAAAACCATGGAATTTATATATAAACGCTTGTGGACACGTGTCTTCTCTTCTTTGGTCTCTCCCGATTTTCATATGTTATCGCGTTAAAATCTACGAACGACGAATAAGAACCAAAACGACGACGTTGTATCACTCGAAATTCACCTACCATATCGCGTGTAGAATTAATGCGCGTTCAAATTTAAAGATTACGCCCTAGTACACGCGCCTAAAGTCAAAGCTTTAAAAAATTAATAAAAAAAAAAGACAAGAGCTGAAAAAGAAAGAGCAAAGTGGTTAAGATGGGCTTCAGTTGTTGTGTGCTTTAGGGCATGATTAACCCTAGCACCCCATCTACATCCACTAAATTCTGATTCAGATGTCTAAGAGCCATCCACCAAACACATGTTATGTAAGCATAAGACATGAGAACTATTTATATCTGGTGACTAAGAAGTTGTATGAACTGCTACATTTGCAGATAACCAAGCTTAACATTCCATTTCCACGTATTTGATCAGTTCCAGCGGATCCCTGTAATACCCTTGAATAATTTATCATTTCTAACCTTACACAAATATCAAATTATCCACGGATAAGGATCTTATCTAGTTATGGGTCTTCAATACCATTTTTCGCTAGAAGAGGTAATCCATATTAGCATAGACATTGGAAACTGCAAAATGTATTGGATTTGAATGAGATGCCGCTAAATCCTATGCTTGTAAAGTTGGCGGACATTCAAAAATAGCATGATTAAGGATTCATCATGTTTCTCGCATCTAGGACAGTAATTATCACATCACATATACGACGTGTAAAATTCCTAGTTACAACTACATGTCATGTTATCATCTGTCATATACGATGACGCATCTTCTGAAGATTCTTTAATCTAAGCAAAGGCTTTGAAGTTTAGTGATACTTGGTTCCAAGTATACAACCTCAGTTTCATGGCTTAGGATATTATTGGCTACCCAGTATTTTGACTTAACAGTGTACATACAACACTTTGTAAAGCTCTGATATGCTCAAATTAACCCTAGAGAAAGTTTACTCTCTCAAATAAGAGGTTCAATAGTAGTACTTAGGGATCAAATCCACAGGGAGAGTGGACACACAATAAACTCAATTAAAGTCTCAATTAAAGTCTAAATTAAGATAGGCAAGATGTTTAATAAAGCAGTAATGAAAGCATGTGATTGATTGATTTAGGTTTGTAAATAGTTAAATGAAATAGCTAGATCTAGGGTTCCAGAAAATCATGATTATAATTGATAAAAGCTAAGAGTTTGTATGCTAGAACTCGAATAGAAACAATAAGATATCAAGTAGTGAATCTATCTAGTTATGGGTCTTGAATACCATTTTTCATTAGAAGAGGTAATCCATATTAGCATAGACATTGGAAACTGCAAAATGTTCTGGATTCGAAGGAGATGCCGCTAAATCCTATGCTTGTAAAGTTGGCGGATATTCAAAAATAGCATGATTAAGGATTCATCAGGTTTCTCGCATCTAGGACAGTAATTTTCACATCGCATATACAATGTGTAAAATTCCTAGTTACAACTACATGTCATGTTATCATCTGTCATATAAAATGACGCATCTTCTAAAGAGCCTTTATTCTAAGCAAAGGCTTTGAAGTTTAGTGATACTTGGTTTCAAGTATACAACCTCAGTTTCATGGCTTAGGATATTATTGGCTACCCAGTATTTTTACTTAACAGTGTACACTTTGTAAAGCTCTGATATGCTCAAATTAACTCTAGAAAAATTTTATTCTCTCAAATAAGATGTTCAAATGTAGTACTTAGGGATCTAATCCACAAGGAGAGTGAGCACACAATAAACTCAATCAAGTCGCAATTAAGCTAGGCACGATGTTTAATAAAGCAGTAATGAAAGCATGTGATTGATTGATTTAGGTTTGTAAACAGTTAAATGAAATAGATAGATCTAGGGGTTCAGACAATCATGATTATAGTTAATATAAGCTAAGGGTTTGTATCCTAGAACTCAAATACAAACAGTAAGATATCAAGTAGTGAATCTATCTATGATTTAAGTCTTTGTTAACAACTCTCGTTGCGAACTCGAAATAGATCGTCGATCGATGTTATTGAGCTATCATCGATCGATATTCACATAAATCAAGCATTACGACCTAATTCGATATGTTCACTAAAATTATCAGACCAACTCTCGTATGTATCTAGAGACCTAGCTCAGTAGGATTTATTTAGGTAATGATCCTACTCTTGTGATTGTCAATTATCCTAAGATCAGAGGTTCTAGTTAACTACTCTAGAAAACAAGCAATAAGCACAATTCTGTTGAAGGATATTATTACACCCTAGCAGTTCTATTGTTTGGCTAATCCATCAATACAATTAATAAACTTAAACCTAGCAGATGGATCTACTCAGACATGATAGTTGTAACAGAAATCGTAGATGAATATATGAAATAAAATAAATAATAAAACCAATGGAGTTCCAAGAGGACTATGAAGGATTTCCTCTCTTCTCTCCAACCCTAAACTAAGAACAATGAATAAAATAAAGCGTAGAAAGCGTGTAGCCTAAATAATGGCATATAAAACACATAAATAGGGTTTTGGCTCGTCCAGAGATATTCTGGTAACTTGTGGTGGCTTATGGGCTTTAGTCGGTCTTGAAATATACTAGGCCCACGTTCTAAGATCACCATCGATCGACAAAAAGTCTGTGTCGTCGATCGATAGTCCTTCGTCTCCTCGGCACCTTCATCTCGCGTGGCAAACATACCACTCTTCAATAAAGTGGGCATAAATTCTGCTTTAAGATGTTGAATGACCTCGAACCAGTGGCATTGTAAATCTAACTTGTCTAGAAATATCAGATCAATCGCACCATTGAAAGATCTCCATAAATAGCTAAACACCTGACATGTATGTGCAGTTTTGCACCTCAAAAGGCTCCAAAATCACCAAAGTTCTCCAAAACATACATGAACCTGAAAACACTCACTCTAAATAGGTAATATACCATGGTCTAAAAGTGGTAAAATCCATTGTATATCAACTCCCCTAGAATTACCATTTTGCTTGTCCTCAAGTAAAACATAGAGTAGTCCTTGGCAAGAGGTTTGAAAACAATAGGGACTCACACAATTTTATTTAAAACTACTACCTTCACCTCTGCAATGTTGCAAGCCACATCAGACCAGTGCCAAATTTAGAGGCACTTCCATGTACTACACAGTAACTTAGCAACCAAACCATCCAGCCCACATCACAACTGTTTCCGCATGACACGCCCCTCTACTGGCCTCATTTCAGCAAATAAATGTGTAGGCAAAATCTTAGGAGTATCGATCAAAGGACACATGGACTCTTACCTCCAACAGGTTTCTGAAAACACAAGCAGTCTTCTCTGATCATTTTCTTCCCTTTTTCTCTCTTGTCTGAATCTCTTTATATATTTTTGTAAGTCCAATGAATCAATGATGATGATACAATCGATGTTGTTCATCTTTATTTTTCTTTTCTCTCCTTTTTTTATTTGACAAAGTGTAGGCGAATAGTTGGGTCATAGGTTTGATGGGTTCTCTAAACTTCCAATTCAACTCTCGTTTGTTACCGATTATTTAGATTGTTTAATATAGATTCCAGGTTATAACAAAACTCTCACTTGTGCTATGGAACCCTAATTTCTAAGGTTGAGGTGATCAAGTTCAACTTTGCATTAAGAATAACTTAAACAAAGAACCAAGAGGATTACCCTAACAATTCTATAAAATCAGCAATACATTATTACCACTGGATAACCCTAAATTTAACAGCGAACTACTCATACATAGCAATAAATAACATGAATGAATGCTAAATAAATTACATAGAATACCGAGTAAAAAGATAAGGAGTTCAAGATTTTCTATGTAATGATGATCAAATATTTCTCTCCAATTGATGTAACAATGTGTTACAACTCTCAATTCTAAAATTGTTGTGTAACTTAGAAGACAACTCTATTTTAGCTTCTCTCTAGGCTTCCTCTTTTTAAAAATAATATAGAAAACCCTAATAAATAATCTAATTGTCAGAGACTTGTCTTGCAAATAATGAAACTTCTAGGTAAAACTTGTAATTTCTCAAGTCTTCACCAATTTTGTTGTCGACATGGCTGTCGATCGACGCATAGTATTTGACGTCGATCGATGGTCCTTTCATTAATATGGATCTGACTCTGAGTTTCTGCTGAGCATCCTAAATGCTCAGAAATAGCTCAAAAGCTCCAATTGCTTCCAATGAGTACCAAAACCTGTAAATGCTCTAAAACAATACCAAATGCATATAAAAACTCTAAAATTACTCTATATATTATAGGTAAAATAGGTAAAATCCTTGGTATATCAACTCCCCCAGACTTAACCTTTTGGTTGTCCTAAACCAAACAAAGCATGTGTAAGAGGTTTTGAAAAGCGGAGACTCACATAATGTCTAAGTATAACTGTCACCCTACTTTGTTGCAACCACATCTTATCGAGTCAATCACAGAGGAACGTTATATACCCTATCCTAGTATAGCAACCAAATCCATTCTACCAACAACTTAGCGAATACTAGTCTGATTCGCCCCTCTACTGATTTCATTTCTTGCATAAAATAAAAGTGGAGGCTTTACCCTGGGAGTATCGATCAAAGGACACATGGATTCTTACCTCTGCAATTCTGGACAACCAGGTACAAAATCTTCTCTGATCCCTTTCTTCCCTCTTCTCTCTCTTCTCTGAATCTTTTTGAGTCTCAAACTTAATGGACAATGATGCTGATACAGTCCATTTTGCCATCTCATTTTCAATTTTTTTTTGAATTACAAAGTTGTACGCGAATAGTGGGGTAATCAGTAATGTACCTATCCCTCGCTTCCAACAATGTGTGATCATTCCTTTGAATTAGAATAATGAGGTCGTTGTTAATGTACCGACCCCTCTGCATCTTGGGAAGTCATCTCAATATTTTAATACTTAAATAGATGCTGAAGAGAGAGAGAGAGAGAGAGAGAGAGTTGGGAACTAGAGGTGCAATGACTTGTACCTACAGACTTGCTGAAGGAATCCGATCCAGTGTATACCAAACCCCAAAGCAAGCAAATTATGTCAGGATTAGTGTTAGAAATCAGCTTCGGTTCCTTCAAACTTTCTAAGCAAGTGTGATATAGTGGCAGGATGATCCACTTTGGTATCTCTAGTAATCTATGCAAACAACCTTCTAAGAATGGTGTTAAAGCGTGGTTAGTCAATAATAAACGTGGTTAGTCAATAATAAATCTTGATCATTGTCTCCTTCTTGACTCAATAATTTTTTTTTTGAAAAACTTATATAATTATAGAAATACAATTCAAAAAGAAATAAATAGCATTAGTGAACCTCCCCAGACTTAAATTACACTGTCCCCAATGTAACCTGTCTCGGATTGGTTTAGGAGAAATTAAATCGGGTCGACGAGCTATTTCCCCACGAGAACTATCATATAGCATCAGATCCCCACCAAACTATGACCTAGTGTTAAATCTCCATGCTTTTAAAGTTATGAACTTATTTCTCCACGAATTAACAATTTCGAATGTATTTCTCCCCGAACCGATACTTCGAAACTTAATTACCCATAGACCATGGTTTTAATTGGTTTATTATTAACCAAATAGTTTAAACCGGCTAAACCAAACCAAAACTAATTTCAAACAGTTTTTATTAAAGAATATTGTTTTTCTTCTTTTTGAAATTTTAAAATATAGATTTTTTTTTATTCAAAAAATCTTTCCTATTTTCTAAAAAATATTTGCGTTTTTAAAAAAAAATTAAAATAAAAATTACATCAAGATTTTATGTTTATAAAATTTAATAAAATTACAATGAACAAATTTGAAAGTAAAAGTATATGTCAAAATCTATGTTTTGTTGAATTTTGAAGTAAATTAAATTTTCAACAAAATAAGAATTTTTGACATATATTTTTATAAAAAAATTATTTTTTTCTTTCAAATTTCCCAAAACACACAAATTTAACAAGGTTATTTGTTCATTGTGATTTTATTAAACTTTATAAAAATGAAATTTTGATGTATTTTTTTTTCTTTTAAATTTCAGAAAACACAAAATATAAACCTAAAACTTCTTTGAAGTTAAAAAAAAACTATATTTTGAAATTTAAACAAAAATAAAAACAATATTCTTTAATAAAAAATGTTTAAAATGAATTTTAGTTTGGTTTAGCCGGTTTAAACTATTTGGTTAATAATAAACCAATTAAAATCATGGTCTATGGGTAATTAAATTTCGAAGTATCGGTTCGGAGAGAAATACCTTCGAAATTGTTAATTCATGGAGAAATAAGTTCATAACTTTCAAATCATGGAGATTTGACACTAGGTCATAGTTTGGTGGGGATCTGATGCTATATGATAGTTCTCGTGGGGAAATAGCTCGTCGACCCAATTAAATCATATGGAAACAGTGTTAAAGATAGTCGAATGTACCAAATCTGTTAGGAGTATCGATCGATGGCAGTAGGTGAGTGTCGACCGATGGTAAACCATCATCGTCGATTGACGGTGTATGGGTGGTATCGATCGATGGTGAATTCGAACTACCAAATAAACCTTCAAAAATAGAATAACACTGAAATAAGTAGTAGTATAAATAATGTCAAAAACTCGTTACTCTTTGTTAGTTCGCCATCGATCGACATCAACAAGGAGACGTAGATCGATGCTAAACTGACAGACTGAATCATGTGTGTCTACTCTCCATTCTGATCATCTCTCTTTGGGTTAGCTATGTTAGACACTCAAGCACGCGTTAAAAACATCCAAACAACAATAAATAAATAGTCTAAATCCAAATGCAACAAAAAAAACAAAAAAAATAAGTATAAGTCTGAAATCAAATGAAATAAGAGACGAAAGACTATCAAAGGGACTACTCCTTGTCTGAGGTATCCATGTCATGCTGGTGGTGGTGTGGTGCTGCTCCCGGTGGAGATCAGGCTCTGGTCTTGGGACAGCTGAAACACTGGCATCGAGACATCGTCTTCACTCTGGCCCATATCGCTCTAAGTGCGTCCACTACGACTCGCTGGAAGACACCAAGGTCATGAATGGGGATCTCTGGGATCTGAGGGAACGCTGGGAGAGATGGAGGTGGCTGTGCTGGCTCTGGTCCTGCTGCTGCTGCGACCAGGTTGCCTGGTATGATGCCTCCTCTGCGCCGTACACTGAGAGGTGCCGTGTGGAGATGCTGCTCAGCTGGTCGGAAAGCGAGGCACTGGAGATCATCAACAAAGTCTGTCACCTCGCGCGCTGGGAGCTCTATCATCTGAGGCCCCTCGTCATCCACAAAGGACCAATAGCGTCCCTCATTCAGCCACTGGTCCTCTTCAAGTGACCCGCATCCATGAACCGCAGCTCTCGCTCCGCCGATGCTCCCTCGAAGCTAAATGCCAAGAAATCTGAAGAGAGGTGTCAAGAGGCTCCCGATCTCTCCTTCTTCGAGCCAGAACCCTTGAAGGGTTTTGTCCTTCAGGGTCGCCAAGTGCTCAGAAAATATAGCCCCCAAGTTCACCTGTTGATCGCTCACTGGTGGGGGAAAGACCTCGTCATCGAGCCCAACTAATTCTCTAACGGAATAGTATAGCAATGTCAGCTCCTGAACCCTAACCTTGTTGGGTTCCATCTTGCACAACAGAGTGTTGGCAAGGACCTTCAGAAAATAACGCAGAGTGGGGTGACAGACGTCCGTCTGAGTGGCCGAGCCAGAGTCAAAATGGCCTGTCCCGATGAGGCCCCCGAAGGGAGGCATACTATAAATCTCACAGAGCTTCGGGATGGGGATCCTGTACTGGATGCCTCTGATGAGAAAATTCAGGGTGGCCTCATGCGCCACCTTTACCCGGGGGCTCTAGTAGAGCACATGAGCTGTAGCTATGCACTGTCGGACCAGGTTAGGATACAGAGGATATGGCTTAGTAGCCATGGTGCCCAGTCCAAGCTCCTGCACCATCTGTCTAAAATCCATGTAGAGCCCCATCTTCTTCAGAGTACGCTTATCGACGAACTTGGTGGGCTCGATGGTAACGCTTTGCCAAGCGTTTTAGTAGAGGCTGTCATATCATCCCACTCCTCGCACACGGAATGATGCGTGAAATCCCTAGAGGCTACAACTTTTTTGAGGGTTGGGATAATCCTCGAATGTCACAAGTAAGTCCTCCTCCTCTTTTGGCCAAGGGTCTCGGCATGGAGGACCCCGTGGTGGAACACTAGTGCTACCGGTCTCGTATCGTGATTTCGTTTGCCTCTCGTCCATCTGCAATTGAAAGGAAAACCAACAATCAATATCGATGTCAAGATAAAAAGAACTACCATAGATCAATGGTACCGCATGGGTATCGATCAACAGAGCCTCATGGCCATCGATCAATGGCAACTTATGGGCATTGATCGACGGTCGATTCACAGATCAAGGGTTAAGAAAATTGAAAAGAACAAACTCAAATAGTGCAAATCATATGTAAAGATTATAGATATGTCCTAATCTAGTACTCCATTACCCTAAAACGTCCTAAATTCCGAGCTAATCCACAAAAGATTCGATTTTTCTTCAAACCCTAAAAAGTTCCGTAAACTAAGAGATTTAGAGAACATACATTATTGATTGAGTGATTTAATGAACTAAACAGGTAGAAAGGGTAAAAATCGAGTGATATAAACTAAAAACGAGCAAAATCGACCAAAATTTGGGAGAGAAATCGAGTGTTTACTCGTGTGTGTTTTTGGCCGTTTAGGAGAAAAGTGATTAATGAATCGTGTCGAGTTAACTTACTCGACACACGACCGTCGATTGACGGTCCTATAGGAACAACAATCGATGGTCTGTTCGGTGACTCCACATTCACTTAAGAAATTTGTAAATGCATAAATAATTATATGCTTATTATTAATTAGTTAATTATTGCTATTATATATATTTTTCTTCTTTTTTATTACTATTTTATATAATACTATTCATTTTATTTTATTATTTATTTTATTTATTTTCTTAATTTTATTTATAAATAATTATAGATGCATAAATAATTCTATATTTTATTTATTATATTTTTATTTATTTTTATTATATATATATATATATATATATATATATATATATATATATATATATTGGTGGGTTGTCTCCCACTGAGCGCTTGTTTAAAGTCGCTAGCTTGACGAAAAATGGGTTTATCATTCGAGGTAAGACACCTCTAGACGTATGGTCTGAGTATGCAAAATTTCAGCTATAGCCCAATAAATTTAACTTGATGCCCATTCACCATGAAATCCTCTCCTTTAGAATTAAATAGGACAATTGTCCCATAAGGCGTAACTTCTTTAATGGTGAAGGATCCGGACCAATGAGAATGTAGTTTTCTAGGAAACAAAGTTAACTGAGCGTTGTACAGGAGTACTTGATCGTTTGGTTCGAAATGCCGTGAAATAATTTTCTTGTCGTGATAGGAATTCGTTCTCTCCTTGTACAATTTTGAGTTCTCGTAGGCGCGATATCTGATTTCGTCGAGCTCATTTAGTTGATTAATCTCTTTTCTGCCGCGGGCTTAGCATCAAATTTTATCTTTTTACCGCCCATTCGGCTTTATGCGCTAGTTTTACAAAGAGATGGCAGGCTTTTCTGTAGATTAGGTGAAATGGGGTAGTTCCTGGTGGTGTTTTAAACGCTGTTTGGTATGCCAAAAGTGCATCATTTAACTTCAAAGACAAATATTTACGGGTTGATCCTACTGTCTTTTCTAGGATTTCTTTGATCTAAGGGTTGGATACTTCTACTTGTCCGCTGGTCTGAGGATGATAGGGTGTAGCTACTCGATGGTGAACTCCATGTTTCTTGAGTAATTTATCGAATACTTTATTAATAAAGTGGGTACCTCCATCGCTTATTACGATTCGCTGAACTGCAAATCTGGGAAAGATAATACTCTTGAAGAGTTTAACGACTACGACAACATCATTTTTTTGGAGTTGCTATAGCTACCACCCATTTAGATACATAGTCTACAGCTACCATTATGTATTTATTTTCGTGCCAAAAAGGAAAATGGCCAATGAAATCGATGCCCCAGTAATTGAACACTTCAACTTGAATTATGAAATTTTGTTCCACTTCGTTTCTCTTGCTAATCTTTCCTCTTATTTGGCAGAGGTCGCATTTCGTTACGTAAGCTTGAGCATATCAAAACATGGTTGGCCACCAAAAGCCTCCTTTTAGGATTTTGACTCTGTCTTAAAATTAGCAAAATGTCCAGCATAATTGGATCTGTGACAATGATATAAAATATCCGGAGTCGCTTTCGGCAATACATCGTCTGTATATGCCGCCAGAACAATGTTTCTAAAGATAAGGTTCATCCTTGTGATATCTCAGGATTTCTTTCAAAAATTTCGTTTTGTGATATCCTTTGAAGAGTTCAGGTTCTACTTCGGCCGCAAGATAGTTTACTATATCTGCAAACCAAGGTTTATTAGTGGTGTTTAGTGCACACACCCTTGACTCGAACTTCTACCTCCGGGAGAGTCGTTATTGGGGATTCAAGGGTTACAACTGACGTTGATATTGATTAGAATGATAATTTCATTGTCATGTTCAAATGTATCGTCGATCTACGGTGTATGGGCAGCATCGATCGATGCTATATGGCCATAGTCATTCGATGGGCTTAGCATGGTGTCGATCGATTCTACTTCATGTGTCAAACTAACTCTACCAACGAAAGTGGATTCTGTTAAGTAGACACTTTCTGTAGGTAAGAAGTCATCGATAGGGATGTCGTCATCAATTCTTATTCGTGACAAGTGATCTGCGACGCCATTTTCTACTCCTTTTTTTATCTTTGAATTCTATGTCGAATTCTTGGAGAAGTAGGATCCAACGTAAAAGTCTCGGCTTGGCGTCCTTTTTATTCATTAAGTATTTCGATGCCGCGTGGTTGGTGTGAACTACTACTTTTGAAACAACTAAATAGTATCAAAATTTCTCGAAGGCGAATACCACAGCCAATATAATTGCGTAGTGCATCGTCTAGAGTTTTGCTGGCATAGTATATAGCATGCAACTTTTATCTTTCTTTTGTCCAAGTATTGCGCCTACATCATAATCGCTGGCGTCGCACATAATTTCGAATGGTAGATCCCAATCTGGTGCTTAGACAACAAGGGCGGATACGAGCGCTGATTTAATTTTATTAATGGCGTCGAGACATTCAGTTGTATAGTCGAATTTCACCTTTTTGCACAAGAGCGCAGTAAGGGGTCTAGCAATTTTGCTAAAATCTCTTATGAATCTCCTATAGAATCCAACATATCCTAGAAAACTTCTAACGTCTTTGACATTAGTGGGTGGTGGCAGTCCAGTCATTACGTCAATATTTGCCTTGTCCACCTCTTCTGGCTGCCGAAACCTTGTGTCCCAAGACAATTTCGTTGTTAACCACAAAATGACATTTTCCCAGTTCAAAACCATATGTTCTTTTCGCATCTAGCTAGGACCTTACATAGGTTATCGATACAAGTTTTGAAGTTTGGAACATATACCGAGAAGTCGTCCATGAAGTCCTCGATCATATCGGCGAATATCAACATCATGCATCTTTGAAAAGTCGCATGGGCGTTATAGAGTCCGAATGGCATCCTGCGATATGCGAATGTTCCATAGGGACAAGTAAAGGTGGTCTTTTCTTGGTTTTCCGGATGGATGGGGATCTGGAAGAATCCGGAATACCCATCGAAAAAACAATAATATTTGTGGCTTGCAAGCCTCTCTAACATCTGATCGATAAAGGGTAAAGGGCAATGATCTTTTCGCGTGGCATCATTCAGCTTCTTATAATCGATACACATTCTGTGTCCGGTGACAGTTCTAGTAGGGATCAATTCATCTTTTTCATTCTTTACTACCGTAATTCCTCCTTTCTTCGGGACAACATGAACTGGAATGACCCAGTTTCTGTCTGAGATCAGATAAACAACGCATGCTTCTAGAAGTTTCATGATTTCCTATTCAACTACCTCCTTCAAGTTGGGGTTCAATCTCTTCTGATGCTCGATGGATGATTTTGATTCATCATCAAGATGTATCCTATGCATGCATAAATCGAGAGAGATTACTGGGATGTCATCTAACGAATATCCGAGAGCCTTGCGGTGTTTCTGAAGTTTATTCAGCAACAATGCTTGCTCTCCTCTACTCAAGTTTGCATTATTATGACAGGATAGGAGTTTTCGTAGAGAAAAGCATATTTAAGTCCGGCTGGAAGTGGTTTAAGCTCGATTTTAGGTGCTTTTGCCTTGCTCCAATCATCGGTCACAGAACGTTGTCGATCGATGGTGATGTTGGGGTGTCGATCGACGGGGGTCGATAGATCGAGTTCGTCAAGATCAACATTAAAATTTTCTTATGCGGCATCCATTAACCTTGTATACTCTCCAGTGCGATATTCTAATGAAGAGATGTCACCTTCAGAAGATGTGATTGCTTTCTTTAGAGGTTTGGCTAAGCACATATCTATGAATGATTCTTCTGCTAGGTCACAAAAGTTAATTGATATGGTAAGGTTTGACTGTCGATCAAAGGTTGTTTTATTTATATTTTCCATGTCAAAGAATATCGGTGTCTTCCCGATGTTGCAGCATATACGTCCTTCTCTAACATCAATAATCGTCCCTGCAGTGGCCATGAAAGGTCTTCCAAAGATTATTGGATTTCTAGGTTCTCGCTCATATTTAAGCACTATGAAGTATGTAGGTATATTGCAGTTATGAATGCGTACGGGACGTCCTCAAGTACACCTTCCGGAATTCTAGTGGATCTATCAGCTAAAACGAGAGTGACCCTGGTAAATTGAAACTGTGTTAGCCCGAGAGTGACTGCAACGAAATAAGGCATCAGGTTGACACTAGCGCCTAAATTTCAGAAGGATTTTTGAAATATTTCATCGCTAATAGTGCATTACAAAACGAAACTACCGGGATCAGGGAGTTTGATTGGAGGTTTTCCTTGAATAATTTCACTCACTTCTTCGGATACCATCATCACGCAGTGTTCTGATTCATGGAATCCTCGTGATGCTGCATCTTTCACGTACTGCTTAATGGCAGACAATATGTAAATGGCATCCCTTAGTGGCATCTCAATGATTACTTTGTCAAATGCTTTCTTGCATATTGCTAGACCTTTGTCCTAACCAGCTCGGTTGGTTCTGGGTCAGAGTGTCGATCGATTCTTGGGTCAGAGCGTTGATCGATTACAGGCTCGGAGTGTCGATCGGTATCTGGTAAGGGGTGTTGATCGATGTTTTCTACGTCTGTGTTCTTTCCCTTCGGCTCAATAATTAATTCCTAAAGGCTGTCATTTTGGTCTAATATTTCAGTTTCAGGAGGGATTTCGGGATCTTTCTCGTAAACTTTGAGCGGGATGGGATGCAATTTTTCTTTTTCATTTGTTACGATTTTCTCGAATTCATCGATGGTGATGCTTTCTTTAACGCCAGGGGTGAATTGTCCACCGCTGCGTAAAGCTACGACATTGCAATGGCTTCTGGGGTTAGCGTCTGTTTTACCAGGTAGAAATCCGTCTTCTCTCCTGATGGACATAGCGTTACTCGCCACCTGGTTATCGATTTTCTTAATGTGTTCGCTCAGAGTTTCAAAATTTTCTGTCATCTCTGAGTATATGAGATCTAATTTCTCATTGAGGTCGGCGGCTATTCTACGGTTTCCTGTGAAGACTTCATTCATTCTTGACTTTGAACTTCTTTTTTGTCTGCTCACAGTATTATCGTAGCTGCTTGCAAAATTGTCAGTGCTTTCCCTAAATCGTTGATCGTTCAGGTTCATCAAATTAGAGAACTCAACTCATTTTTTGAAGTCGGAAGAAACCGTATCGCCCTCACCATAATGTTGAGACAAGCCATGTTCGTCCAGAAGGGTCGCAACTGCTGCCAGAGTTTTCTAACTCGAATCAAGTGCTTCTCCTCTACGAACATTGGCGGTTCCTTCTTTTCGGTGTCTCTCTTTTCGAAAGCTCTACCTAAAGCTATGTTTTATTTTAATCTTTTAGCACTTTCAGGGCTTCGGTGCCGAAGTTCCCCTCGCTGGTTGTATGAAGGATGGTTTGATAGTCTAGGTTTAGTCCTCTATAGAAAGTGTTGATGAGTTGGGGTTCTGCGAATCCATGGTGCGGGCACGAAAGTTGGTAGCTCTTGATCCTCGTCCAGGAGTTTTTAAAGGATTCGCGGCTACCTTGAATGAATGTGGACATTTCTCTCCTGGCTTCCCAGTATATCTCCTCGTCAAAGAAGTGATTGATGAAAGCGCTTCTAATATCTTCCCAACAAGTCAGGGATCCTGGTGGTGGTAGCTGGTTCAACCACCTCCTGGCGTCACCTTCTAGCGAGAAAGGAATTTTTTTGCAGCAATTTATATCGTCATTCACCATGTCTTATAGCATCTCGATGTGATCGTTCGAGTGTTCGGTAGGAAAACCACTGAATTGGTTTTTGCGTGCCATGTTTAGGAAGTCGATATTAAGGTCAGAGCTTCATGAATGGTTATCGGATAATCGAATTGTGGACCTATTGGAATAAGTTCATATGTGGTTTAGGTACTAGAGCATTGGCAATTCATGCTTTATCTCATTCTTTGGAGATATAGTGATTTGATTGGGGATTGTAGCTCCCTGATAATTAATTAGTTAGCTTACTTCGTTGTTTTTATTTTTAATTGGTTCCATCAAGACTACTTTCTTATTATAAGAATCAGTAAAGGCGTACTTACCTGCTTCCGGCTGATCGGTAACAATTCCTGGAAATGGAAGGGTGTCGCCCGACAGCAGTGGACTAACGTCGATCGATTCCAGACGAGCTCCGTCGATTGATGGTTGTTGTCCTGAATCCATATTCTGTCCTTTAATTACCTGTGTCATAAGGATAAAGGGAAATAATAATTTAGTAAACAGTAAAGTAAAAATCTAGACAATATTCTAAACGAAATCTAATGGCAATAAGAAAGAGTCCCCGGCAATGGCGCCAAATTTGATGTGGGTGTTTTTATTTCACTTAAATTAACCCTATATCTCACTTTTACTTTCTCAAATAAGAGGTTCAAAGTAGTAGTTCGAATTCACAGAGACTCTAGGATTGCACAATAGACTTATTGTTTTCGAATTAAAGCTAGATGAATTATAATAATAACAACAATAAAAGCGATTTCAAGACTGATTTGGTTTGTGAGGATCAAATTAAGATATTAGACTTAGGGGAAATTCTTAGGTAAGATTAGATACTACATATTAATAGATAGCTAGGGTTTTATTAAGCACCGTTCTCGAACTCAAACCTTAGGGTTTAGGATATCGCTCTCGCATATCTCAACTGAGTAGATCGATGCCCACAAGGTGGTGTAAATTGATGCTCATTCTAAACAGTACTGGTTTCGCGGTTTGATGGGTTCTCTAAACTTCCAATTCAACTCTCGTTTTTTCGATTATTTTGATTATTTAAGATAGATTACAGGTTATAACCAAACTCTCGCTTGCGCTATAGAACTCTAATTTCTAAGGTTGAGGTGATCAAGTTCAACTTAGCATTAAGAATAACTTAAACAAAGAACCAAGAGGACTACCCTAACAATTTTATAAAATCAGCAATACATTATTAACACTGGATAACCCTACATCTAACAGTGAACTAATCAGACATAGCAATAAAGAACATGAATAAATTGCATAGAATAAACTGAGTAAAAAGATAAGAAGTTCAAGATCTTCTCTGTAATGATGATAATATCTTTCTCTCCAATAGATGTAGTGTGTTCCAACTCTCAATTCTAAAACTCTTGTGTAACTTAAAAGACAACTCTCTTTTAGGTTCTCTCTAGGCTTCCTCTTTTTAAAACTAAGATATAAAACCCTAATTAATATTCTAATTTTCGGCCAAGGACTTGTCTTGCAAATAATGAAAATTCTGGGAAAAACTTGTAATTTCTCAAGCCTTCACCAATCTTGTTGTCGACATGGCTGTCGATCGATGCACATTGTGTGACGTTGATCGATGGTCCCTTCATAAATCTGGATCTGACTCTGAGTTTCTGCTGAGCATCCTAAATGCTCCAAAATAGTCCAAAAGCTCCAATTACCAATGAGTACATGAACCTGTAAATGCTCTAAAACAATACCAAATGCATATAAAAGACCCTAAAAGTACTTTTTATATTATAGGTAAAATAGGTAAAATCCATGGTATATCAGCTACTCACTCTGTATTTCCTAACACCATCTGAGAAGTGAGGAATCAATGATAACTGAGGACCACCCTTGATCTTTTTTCTCTTCTTCCAATTGGTCCTCTTCTTTCCCCTAGACATGTTTGATCGCGTGGTTGTGCCTTCATCAAAAATATTTTAACACAATTCAAATTCATTATGCTCTGATACGCGACAGGTGTCGATCGACAATGAAGTGGTAATGTCGATCGATGATATCAGGTTGGTGTCGTTCGATATTGCCTCTGATGGTCCTTCGTCAATGTTGCCTTCATACCTCAATCGTCATTGAGAAACTACTGCATGCAGACGATCATCAAATACCCCAATGTAGGGATCATATGCACACTTCTATCTGGTGGGATAGGAAATTCAACCTCAGAAGCAACATTGGGAACCACAAACCTCACAGGGTCATGTATCCTCTTCACTCTTTTGTGAAACCCATCAACTTCTTCTACACAAATAGGTGGTTGTAGATGTTCAGGGACAGCCAGGTTTGAGGTCTCGGACTTGTGCATTATACCCTCAATTGGTTCTGGTTAAATCATGTATCCTGGCAGTTTTTCCAACCATGGGTGTCGATCGATATCATTAGATAGGTGTCGATTGATGATCTCGGGTGGGTGTCGATCGTTGCTAGTTTTTGTTGAAATTTCCAGATTTCTTCCTTTAGTTTGCTGGTCTTCATCAAGCTCCTTCTCCGAGTTCTGACCAAAAAATTCAGGTTGTTCTTCATCCTCTAGCTCTAAGAAATCTTCCATGGTGATTTCTTTGTCTACATCTCGGGCAAGATCACATCTTGATACATCAGTGCTCTTAAGTGTCGAGTCTGTAATGTCCTGAGGACAACTCGATATTTTGAGACTCCTATAGGTATCGATCGACAACAGAGATATGTGTCGATTGATGCTGAGGTGGTGGTGTTGATCGATGTTGAGGTCGGATCACTAAATCAGAATTTCTCACTATACTTAGCTCTCCAGATCCGTGATGTTCATCATCCTCTAAAATATATATCAACATAGATTCCATCTCAGTCTCTAGATATCTCATAGAGAAATTTGTTGAGGAAGGCATATGTGATGTCATTCCAGGCAGTGAGAGATCCTGGTGGTAGGTTCTTGAACCAACATGCTGCTTCTCCCGCAAGAGTGTATGGGAATAGTTTACAGAAGTAAAAGTCTTCAGAGGCTCCGTTGCAATTAATGGTCAATCCTATATCTTTAAATGATTCGAGGTGGTTAGTGGGTTCTTCATGAGGAAGACCATGAAAGGGGTGTTGACCCACAAGAGAGATATTCATGATTCAACTCAAAGACAATACTCTAGTGTGTTGAACGATGCAATGCAGACCTGTTAGAATAGAAATCCTCAGTCATGTAGTAGTCTATAAGTGCCCTCTGTCGTTCAGTCCCAACAATCACAGAAACAGCAGTAGCATCAAGGTTTGCAGTCCCATGTGCATAAATCAATTGTCCTGCACTGTTGCGAGTGCGACCTTCTTCGTCTCGTAACCACATTCTTATCAAAACTCAGTATTAGTACCTCGACCTTCTCTGTCTTTCCGCAAGTAGTGTCGGTCGATACCAAGGAGTTGGTGTCGATCAATGCTTGGTTCACGCTGTCGGTCGCTGTTGCTTGGAGGGTGTCGATCGACACTAAATGAGCAGTGTCGTTCGATACTTTGATTTCTACGCTGTTGATCACTGCTTGAGGGTGTCGAGCACCCTCTTAGACTTATGGATCACGTGTACTGAATCCAGTGGCTCTGCTAGTAAGAGCCCAATCCCCTCGTTGCTTCTAGTACTCATATGCACGTAACTGAAACACAAGAATTTTTTTTATGTAATAATACTAAAAATAAAAATAAAAATAACCTAGACTAAATCAAACAAATTAAGTCTAATGGCAATCCAATGCTACTCGGCAATAGAGCCAAATTTTATATGCTCACATTAAACCTAGAGAAACTTTACTCTCTCAAATAAGATGTTCAATTGTAGTACTTAGGGATCGAATCTACAGGGATCGTGGGTACACAATAAACTCAATACAGTCGTAATTAAGCTAGGAAAGATGCTTAATAAAGCAGTAAATAATAAAAGAAGGTGACTGATTGATTTAGGTTTGTAAGCAATTCAATGAAATAGATAGATCTAGGGTTTCAGGCAATCATGATTATAGTATATAGAAGCTAAGGGTTTTGTATCCTAGAACTTGAATACAAAAGCGAGATATCAAGTAGTGAATGTAATAACCCTCCTGAGCCGATATAATTTTGGTCGAGAAATTCAGTAAGATCAGTTTGAAGATTGGACGATCAGATTTAAAAATAAAATCGACCCAGTGAATTAATGTCTCGACGGGACTGTCGTGTCGTCGAAAGGCCTCCCATTGAGAGTTATGGTCGAGTGTTAACTATTATGGTCGAGTTTTATTAAGCTGGACAAGCATAGTCGAAAGAAGGACGAGATTCGAAGGATGAGAAACATTTAGTTCAAAACAGTCCAAAAAAGAAATATCGACAAAACTCATAAAATTATTCCTGAACCGTCACATGCCTTGCACCTTCTAGCATGCTTGCTTCCTCAATAATTAATTCACATGACATGCAAATGTGTGCTTGCTTGCCTGCTTAGTAAATTAAAATAAATAATGAAGCTGGGAAGATTTCTTCAAGGAAAGGAAAGTGTGAGCTACTTTGTGGCTGGAAAGTGGTGAAGCAGCTCTCTACCTGTCTGTGCACAACCTGACTTTGTTTTGAGTAAACCCACAGCTGAATTAACCTCAGGTATTATTTATCTGCTTCCTTGAGCTGTTTGGTCGTCCATAACCACAAGAAAAAAAAAAGTCCAGAAAAAATCAGAGAGAAAAACTGAGAGAAAAATCAGATAAAATTCAGAAAACACCTTGGTTTATTTTTCTTCATCACCTTTGTTCATTCTTTTGCTGTGTGGAAGATCAGAAGGTGAGATAGATAAACCCTAGCTCTTGTTCTGTTTCTGATCTGAACCAAAGCTTAATGTCTCTTTGAAAACAGTCTAGTGGTGAGCTATTCTTGAAGAAGATAACCATCTGTGATCATCTAACCGTTTGGATTTTGGGTAAGCTTCATCTCCTTGCCTCAGTCAGTATCTGATCAGAACTAGATCATGTTTAGCTAGGGTCTTGTTCGAATCACTTCTCTAAGTTTTTGTTTTGGTTTAAATTAATTTCTTTAAACCACTAGCTAAACTGATGTAAACTGTTTAGACCTAAGCTGAACTGAAATGATCTTGTCCTGAATCCAAGTTTTCTGAATCTAGCTGATCTGATCTAGGATGAGTGGAACCGATCTGGAATGAATTGATTTAAGTTGTTTAGCTTGAACCAAACTATCGGATTAGTGATGTTCTGAACATGGCAAATTTGATCTTGTTTTGAACTGGTCTGAGCCGAGCTGCCTATGGTCTGAAATTGTCTTTAACTGATCTGGTCTGAGTAGAAACGAGCTAAGCTGTTGTGAACTGATTAGAACCAGACTTAACTGAGCATGAGCTGAGCTGTTATAAACCGATTTAAGTTGTTATAGCTTGAACCGAACCGAACTTGTTCTGAACCTGTCTGGAATCAAACTTTTATGAGAGAATTGAACTGAAATGTTATGAACTAAGTTGATTTTCTTCTGGAACCAAACTGATGAACCTTATGTCCAATTGTTCTGTTTTTAATTCAGATGGTCAATGAGAGTGGTCGGATCAGCCGGATCCTTGTGGTGGTTCTGAACCGAGAGTAATCCAGAAGTGGAGAATGTTTAGTGAGCTCGAGTTTATTCTTCCTTAGCAAATCTCATGGATTCAAAGGTGAGTCTAGATAGATGACTGATGATTTATGAATGAGGGTTGCTTGAGTAAAATACATAAGTAAGTCTCTTGAACTATATTAAAATGTGAGTGTTTACATATTATAAACACTTAAGAAATATTATTTGAGGTTTATCCCGAGCCTTAGTATTTGTTCTCAAGTACTAATATATAAGTATATTATTAAGTAAATGAGTATGAATCATGTGAAGTCTTATAATATTCACTCTCCCTAAAGTCCCCGCATTACCGTGACTTGGTGAATGGAACAAGGTCATGAAGACACGATGATGGGGTAGCTCCCTGGAGACCGTGAACTGCATGACGATGCAGTCTCGAATGTTCATAAGGACGTTCGAGGATGATGGTAATGCTAACTCACTAGGCTCGGTTAGCCTTTGTGGTTTATCGGGTCTAGTATATATATTGTATTTATATATGAGTGAATAGCGGGTGACATGGAGGTGATGTTTAAGATATGGTTCACATCGATGGAATGATAGTCCTTATATATATACAATAATTAAGGAATATATTTCCTCTGCATTCAAATGGTGTCGATTGCTCGGGATACTATTGATATGTGTTGGGGTGCGGAAATAGACTCACTGAGTAAACTAGTTACTCATGACTCATTTGTGATGCAGGTAACCAGTAGCGGGAGACCTTTACTCTATGACGGGAAGGAACAACATTAGCCAGCGGTAGTTTTATTATCCCTGCAAAGTAGTTTTGATATATCTTATGTATAAAGTTTGTTGACCGAAGACCTCGAGGTTAATCTATAACATTTTGTAAGATGCTTTTGAAAGAATATTATGTAATGTATTAAAGAATGTTTCTTTAAGTACGAGTGTCATATGATATTAGTCCTTGTCCAGACGAACTAACTATTGGGTATTACTCAGTCGGGTTGAAAAGCCCTGGGTTGTGCCTAATAGGATATGTGTACTTAGGCGATTGGCCTACGGTCCCTGGATCTGTTCCGGGAACTTCGGGTTAATCATTTATGAACACATTGTGGCTTCTCGTTTTCGTTTAAGTTACTAGTGATTGGTTGTGCATGTTCTTGTTTTATTGTTGCACGACCGGTCAAGTCAACTTGTACTTAGACAAGATCGGGGTGTCATAGTGAATCTATATATGATTTAGGTCTTTGTTAATAACTCTCGTTGAGAACTCAGAATAGACCGTCGATCGATGTATTAAGCTAGCATCGATCATACTCACATAAATCAAGCATTACGACCTAATTCAATATGTTCACTAAAATTATTAGACCAACTCTCGTATGTATTTAGAAATCTAGCTCAATAGGATTTATTTTGGTAATGATCCTACTCTCTCAATTGTCAATTATCCTAAGATCAGGGTTCTAGTTAACTACTCTAGAACACAAGAAATAAGCACAATTCTATTGAAGGATCTTATTACACCCTAGTTGTTCTATTGTTTGGCTAATCCATCAATATCATTAATAAACCTAAACATAGCAGATGGATCTACTCAGACATGATAGTTGTCAGAGAAATTGTAGAAAAATAGAATAATAATAAAACCAACGGAGTTCCAAGAGGACTCTAAAATATTCCTCTCTTCTTTCCAACCCTAAAACTAAGAACAATTAATAGAATATAGCGTAGAAAGCGTGTAGCCTAAACAATTGCTAAAAAAACACATAAATAGGGTTTTGGGTCGTCTAGGGATATCATGGTAACTTGTGGTGGCTTCTGAGTTTTAGTCTGTCTTGAAATATAATCGACCCGCGTTCTGAGATCACCTTCGATCGACAACAAGTCTATGTCGTCGATCGACACTCCTTCGTCTCCTCGAAAGCTTCATCTCGCAAGGACGGCAGACCACTCTTCAGTAAAGCGGGCTTAAATTCTGCTATTGGATGCTGAATGACCTCTAACCGGTGGCTTAAAATCTAACTCAAATATCTATCTTGTCTCAAAATATCAGCTCAGTCGCACCATTGGAAGATCTCCATCCGTAGCTAAACATCTGACATGTATGTTGAGTTCTGCACCTCAAAAGGCTTCAAAATCACCAAAGTTCTCCAACACATACATGAACCTTAAAAAAAAAACTCTAGAACAGACTCCAAACCCATATAATATACTCTAAATAGGTCATATACCATATCAACTCCCCCAGAATTACCTTTTTGCTTGGGACAAGAGTTTGAAAACAGCAGGGACTCACACCATTTTTTTAAAAACTACTACCTTCACCTCTGCAATGTTGCAAGCCACATAAGATCAGTGCCAACTTTAGAAGCACTTCCATGTACTACACACTAGCTTAGCAACCAAACCATTAGAAACCAAACCATCTTGCCCACATCAACATATAATATACTCTAAATAGGTCATAGACCATTGACTAAAATTGGGAAAATCCATAGTGTATCAAGCTCCAACTGAAATTTTCTCGATGAGTAGTTCGAATTATGTCCAAGTTAAGAATCAGTGGTACATCTTATGGAATGAGAAAATTCTCTAGAATCTCCTGGTCACGTTCCTTTGAATCTCCTCTAATAAAGTCATTACAGTCATATTCATATGTACAATCGGTACATTAGGATGTGCAAGCCTCACTGGTGAAGTATGGATCAAAGGATCTTCTCAAGCTTTAACATCATATCCTGAATGAATCTCCATTATCCTCAATGGTATTTTTTTTTCTCGCAGATAATATGCTTGTCCACACATATGAAGAAGTAGATGTAGAACTTATTCACAAAGGTGAACTAAGTATATAATACTCTCCTAGCAAAACCCCCTAGCAAGTAATGAATCTAAAAAATTGTACTAATATCCATAGTTGTTTTTCCAAAAGCACCAAGATGAAACTTATGGATCATACGAAACTCAATGCCACTGTCATCCCTTGGTAGCAAAGTTTCTCTCATTTTACTCAATGAAGGTCTTTTAGAGGGGTTAGAACTCCACATGAATGTGCAATGTCATTCTCTAGTTGTTCACAAATTTCCATTGGAAACATAAAACTAGACATAATGTAAGTTCGAAGTGCTAACGCAATAGATTCAATAAGAACATGCTTCCCTCATTTCGACAGCCACCATGATGACCACCCATTCACTTTGTTTGCAGCCTGTCTTTTATGGAGGCAAACAACTTATATTTATATTCCCTAATATCTTCAGGAGTATCCCTAATTAGGAACCCATGCCCCCTTCATTATGTATTCTTAGAGCTTCCTTAATTGTTTCCTTTACGTTCCCATGGACTCTCTTAACGAAGAGTAAAGAGGATTTTTCGAAATTGATACACTGTCCTGAAGCTTTTTCATATGTCCTCACTGCTTTGATAATTTCTTCACACTCACGGGGATACACTTTACAGAAAAAGGCTATCATCATCATCAAATAAAAGGTGAGATATCGAGGGCTAGTGTGTGAAACACGTATTCCCGTGTATCTTTCCTTGACTTTGTGCATGATTAAGAAAGCTAACTAGCATGCATATAATAAATATGAAAGGAGAAAAATGATATCCTTGACGTAATCCCCTCTCTTGGACAATATTTTCTCTAGGCTATTGATATAGCCTATTTTTACCAGTTTAGGCCATGTTATAGGCTCTATTTGGGGTTTATTATGTGTGTATAAGCTATGTTTTAAGGTCTTTATAGGTCCAGCTACGTTTTGGATATATATGGAGATACTTGGAGTTTTTGGAGCATTTAGAAGATAATAATCTGTAGCTAATCATTGAGAGAGTCGAAGTACAAGATAATCATTGATCGACGACACAACCTTGTCATTGATTGATGGTACTATAACAAGATCGATCGATGTTGAACACTTGACATCGATCTTTGACCAATTCGCAGACAGCCGATTCCAAGCCCAAGTTACAGACAAGATTACAAGATTACTGATATAGCCTATTTATTACCTATTTCAGGCCATGTTATAGGCTCTATTTAGGGTCTATTATGTGTGTCTAGACTATGTTTTAAGGTCTTTACAGGTCTAGGTACGTTTTGGAGATATATGGAGATACTTGGAGATTTTGGAGCATTTAGAGGAGAATAATTTGTAGCTGATCATTGGGAGAGTCGAAGTACAAGAATGTCGTCGATCGACGACACTACCTTGGCTTTGACCGATGTTACATGACCAAGATCAATCAATGTTGTACATCTGACATCGATCGATGACCGATTCGCAGACAGCCGATTTCAATCCCAAGTTAGACACAAGACACAAGATTACCCCTGAAGAGTTTTGACCTAGATTTTAGGGTTTTATATTTATACTTTATGTATTGCACCAGAAAGAAAGGGGGGTGCCAAGGTGGTAGCTAGGATCAGTGTGCCAGTGGCATATGTGTGCACCATCACTCCATTATAGTTATAGGATTTATTTAGGGAGAAGTCATAACTCCTTAGGGAGATTTGTATTGCAACCCCAATATTTTATCTATGCATTGTATTAAGATTATTATTCTTACTTTAATTATGTATGAGTATTTACCAATTAGATTTAGGGTTGAATGATAACAATAATGGATTAGCCCAAAAGTAGGATTACTAGGTTAAGTTAATATTCATCAATTGAGTTGTGCTTAATGCTTGCATTCTAGAGTAGCTAACTAGGATCTCGAAAGTAGGACATGGATAACTACGAGAGTAGGTTCTATGCCAGAGTAGACACCATTGAACTAGGTTGTTAGGCGCATGCGATAGCTGGTCTAATTAGCTTGGTGAACATATCAAATCTCGTTCACACTTCCTTCTGATTTCACCGTCGATTGACATCAAGCCTTAGTCGTCGATCGATGGTCTTTCCTTTTGCTCGCATACGAAAGTTGGAGTTAAAAGGTTTAGAATAATTAATATTTGAGTTCTAGAATATTTACATATTTGCGCATCTTATTCCCTATAATTCATTAAGCTTGAAACCCTAGATCTAACATATTTACATTTACATCTAGTTAGATTATTAGCATATTTTCATATTTACATTACTATCATATTTTCATATTGCATCTACATCTTCTAATAAGGAATATTTCCTTAAACCAATTACTTGTTACCAATATATATATAATCACATAGCTTAATCTTTAGAAATAAGAAATCTATTGCGTGCCATTATTCTCTGTGGATTCGATCCCTAAGTACTACACCTGATATATCTTGGAAAGAGTATTGTTTTGTGTGTTACAATTAAGTGTTAATTTGATAGTTAATTGTTTAGGATATTTATAACCTGCTAAAACAATAAACACATCCAATGTCAAATTTGGCGCCGTTGCCGGGGAACATTGATCGCCATTAGATTTAATTTTTAGGATTTAGTCTTGGTTTGTTGTTACTTTCAAGTTACTGATTTTTATTTTTCTTTGTTTTTGAGGTGCATGCAAAAGAGTATCAGGAGCAACAAAGGACAAGAATTACTATTCTCAGACCCAAAACAATTCGAGCGTACGATCCGCAAAGAAAGACGACAAGCATCAATTGACGGCACCTACTCAGCGTCGACCGACACTTCTTTACGGACAGCATCGATCGATATCAGAACTATAGCATCGACAGACTCTTCTTTAAGGACAGCATCGACCGACATCAGAACTCTAGCATCGACCGACATTAATCACTTAGCATCGATCGACAACATCTCACCCGCATTGATCGATGACAGCAGACGAGTTCAGATGGTTGCGCCTATAATAGTGGTTCAGAATGAGAATGGAGACTTGCATGACCTCAACGGTCATCTGCGTAATGCAGCAGGTCAAAAGATAGACGATCAGGGGGCTGTAATCCATGATACATAAGCAAAAGCAGAAACAGACGCTGCAATAGCTCAACCTGAAGCTAACGCCCAAGCTGCTCAGAGAACGCTGGCTGACAACAACCGTCCAGACCACTTCTACGCCAAAAGATCCGCCATTTGTCCTCAAGCTTTTCAGAGAAATGATTTTGAGATCAAGCCCGCTATCTTCGGAATTTTTGCGTAGACACCTTACCATGGGTTGCGACATGAGCACCCTATGGATCATCTCGAGCGATTTGAGGATCTAGTTACTGCTATTAAATACAATGGAGTCCCTAAGGACTATCTTTTCTGTAAGTACTCACTTGCTGGAGAAGCTTCATATTGGCTTAAGAAACTACCACCAGGATCCTTGACATCTTGGACTGACATCAAAAACGCTTTCTTGCGTAACTTCTTTGATGACGCAAGAGCAGAAGATTTGAGGAGAAAGATTGCTACTTTTTCACAAGAACCTTCAGAGTCTTTCAGAAAATCATGGATCAGACTAAAGTCATACAAGATAGACTGTCCACATCACGGGTTTAGTGAAGTGCAGCTTCTCAACACTTTCTTCAGAGGTATTGGATTACAATATCAGATAGCTTTGGACATAGCTAGTGAGGGAAAATTCAGCACCAGAAAACCCTGAAGAAGCTACGAGAATGATTGAGAATCTGGCATCTAGCAGCAACACCAAGAACACTGACTTTGAGGGAAGAAAATCAGCTCCAGCTGTAAGCAAAGAGCAGATCGAAGAGGTCAAGGCGAAACTGGATATTGTTCAGAGATTTTTCAAGAAGCAGGTTACATTCGCAGAAGTGGAAGCAATTGAGTCTGGAGAAGATGAGATTGAATAAGAAGATGTAAACAACATTGATGGAAATGGTTTCCAGAGACAAGGGAATCCAGACTTCAACATAAACTCCTATGGTACTGGTCAAAGGAGTAAATTTAATCAGAATTCACAGCGAAGACCCTTCAACAAAAACATGACTTATGGATCTTTCTACTACCAGAATCCTCCTCTGGAAGGTCCAGAAAGCAAGAGTGAAGCAATGGTTGACAGAGTTTTAAAAGGACAACAGAAGATAACTGTGGATTTCAATGGAAAGATAGATAGTCTGTACCTCAACCTCAATACCAAGTTCGAAAACCTCATAACTCATGTTAGGAAATTGGAGAATCAAGTGATGCAAACAAGTGAGACCATTAAGATCCATGAGAGCTTGATTAAGGAGAAGATCAAGGTTGGACAAAAGCCCCACGTCAATACATTTATTAATGATGATTTATGGCAGGAAGTCAAGAGAGAGAAGCCCCAAACCAGCGATTTTCGTGTTGAAAATTCCATATCACTCGGCACTTCTCATTCGCATCGATCGACACCAAACAGAGAGAATCGATCGACGATGAAACCTACAGAATCAGTGGCTTCGTATGAATCAACTAACATCGATCGACACCGTTCTCGTGACATTGATCGACAATGTCATAGAAGAATCGATCGACAATACACACTTGGCATCAATCGACAGGAGAGAAACCTGGTTCGGCTACCAAACCTTGATGTAAGTTTGATTGTATGTCCGACCGTGACTGTCTCATAACAGAATAAAGACACATCTGAAGCTATGTATACTGATAGGAAAGATGAGGGACACTCAAAGAGGAGGCAAAAGATCCCAAAACATCAATGTAGAGAAGCCAATGAAAAGGAGATAGATAGTTTTGCTAAAAGAGTTTTTAAAATTCTTCGAGATAATTCTTTTGATGAAGCTTATTATACTCAAAGATTGTGGATATTTTTCAGGGAGACAAATGATGACATAGCGATAATGTTCAATCACCTCAGAGAGAAGATGAAGCAGATGACATGTCTGAAGAAGAAAGTGATCCTGGAAAATTCGTGATTCCATGCTTTCATCAAAGGAAACAAATATCCCAACGCCCTTTGTGACACTGGATCTTAAGTGAGCATTATGCCAAAATCTATGGCAGAGGAGCTGGACCTGAAAGTGAAACCCTCCAACGATTCTTTTATATTCGTAGACTGCTCAAGATTAAACTCAAGAGGGATGGTAAAATATGTTCTATTGCAGATCAACAATACCTTAGTTCCGATAGACTTTCATGGGATGGACATCACAATATATTGGAACTCTTCTCTACGACTTAGGAGAGCATGCATGGCTACTATTTGAGCCATATGTGATATGAAGTTAAACTGATTGTATCTATCTCTAATTGATCAAAATATTTTTTATGAACTTGTCAAGAATAAAAACAAGGCTACCCTGATCAAATTGTGCAATGATGCAGAGCTTGTGACCACATGCTAATGCGATTACGAGTTCGGTGAGGAATCGGAAGAATGAGCATCGATCGACACCACACCCAACACATCGATCGACAGCCTTACAGTTCAAAAATCGATCGACACCCAGCCTATCGAATCGATCGACACTCAAACATCCAAGCAATTCAACACCTACAATGGAGATTTTCGATTACAACACAGCCTACCTCGAGTACGACGAAGACCACAAAGACGAAGAAATAATTGAATACCATGGGATTCCTATGGAAGAGGCTGTTGTTTTTCATGTTTCCCATCAACCTGGGAAATCGGCATCGATCGACGGTAACCTTACAATATCGGTAGATATTGGGAATGAAGCAGAAACCGAACGAGATTCAACTGCAGAACGCGAAAGGGAATATGGTTATCTACCACCATATGAGTTCGGTATAATGAGAGATCCAGATGGTAATGCCATAGCTATGGATGGCAAAATTCTACATGTCACAAAGGAAGATGTGGCAGACATACTTACAATGGCTAATGGAGCTGGAAACCTTTTTGGCCACCAGTCTGATTACTGAGCATCGATCGACGGTCCACATATGCCGTCGATCGACACCAATCCGGCTTACCAAGGATACAGTAGAGCTTACGCAGAATACGATGCAGATTACAAAGAGGAAGAACTGATTGAGTCTCAAAACTTGGCACTGGAAGAAGAAAATGGTAGGGTAATGAACGCGAGAGTGGGCACTAGAGCATCAATCTCGCATATCTTGGCCAACGAATGACTTCAAACGAAAACCAGAACATTTACTTGAAGCAAAATATACAGAAGATGGTTATCTCAGAACATATGAGTTTGGAATTTTCAGAGATACAAAAGGACGTGCATGGGATCTTTATGGGAGAATTCTAAATCTACCTAAGGAGGATGTAGCAGACACCTTTCTTAAGACTAAATGATCATGAAATTTATTTGGTCAACAACAACAGCCATCGATCGATGCACAGGTACCGACATCGATTGACAACAAGGGGCAGAAGCACGGGCCTATCCACAATCAAACATCAATCGACAACAAGAAGAATGGATCGATCGATACCACCATTCCAGGAGTCCATGAGTTCTATACATCTAACCCCTTTAGTTCAGAAACTCCAGGACCGATCAATTGGATAAATCCCCTACTGTTAGACGGTCGCGTAGACTATGGAACAAGAGCTTTTGATGCTGATGGCAGAATATATTTATTTGGGGAAAAGAAAGATGAGTATGACATCTACAGAGATGAGAATGGTAATGCACGAGCTCTAGACAGAAGAGTTGTGAATGTGAAAAAAGAAGATATCAGGGTAGTTGTAGGGAGAGCTACCATGTTTGAGTACATCTACATATGTTTACCTGAACATGCAGCAAAGATCGGTATGGTAGGCAGAACCCAAATACATACAGCAGAGCAGAGATTGGCTATATTGTGAATGATATTTACAAGGCTCAAGAGATGTCATTAGATGGTTTCTACAAGAGGCTTGATGATGTCCACTATCCTATAGACAAGTGCCTCACCGGTTTGACTACACGCATGGATGAGATGAAGCAAGATTTGGATACTGTTCAAAGACAGCATGCGAGTAGACCAGATAGAGTGACATGGATCGACGGCAACATCATGACATCGATCGATACTGATTTCGACATAAAAAAGTGTGCAGCAGAAAAACAATTAGAAGACAGGTTCGATGAGATTTATTTTTCTCAGAGCCTAATGAAAGAAGATATTTCTCATAAATTGGAGGACATGTCAGAAACTACAGCTTTCAGACTTAGAATGCTACAGTGTAGTGTTGAAAATATACAAAGGAGAATGCATTTAGTGGGGGTTACTAAGGAGATAATAAATAATGATAAATCCAGAGGATATGCAGCAATGACAAGCTTCGTTGGTACATGGTTTCAGAAGAGCAAAAAAGATGTAAAAACTTATTTTCCAAGTGTTGATCCACCTCAATTCTAGTCAGAAAGTTGAAAACTACGAGCTTAAGACTATAACCAAGCGCTGAGTGGGAGGCAACCCACTGTTTAGTAGGTTTTTATTTAGTTTTTACTTATAATACTATTTATTTCGAGTTTTACTTCGTTTTTACAGACTTTTTAAAACACCATCGATCGACACCTAGCGCACCATCGGTCGACAATGTATCGTGACCATCGATCGACAACACCCGCCTACCATCGATCGACACTCTCTTACAGAGAGAGGTATCGAGTTCTATACTTAAGCTATTTACTTATGATTTGATTTGTCCTATCCAATCTGGGGCAGATTACACTGGAGAAATTGTAATTTAAGTCTGGAGGAGGTTCGTTAATGCTATTGTTTTGGAGTTTTATTTAATATCTATATATAAGTTTTTCAAAAAGTTTTATTGAGTCAAGAAGAGGACTATGATCAAAATTTATTATTGACTAACCACAATTTAGCACCATTCTTAGAAGGTTGTTTTAAGATATTATTAGAGATACCGAAGTGGATCATCCAGCCACTATGTCAAACTTTCTTAGAAAGTTTGAAGGAACCAAAGATGATTTCCAACACTAATCCTCACATTATTTGATTGATTTGGGATTTGGTATACACTGCATCAGATTCCTTCTACAATTCTAGAAGGTAAAAGTCTGTGTGCTTCTGATTTCCCTCTCTCTCCCCTTCAGATTTAAAAAGGAGTCGAACATGATTTGGTGGCTACATCCATTAAAGCTTGATTCATATGATCATAGAAAGAGATAAAGGTCAAAAAGAAGTAAACAGGATCTGGTGGCAAAAACCATTAGGGCTTGATTCATGGAAGTCTATCCAAATATCTCAGTCAATTAAAAAATAAAACGATACCCTCAAAAGAATAGAGAAATTGACTGAGAATAAGTGAGAATCGAGAGAGGAAATGAATCAGAGAAGACTACATGTGTGTTCAGATACTTGTAGAGGTAAGAGTCCATATATCCTTTGCTCGATACTCCCAAGGTAAAGTCTGCACTTTTATTTTATGCAAAGAAATGAAATTAGTAGAGGGGCGAGTCAGACTAGTATTTGCTAAGTTGTTGGTAGAATAGAATTGGTTGTTATACTAGGATAGGGTATATAAATTTCTCTGTGATTGACTTGATAGGATGTGGCTGCAACAACGTAAGGTGACAGTTATACTTAGATATTATGTGAGTCTTCCCTTTTCAAAACCTCTTTCGAAGGCTTGTTTACTTGAGGACAAGCAAAAGGTAAAGTTTGGGGGAGTTGATATAACCTATGTGTTACCAGTTTCAAGCCATGTTATAGGCTCTATTTAGGGTCAATTATGTGTGTACACTATGTTTTAAAGTCTTTACAGGTCCAGGTACGTTTTAGAGATATATGGAGATACTTGGAGCTTTTGGAGCATTTAGAGGAGAATAATTAGTAGCTGATCATCGGGAGATTCAAAGTACAAGATTATCGTCGATCGACGACACTACCTTGATGTCGACCAATGTTACATGACCAAGATCGATCGATGTTTCACATCTGACATCGGTCGATGACCAATTTGCAGACAGCCGATTTGAAGCTCAAGTTAGAGACAAAACACAAGATTACCCCTAGAGAAGTTTTGACCTAGATTTTAGAGTTTTATATTTATACTTTATGTATTGCACCAAAAAGAAAGGGGTTCCAAGGTAGTAGCTAGGAGCAGTGTGCCAGTGGCATATTGTGTGCACCAACACTCCATTATAGTTATAGGATTTATTTAGGGAGAAGATTCATAACTCCTTAGGGAGATTTGTATTGGAACCCTAGTATGTTATCTATGCATTATATTCACATTAGTATTCTTACTTTGATTATGTCTGAGTAGTTACCAATTAGATTTAGGTTTGAATGATAGCAATCATGGATTAGCCTAAAAGTAGGATTGTCAGGTTAAGTTAATATCCATCAATTGAATTATTCTTAATGCTTGCATTTTAGAATAGATAACTAGGATGTCGAAAGTAGGATATGGACGACTACGAGAGTAGGTTGTGTGCCAGAATAGACTCCATTGAACTAGGTTGTTAGGCGCATGCGAGAGCTGGTCTAATTACCTTGGTGAACATATCAAATCTCGTTCACACTTCCTTCTGATTCCACCGTCAATCGACATCAAGCCTTAGTCGTCCATCGATGGTCTTTCCTTTTGCTCGCATATGAGAGTTGGAGTTAAAAGGGTCAGAATAGTTTGAGTTCTAGAATATTTACATATATGTGCATTTTATTCCCTATAATTCATTAAGCTTGAAACCCTAGATCTAACATATTTACATTTACATCTAGTTAGATTATTAGCATATCTTCATATTTACATTACTAGCATATTTCCATATTGCATCTACACCTTCTAATAAAGAATATTTCCTTAAACCAATTACTCGTTACCAATATATATATATAATCACCTAGCTTAGTCTTTAGAAATCAGAAATCTATTGTATGCTATTGTTCTCTGTGGATTCGATCCCTAAGTACTACACTTGATCTCTCTTGGCAAGAGTATTGTTTTGTGTGTTAAGATTAAGGGTTAATTTGACAGTTAATTGTTTAGGATATTTATACCCTGCTATAACAATAAACACACCATGTCAAATTTGGCGCCGTTGTCGGGGAGCATTGATCGCCATTAGATTTAATTTCTAGGTTTTAGTCTAGGTTTGTTTTATTTTCAAGTTACTAAATTTTTCTTTTCTTTTTTTCTCAGGTACATGCAATATAGTACCAGGAGCAACAAAGAATAAGAACTGCTATTCTCAGACCCACATAAGCTCGAACGTATAATCCGGAAAGAAAGACGACAAGCATTGATCAACGGCATCTACTCAGCGTCAACCGACACGTCTTTACGGATAGCATTGACCGACATCAGAACTTGAGCATCGACCAATGTAAGCCACATAGCATCGATCGACGAACACTTACCTGCATCGATCGATGACAGCAGACGAGTTCAGATGGTTGTGCCTATTGTAGTGGTTCAGAACGACAATGGAGACTTGCGTGATCTCAACAGTCACATGCGTAATTCAGCAGGTCAAAAGATAGATGAACAGGGGGCTGTATTCCCTGATACAGAAGAAGAAGTAGAAGCAGATGCTGCAATAGCTCAACATGAAGCTAATGCCCAAGCTGCTCAGAGAACACTGGCTGACTACAATCGTCCTGACCAGTTTTACGCCAACTGATCCGCCATTCGTCCTCCAGCTTTTCAGAGAAACGATTTTCAGATCAAGCCCGCTTTCTTCGGACTTGTAGCGCAAACGCCTTACCATGGATTGCGACATGAGCACCCTATGGATCATCTGGAGCAATTTGAGGATCTAATAACTGCTATTAAAGCCAATGGAGTCCCTGAGGACTATCTCTTTTGTAAGCTCCTAAAGTACTCACTTGTTGGAGAAGCTTCATATTAGCTTAAGCAGCTACCACCATGATCTCTGACATCAATAACGCTTTCTTGCGTAGCTTCTTTGATGACGCCAGAGCAGCAGATTTGAGGAGCAAGATTGCTACTTGTTCACAAAAACCTTCAGAGTCTTTCAAAAACTCATGGATCAGATTCAAGTCATACCAGAGATCCTGTCCACATCACGGGTTCAACGAAGTGCAGGTTTTTAGCACTTTCTTCAAAGGTATTGGATTGAAGTATCGGATGGCTTTGGACACAACTAGTGAGGGGAATTTCAGCACCAGGAGCAGTGAAGAAGCTACTAGATTGATTGAGAATATGGCATCAAGCAGCAGTACCAAGAACACAGATTTGGAAAGGAGGAAATCAACCCCAACTGTGAGCAAGGAGCAGATCGAAGAAGTCACGGCAAAATTGGATAGTGTTCAGAAATTTCTCAATAGGCATTTTACTTTTGTAGAAGTAGAAGCGATAGAGTCTGGAGAAGATGAGATTGAAGAAGATGATGTTAACTACATCGAAGGGAACGGTTTCCAAAGATAAGGGAATCCAGGTTTTAACAGGAACTCCTATGGGAATGCTCAAAGAAGTAACTTTAATCAGAGTTCACATCGAAGGCCCTTCAACAACAACAAAACTTATGAATCTTCCTACTACCAGAACCCTCCTCCGGATACTCAAGAAAGCAAGATTGAAGCAATGGTTGATAGAGTTTTAAAGGGACAAAAGAAGATGACTGTGCATTTCAATGGAAAGATAGATGGTATGTACCTCAACCTATATACCAAGTTCGAAAACCTCAACACCCATGTGAAGAAATTGGAGAATCAAGTGATGCAAACAAGTGAGACCATTAGGAGGCATGAAAGCTTGATTAAAGAGAAGATAGAGGCTGGACAGAAGCACCACGTCAATGCATTGATTGATGATAATTTTTGGCAGGAAGTAAAGAGAGAGAGAGGCTCCAAGACAGCGATTTGCGTGTGGAAAATTTCGTATCACTCGACATTTCTCATCCGCATCGATCGACACCATGCAGTTCGCATCGATCGACGGTGAAGCCTACAGAATTAGTGGCTTCATGTGAATCAACTATCATCGATCGACATAGTACTCATCGATCGACAGTGTTACCTACGCATCAATCGACAATGCGACCACCGCGTTGATCGACAATTGAGGAAACCAGTTCGACTGTCGAACCTCAATGCAAGTCTGATTGTGCGTCCAACTGTGACAGTCTCAGAACATAATACAGACACGTCTGAAGCTATGGATCTTGATAGAGAAGATGAGGGACACCCAAAGAAGACGCAAAAGATCCCCAAACATCAACCCAGAGAAGCAAATGAAAAGGAGATGGGCAGTTTTGCTAAAAGAGTTTTTAAAATTCCTTTAGATGTTTGTTTTGATGAAACTTATTATACTCACAGACTGTGGATGTTTTTTAGGGAAAAAGGGAGACAGATGATGATATAGAGATAATTTTCAACCACCTCAGTGAGAAGATGAAGTAGAGGACTTGTCTGGAAAAAAAAAGTGATCCTAGAATATTCGCGATCCCATGCTTCATCAAAAGCCACGAATATCTCAATGCCCTTTGTGATACTGGATCATCAGTGAGATTTATGCCAAAATCTATAGAAGAGAATCTGAACCTAAGATTGGAACCCTCCAATGATTCATTCACGTTTGTAGACTGCTCAAGAGTAAACTCAGGAGAGATGGTGAAAGATGTTCCAATGCAGATCAACAACACCCTAGTCCCAGTAGTCTTCCCTGTGATGGACATCAGGATAGACTGGAACTCTTCGCTATTGCTCGATAGAGTATTCATGGCCACCGTAGGAGCTATATGTGACATGAAGACAAAAATGTTGTGTCTTTCCTTGATTGGTCATAATGTTTATTATGAAATTTATAAGAATAAACTTTCCCTCACGAGCTTGTGGCCACATGTTTTTTGTGATTATGAGTCCAATGAGGAACCGGAAGAAGGGACATTGATAGACACCCAACCCACACCATCAATCGATGAGCCAGAAATTCAACAATCGATTGACACCCAAGCCTCCTTATCGATCGACACCCACCATTCAGAACTGAACGACACTTGCCACACTCCAGCCAACCTCAAGTACGACGAAGATTACATAGATGAAGAAATAATTGAATACCGAGGAATTTATATGGTAGAGGCTGGTGTTTTTCATGTTTCCCATCAATTCGGGAACTCGACGTCGATCGATGGTAACCATTCACCATCGATCGATATTGGTTGTGATTCAGATACCAAACTAGATTCAGCAGCAGAACGCGAAAGGGATTATGGTTATCTACAACCAGATGAGCTTGGCATTATGAGAGATCCGAATGGTCACGCACGAGCTATGGACGGCAGAATTCTACATGTCACGAAGGAAGATGTGGCAGATATACTTGCGATGGATAATGGAGTTGGGAGTCTTTTCGCTAACAGCCTGATACTCAAGCATCGACCACCACCACACACCATCGATCGACACCCATCACGCATATCAAGGATACAGTGAAGCTTACGAAGAATACGATTCATATTACAAGTATGAAGAGTTGATTGAGTCTCGCGGCCTAGCACTGGAAGAAGCTGGCTGGGTAATAAATGCGAAAGTGGATAATAGAGCATCGATCGACGGCATATCTTGGCCATCGAACGACATCAAACGCAACCCAGAACAAGAACTTAGAATAATAAATGCAGATAATGGTTATCTCAGACCAGATGAGTTTGAAATTTTCATAGACCCAGAAGGACGTGCACGAGATCTTTGTGGAGAATTCTAAACATACCAAAGGAGGATGTAGCAGATGCCCTTGTTATTGCTACTGGATCAGGAGCTTTATTTGGACAACATGCATCGATCGACGCCCGAGTAATCCCATCGATTGACAAAGAGGAACAAAAGAACATGCCAATCCACACTGATATATACACCCCAAAACATCAAAAACTGATCGATGCCAAAAGGCGTGCATCGATCAACACCATTCCAGGGGTGAACCAGTTTTGTACCTCTGATCTTTTTGATTCAGGAAAACCACGATCAGTCGATTGGATAAACCCACTTTTGATAGATGGTACTGTAGAGCATGGAAAAATAGCTTATGATAGAAACAACAGAAGAATTTTCTACTAGGAAAAGAAAGACGAGTATGGCATCTACATAGATGAGAAGGGCAATGCACGAGTGATAAACGGCAAAATTGTGAATGTGCAAGAAGAAGATATCATGGCAGTTCTAGAACGAGCTACTATGTTTGAGAACAATATCGATATGCCTATGAAGAAGCAAGAGACATACAGCAGAGCAGAGATTGACGATATCGTGCATGAGATCTACAAAGCTCAAGAGATGTCACTGGATGATTTCTACGAGAGGCATGATGATGTCTATTATCCTATAGACAAGTGTCTCACCGGTTTGACTACACGCATGAATGAGATGAAGCAAGATTTTGATACTTTTAAAGGAAAGCGTGCGATTAGAGCAAATAAAGTGACATCGATCGACGGAAGCATCATGCCATGGATCGATGCTAAGTTTGACAGACAGAAGTCCGCGGCAAAAGAACAATTAGAAGACAGATTCGATGAGATTGCTTTTTCTCAAAGCCTGATGAAGGATAATATTTCTCAACAATTGGAGGATATATCAGAAACTACAGCCGCCAGACTTAGAATGCTACAGTGCAGTATTGAGAATCTACAAAGGAGAATGCATTGAGATCATGAAGAATGAGAAAGCTAGAGAAGATAAGGCTATGAGAAGCTTTGTTTGTACATAGTTTCAGAAGAGAAAAGAAGATGTACATACTTGTTTTCCAAGTGTTGATTCGCCTCCAATCTAGTCAGAAAATTCAAAACGTCGAGTTAAAACTATAACCAACCGCTGAATGGGAGGCTACCCACTTTTTAGTAAGTTTTTATTTAGTTTTTACGTAAACTAATTTTTATTTCGATTCTTACTTTGTTTTTACATACTGTTAAACCACCATCGATCGACACAATAGAAGCACCATCGGTCGATAATGGATCACGACCATTGATCGATCAAACCCGCCTACCATCGATCGACGCTCTCTTATAGAGAAAGGTATCGAGTTTTATACTTAGACTATTTACTTATGATTTGATTTTTCCTAACTAATCTGGGGCAGATTACACTAAGGAAAATGTAATTTAAGTCTGGGGGAGGTTTGCTAAAGCTATTTATTTGTTTTTGAGTTTTATTTATATATATGTATATAAGTTTTTCAAAAAGTTTTATTGAGTCAAGAAGGGAACTATGATCAAGATTTATTATTTACTAACCGCACTTTAGCACCATTCTTAGAAGGTTGTTTGCAGAGACTACTAGAGATACCAAAGTGTATCATCTTGTCACTATATCACACTTGCTTAGAAAGTTTGAAGGAACCGAAGCTGATTTCCAACACTGATCATGACATTAGCTGCTTTCTTTTAGGCTTGGTATACACTGCATCAGACTCCTTTGCAAGTCTGGAAGGTAAAATTATGTGTGCTTTTGATTCCCCTCTCTCTCTCCGTCAGATAAAAAGGATCAAACATGATTTGGTTGCTACAACCATTAAAACTTGATTCATATGATTCTAGAAAGAGATAAAGGTCAAAAAGAAGTGAACATGATCTGGTGGCAAAAACCATTAGGACTTGATTCATGGAAACATGTCCAAATATCTGAGTCAATTAAAAATTAAAATGATACCCTTAAAAGAAGAGAGATATTGACTGAGAGGAAGTGAGAAGAGAGAGAGGAAAGGAATTATAGAAGAGTACATGTGTGTTCAGATACTTGCAGAGGTAAGAGTCCCTATATCCTTTGATCGATACACCCAAGGTAAAGCATGCACTTTTATTTTATGAAAAGAAATGAAATCAAGGGGTGAGTCAAACTAGTATTCGCGAAGTTGTCGGTAGAATGGATTTGGTTGCTATACTAGGATAGGGTATATAAAATTTCTCTGTGATTGAATTGATATGATGTGGTTGCAACAAAGTAGGGTGACAGTTATACTTAGACATTATGTGAGTTTTCGCTTTTCAAAACCTCTTTCACATGCTTGTTTGCTTGAAGACAAGCAAAAGGTTAAGTCTGGGGGAGTTGATATAACCTATTTATTACCAGTTTTAGGCCCTGTTATAGGCTCTATTTGGGGTATATTATGTGTGTCTAGGCTATGTTTTAAGGTCTTTACAGGTCCAGGTACGTTTTGGAGAAATATGGAGATACCTGGATTTTTTGAGCCTTTAGAAGAGAATAATCCGTAGTTGATCATTGAGAGAGTAGAAGTACAAGATAGTCATCGATCGACGACACAACCTTGTCATCGACCGATGGTACAAGACCAAGATCGATCGATGTTTAACACTTGACATCGATCGATGACCAATTCGCAGACAGCCGATTCCATGCCCAAGTTAAAGACAAGACACAAGATTACCCCATAACGAGTTTTGACCTAGAGTTTAGGGGTTTATATTTATACTTTATGTGTTACAGCAGAGAATGGGGGTAGGGGAAGAATTATTCTATCATAGTTTGAGAGTTTTTAGGGGAGAAGATTCATAGCTCCGTAGGGAGATTTGTATTGGAACCCCAATATTTTATCTATGCATTATATTCAGATTATTATTCTTAATTTAATTATGTCTCAGTAGTTATCAACTAGATTTAGGATTGAATGATAGCCATCATGGATTAGCCCAAAAGTAGGATTGCTAGTTTAAAGTTAATATTCATCAATTGAGTTGTGCTTAATGCTTTCATTCTAGATTAGCTAACTAGGATCTCGAAAGTAGGACATGGACGACTACAAGAGTAGGTTGTGTGCCAGAATATACTCCATTGAACTAGGTTGTTAGGCGCATTCGAGAGCTTGTCTAATTAGCTTCGTGAAATATCAAATCTTGTTCACACTTCCTTCTGATTTCACCGTTGATCGATATCAAGCCTTAGACGTTGATCGATGGTATTTCTTTTTGCTCGCATACGAATGTTGGAGTTAAATGGTCATAATAGTTTGAGTTCTAGGATATTTACATTTCCGTGTTTTCTATTCGCTATAATCCATTAAGCTTGAAACTCTAGATCTAGCATATACATTTGCATCTAATTAGTTTAGTAGCATATAACAATATTTACGTTATTAGCATATTTTCATATTGCATCTTCACCTTCTAATAAAGAATATCTCCTTAAATCGATTTATTGCTACCAATATATATAATTACCTAGCTTAGTCTTTAGAAATAAGATTTATTGTGTGTCATTGCTCTCTGTGGATTCGATCCTTAAGTACTACATTTGATCTCTCTTGGCAAGAATATTGTTTTGTTTGTTAAGATTAAGGGTTAATTTGACAGTTAATTGATTAGAATATTTATACCATGCTAGAACAATAAACACATCGTGTCAGCTGTCAATTCATTAAGACCTTGTACTTTACCGATAACATACATTGCATTATCCAATTAATCCATGTCAGCAAGAATATCATCTTCTGCATGAAAGCTCTAATGAAATCTCATTACATAATGTTGTACGCTTTACTTATATCTGTTTTGATTGTCATCCTCTTATTTATCCCTCCTGTTTTTCGCAAAATGCATGAAACATCTCTTGAACAATCATGATATTATATGTGATCTATCTCTCAACGACAACAGCTGACTAGGTTTCAGAGATACGATCTGGCAAAACTTTTATTAATCTCTGCATAAACTTTAGACACTATATATAGAGAACATATAGATATGATTTTATTTCCAGTTTCCAGATTTGATATCTTTTTTTTCTAATAAGCAATATTATTATTTTCCATACAACTATCTGAAAATTTGTATGCTACTGAATTTAGTTTCGCAGTATCATACTTATATAATATACCATATTATTATATAGTAATGAATATTTTTAAAACACGTAAAAAATATGAAATTTACATAAAATTATAGTAACAAACATTCATATAATTTATCAATTATTAATATTGATATATATGTGCTTCGTCAGTCCATCTACTAGTGTAACTGATAATGCCATTTAAAAAAAGCTCGCTATAAGATGTATTGTAGAAAAAAGTAGTCACAATCAATTACCTTTTTATTAACAACTCTAGGTTTAGTTACGGTCAGCCCTACAACTTTATAAGGATAACTACACAATATACTATCGGTTACAACATACTGGGTAATGGTTACTTTAAAGGAAGTAAAGGGTTATAAAGTGACATCCCCTATATCCTTATTTGTTTGTTATAGCAATAAATTGTTTATACCATCTGCCAACAGTGCAATAAATCCAAAATTTTCAAAACCGAAGATTATTCATCTATATTTTGCAGATGACCTACTTATCCTCACATATGGCTCAATATCATCCATCCAAGGTGTCTTGACAGTGCTAAATGAGTTTCAACAACATTTTGGTTTATAAGTAAACGTTGAGAAGTCGTGATTCTTTGCCTTAGAGTACGTGTGCAGAGTAGGCACAAGTATTCTATTATAGTTTGAGAGTTTTTAGGGGAGAAGATTCATAACTCCTTAAGGAGATTTGTATTGGAACCCTAGTGTATATTCAGATTATTGTTCTTACTTTAATTATGTCTCAGTAGTTATCAATTAAATTTAGGGTTGAATGATATCAATCATGGATTAGCCCAAAAGTATGATTGCTAGGTTAAAGTTAATATCCATCAATTGAGTTGTGCTTAATGCTTGCATTCTAGAGTAACTTACTAGTATCTCGAAAGTAGGACATGGAAGACTACGAGAGTAGGTTGTGTCCCAGAATACACTCCACTGAACTATGTGGTTAGGCACATGCGAGAGCTGGTCTAATTAGCTTGGTGAACATATCAAATCTCGTTCACACCTCCTTCTGATTTCACCGTCAATCGACATCAGGCCTTAGTCGTCGATCGATGGTCTTTCTTTTTACTCGCATAAGAGAGTTGGAGTTAAAAGGGTCAAAATAGTTAATATTTGAGTTCTACAATATTTACATTTTCGTGTTTCATATTCCCTATAATCCATTAAGCTTGAAACCTTAGATATACCACATTCACATTTGCATCTAGTTAGTTTAGTAGCATATTTCTATAATGCATTTACACCTTCTAATAAAGAATATCTCCTTCAATCGATTTATTGCCACCAATATATATAAATACCTAGCTTAGTCTTTAGAAATAAAAAAATCAATTGTGTGTCATCGTTCTTTGTGGATTTGATCTCTAAGTACTACATCTGATCTCTCTTGGCAAGAGTATTGTTTTGTGTGTTAAGATTAAGAGTTAATTTGACAGTTAATTGTTTAGAATACTTATACCCTTCTAAAACAATAAACACACTGTGTCAGCTGTGCATTCATTAAGACCAGTACTTTACCGATAAAATACATCGCATTATCCAATTAATCCATGTCAGCAAGAATATCATCTTCTGCATGAAAGCTCTAGTGAAATCTCATTACATCATGTTGTACGCTTTACTTATATATGTTTTAATTGCCATCCTCTTATTTATCCCTCCTGTTATGCTCAAAATGCATGAAACATCTCTTAAACAATCATGATATTATATGTGATCTGTCTCTCAACAACAACAGCTGACTAGGTTTCAGAGATACGATCTAGAAAAACTTTTATTAATCTCTGCATAAACTTTAGACACTATATATATAGAACATATAAATATGATTTTATTTTCCATATAACTACACTAACTCTTAAACTACAATACAAATATATTTAGTTTCTCTTATCATACTTATATAATATACCATATTATTATATAGTAATGAATATTTTTAAAACACGTAAAAAAATATGAATTTTACATACAACTATAGAAACAAACATTCATATAATTTATCAATTATTAATATTGATATATATGTGCTTCGTTAGTCCATCTACTAGTGTAACTGATAATGCCATTTAAATAAAGCTCGCTATAAGATGTATTGTAGAAAAAAATAGTCACAATCATTTACTTTTTTTATTAACAATTCTAGGTTTAATTACGGCAGCCCTGCAATTTTATAAGGATGACTCTATGATATACTATCGCTTAAATTAGACTGGTTAATGGTTACTTTAAAGGAAGTAAAGGGTTAGGAAGGGACGTGCCCTGTATCCTTATTTGTTTGTTATAGCAATAAATTCTTTATACCATCTGCCAACAGTGAAATAGAAGAAAAGAAGTTCAATTACCATCCAAAATGTGCAAAACCGAAGATTATTCATCTATATTTTGCATATGGCCTTCTTATCCTCACATATGGCTCAATATCATCCATCCAAGGTGTCTTGGCAATGATAAATAGTTTCAACAACATTTTAGTTTAGAAGTAAGCATTGAGAAGTCGTGATTCTTTGCCTTAGGGGTTCATGTCTCTAACTGCCACCTTTTATCCTTCTCTACTGTATTCCTCAAGGAACTCTTCCTATCTGTTATCTTGGTGTCCCACTCTCATACAAGAATCTCTCCATATCTAATTGTGAAATCCTCATCAAGAGAATCAAACAATGAATTTCACCATGGTCAGTAAAATCCCTCTCTTATTCAGATAGGCTACATATGATCATATGGCAAGTCTTACATATGGCAATTATTAGACTCCACATTCATCTTACCAAAGCAGTGCATCAATAATATCAACTCATAGTAGTTTCCTTTAGTCTTCTAATAATTATGGTCATAACTGAGCACATGTTTCATGGGAAAAGCTATCTAGAACGAAAAGGAAGGTCAGAGATCAATTAACTGGAAACAAGGCATGCCTTAAGCTGATTTGGCTCCTATTCTTTAGGTAAGGTTCCATGTGGGTAACATGATATAAGAATGAAGTTCTTGTAGAAGCCGAAAAACCGAATTGTCATAAACGATATAAATAAAGCGATGTTAAGGAAATATACGATTAAAAAGACGAGATAAAAACCGATATGAACGTTTAGAAATATAGACCATATAGTCGAGACGAATCTCTTTCCTTAACTCTTAATATTCGCTTCGTAGTGAGACGGACATGTACGAAATGGAGTCCTAGGATATAACCATGATAGACGATTCACGCTTCACCCGTGAACGTCCATAACGAACTAATAATCTACTAAACACTCTCTACCTAATACTTAGGGATTTTATTGCTGGTTTCGTTGTTGTAAGAAGAAGAAGAAGAAGAAGAAGAAGAAGAAGAAGAAGAAGAAGAAGAAGAAGAAGAAGAAGAAGAAGAAGAAGAAGAAGAAGAAGAAGAAGAAGAAGAAGAAGAAGAAGAAGAAGAAGAAGAAGAAGAAGAAGAAGAAGAAGAAGAAGAAGAAGAAGAAGAAGAAGAAGAAGAAGAAGAAGAAGAAGAAGAAGAAGAAGAAGAAGAAGAAGAAGAAGAAGAAGAAGAACAAGAAAAAGAAGAAGAAGAAGAAGAAGAAGAAGAAGAAGAAGAAGAAGAAGAAGAAGAAGAAGAAGAAGAAGAAGAAGAAGAAGAAGAAGAAGAAGAAGAAGAAGAAGAAGAAGAAGAAGAAGTTTATTTAAAGAATCTCAGACTCCTTTTTCTCGTTTAAATTTCTTATTGAGAGGATAAACTGCATGACGTTTTTTTATTTTGTAGACAAATCACTTGTCGTTTTAAAACGAAATGCATGTTGTTTTTGGGTATAAAATAGGACAAAAACGTTAAGCTTACTTGGGCCCAAAAAGAACATCTTGTAGTGGCCATGGGACCACATTTACCCAAGCCAAGCCAAGCCCAGCCCAGCCCAGCCCAGGCGGCCGGACGGCGGCAGCGGCGCGCGCGTGGGATCATCCTCTCTCTCTAAGCCATTTAAGCCATGGTATATATATATATATATATATATATATATATATATACATATCTCTGTGGACTTTGTTCCTCGATGTGGGACAAGAAAATGTCAATTTGACATTAAAGAATTATGGGCTTTAGCCCACTAATTTATTTTTCACTTTAATTAAAAGCTCAGGGCCTTTTTATTGATCCATCAATCCCCCACATGAATAAAAATGATTCTAAACATATGCAGACTAAATGCATACTCGATAGATTCTAGGTATTATACTTAAACTAATCATGACTAGACACACTTATCTAGAGTGTTTGCGAAAATTCACTGTGTTTGAGTTGGTGGCATTTTTAACCCTTGAACCACTCATATTTAATATCTGTCGGGTTTACTTTACCAAGAGGTGAACATTATGTCTTCAACCAACCGGTGTTTTATGTAGACCGAGACAACATGCATAACGCAGCTTCATTTTCTCGTAGAACTTAGTTCTCTATTAAGTTCATTGTGGCCCTGAACTATTCTTGGTTTTCATTAGTAAGCTTAGAGAATATAGTTTTGCATTCATTCTCCTAGAAACGGCCTCATTTCACACTCATTAGGTGATTAACCATGAAAAGTATTGAGTAATAGTTCGCTTTAGAAGCTATGGAATCATTAAAAGTGTATGCTTATCCGTCTCACATTAGCACTTTTATCATCTTAGGAGTTGGGTAGAGATCATAGTCTCAAAGTGCTTTTGGTAGATTTTGTTTGATTTTGTTTTCTCTTTGAAACTATGTCTTGGGATCTCCAGTCATGATAGGTACGGTTGCAATCAAGCATCCTCATTCGTTATAGGTTTTAAACCCATTTTTTTGATGATTTAACAATAATATCTCGTGGCAGACCTTTAGTAAATGGATCCGCTAGGTTGTGAGCCGATTTGATATAATATATTGTGATTACACCATTTGAGATAAGTTGTCTAATGGTTTTATGTCGTTTTCTAATATGACGAGATTTACCGTTGTAGAGATTATTTTGAGCCCGAGCTATAGTTGATTGACTATCGCAATGTATTCGTATAGCTGGCACAGGTTTCTCCCACATAGGAATATCTTCCAAAAAAATTCTAAGTCATTCAGCTTCTTCTGGTGCTTTGTCTAAGACTATAAACTCAGATTCCATGGTGGATCTGGCTAACATTGTTTGTTTGGTAGATTTCCACGATATTGCTGCCCCTCCTAGTGTAAAGACGTATCCACTTGTGGATTTTTGAGTTTTTAGGATCTGATATTCAGTTCTAAAACTGATGGCTCTTTACCATAATTAGGTCCAAAAAGAACATCTTGTAATGGTCCTAAAGCCACATTAACCCGAGCCCAAGCCGAGCTGAACGGCGCGCGCATGGGGTTTTCTCTCTCTCTTCTAAGCCATTTAAGCCTTGATAATAAAATAATATATATATATATATTATCTGGCCTTTGTTCCCCGATGTGGGACAAGAAAATGTCAATTTGACATTAAAGAATTATGGGCTTTAGCCCACTCATTTCTTTTTCACTTTAATTAAAAGCCCTGGCCTTTTTATTGATCTCTCAGGGTACTCTTAGTAACTTATGGGTGGTAAGGACTAGCAGGGATCTCTCATAGTTGGCAGATAAGCTGATTAAGTCTCATGATCAAGTGTATGATTGGATAAAAATGTGGGTTGAGAGTGGTATATCTTATCTCTTCTGGATAGATAATTGGTCACCGTTGTGAGGCTAGATGAGTTCTTACTCGAGTCATCTAGTAGCAGATTCGGTATACCTCCACAGGCCCAGTTATCTTCTTTATCCTCTTCATTCATGATCGATGCCCAACTCGTGATAGGTTGCTCTCGTGGGCTTTACAAACTGACAACTCCTGCCTTTCACGTAACTTTGATTTGGAAAGTCGGGACCATCTCTAGTTCGATTGCTTTTACAGCTGGATAATGTGGAGTTACTCCATCTGGTCACTGGTCTGCAACCGTCACTCAACTACGAACATGTCCGCTCTCCCGGTTAGATGAGCGACTTCTCATACTTGCTTAGCAAGCAACAATATATTGGGATTGGCATGAGCGCAATGAGGCAGCAATTCCGTTCAACTAGCATAATCGTCAAGAAGATTGATGCACAGATATGGAACCAGATCGCATCGTTCTGTGGTCAAAGCCCTCTTCTCTCTTCCAAGCTTCTGCAACTCTGGTTCTCTTCGTCTTAGGCGATAACAGAAAAGCCACCACATTTCTCTTCCCTTGGAGATATCGCCTTTTCTGGTTCAACTAAGATATTTGTCTATGGGTTCTATTAGGTTTAGGATAACAGTATCTAACTAGGTCTTTGCTCCAAACACTATAGCCTAATTGCTTGTAGCTCTTTTCTATTCTTATGCATTAATACGAAAGCCTTTTTATTAAAAAAAAACACTATACGATATGCTACAAATATAAGGATAAATAATGCTTCTAGCAATAGTTGTCAAGACCAACCGTAGCTCTATTTTCGTACTACTAAAAGAAGATAAAACCAGGAGTGAGTCAGTGAGTGAGTGTTTGATGAACCTTTTTTGTATTACTAGTAGTAAGTACGCAGTCGTAGAGAGATAAAGTAGATGACGACAGAAGTGAATTATTATTGTTTACTATCAAATCTGGTAATGAAGCCACATCATACATTTATTTACAAAAAACATATTTATTATAAATAAAATAGTAAAAGGTAATTTAGAATCTATAAGTGTGTGAATGACTAAGAAGAAGATCAAATTGAGTTTGAAATTCTTGTTTGATTTTTTAATATGAAAATCATTGTTATATTCTATAAATTAAATTAGAATAGTACTAACATTGTATTTTTGTGTATGAAATAGATGATTTGCTACTGCAAATTGAGCAAGTTGCTAGACCCCACCTAAACTTCCTAAATACTAAACCTAACCCAACCCTAAACACTAAACACTTTTGATAGAAAATGTTCAGAATAGAAAATATTGTTGAAGTAGTATAAGATCTCAATCTGACATCTAACCCCTACATAATAACCTTTCCACAACCGCTAAATACTACACCCAAACCTCTAATTAGTAAATCTATTATTGCTTGGAAGAAGTTAATGTTGACCCAACCATACTTCTTCACCTTCTAAATACTAAACCCTTACCCAAATATAAACCCTAAACTGAAATATAAACACTAAACCCAAATAGAATGAAACAAAATAAATAACATATTACATATTAGTGAAATTATGAAATGTCTATGATTGCATGGAAGAGTTAATGTTGACCCCAACCATAAACTCTAATTACTAAAGTCTTATCCAGAATAAACCCTAAACTGAAATATAAGCACTAAATCCAAATAGAATGGAACAAAATAAATAACATAGTACATATTGGTGAAATTATGAAATGTTTATGATTGCATGGAAGAAGTTAATGTTGACACCAACCATACTTCCTCACATTTTAAATACTAAACCCTAAACTCAATCACTTAACCCTAACCCAAATATACATCATAGTACGATTTTTACAAGTTCAAAAACATGTAAGGATAGTTAGAACTTAAAGGTACAAATTATATTTCTAAACAAAATAGAGCACTTTTTAGTAACCATCAAATGAAATGGAAAATGATTAAATAGTATAGTAACAAAATATATCGCATAACAAAATAGGAAAATATATATTGTTTTTCATTTCTATTCTATATGAATATAATAGAATAAAACACAATAACAAAAATTGTTCGTCTTATCCTACATGCGACATAGATTACTTCAAATTCATATACGTACATGTTTCGGCATTTTCGCGACTGTCGCTTTTGGAATCCAAAAAACCTCCCATTTTTGTCACCAACAAAGCCTCCTAAAACAGTTTTCTTCCCCACAAAACTTCTTCGGGAACGCAGTGGCTAGCGTCTTCATCGCTCAAATCTGCAGAGAAATCTATTCACTTTTCTAATTATTATCAATGAAAAACTTATTTTCTGAGAATATGTAAATAATAATGAGCCACCTTTTAGTTTTCATAGCCAATAATTATTAAATAAATTTTTGTTTCTTTGCCGGTTACACCGGTTTCGTAAAAGGGTATAATGGTATTATTACGAAAAATACACGGTATTCGTCAAACAATGGATTACAATTTTTTTTAGCGTCATACAGCCCTACTTTCCTTTAATATTTACCATGAATGTGGTCTAACACTTTGAGAATGTTCAAATTTCCCATATGTCAAAACCCTAACCATAGAGATGGTCCCGTGACCTAGAAGTAAATACCCTAAATAGTCTCTTAGACCTCTGTTTGTGGAGTGCTGCAGCTTCGAAGTGATATCAGAGAGATATATGCTTCATAGAAAGTAGAAGTGGACACTGGGTTTTGGAGGAAAGAGACGAACATTAGGTTTTCCAATTATATAATGTTTGCACGTGACTTGGGCATGGGGTAACTTAATTAAAAAAAAAAAACTTTTGCGAGTATCAACACTCTAATGAAAAAGAATAATCTGAGCCGTGGAATATCCTAAACGTTAATCCCACATCGGTTAGTTATCATGTCGATATAGAACTTATAAACAGTTGCATATTATAAAATATCGTAAATCGGTGGGAGGTAGGAGTTCATGATTTAGATTCGTGGCGATGGCACCCTGGAGATCGAAAGAAAGCATGATTAATGAGGCTCTTAAAAGGGGGCCCGTAATTGGTTCGTTTTTTTTTTTTTGATTTTAATCATGCTCTAAGGCCACCATCTCTATTGATGACATGGACAAATCTCTTCTCTTATTAATTGACCTTTTTTATTTAACTAGATTTTTAACTTGCGCTAGTTTGTATTAATAATTAATTTCTATTTTAAATTTAAATAATAAAAAGATCAATTATTTATATAATTTTTCTTATGAATTATATTCAAAATATAATTTATTATTATTTTATTTGAAATTTTATACAATTGTATGTCTTTTGAATAGGCAATATTAAGATGTCTCTTTGTTTGTATAGGTAAATGTATAAGTATATTTATAGACATATTTATATTATTTATTAATCATAATTTATTTTAAAATATTATATTTTTTTATGCGTATTAACTACTACTATATTGTTATTAACATTTTTATCTTAATTTTTTATTTATCTTTCTAGTTCAATGACATAAAAAATTATTTCATATGTACACTGTTTAACTTTGCTTTATATTTATCAAATTTTTATAATGAAAGTATAATTATTAGATAGTTATTGTGTGCTTGTATGTATTGAAAATGCTTCAACTTAATTCTCTTAAATGCATATATGCATAATGTTTAGATTTAGGTTTTAATCATAATAAATATTTTGATAAATTTAAACAATATTAAACATTTATGTTAGATATAAGAAAAGGGAGAATAAATATATAAATTTTTAAACAGCGTTAAGTAATCTTTTTTATTAAGTAAAAATATAGGAGGTCTATAATATTATATACATATATATATATATGTATATCTTTTAACTGATATAATTGCAGTCACCTCTATCTTTTTCTAAGTTTTAGAAGTTTGTCAAAATTGTAGTGTTTATATTTTACTGATTAATACTCTTAAATAATATATTCTTCAGTTGATTAAATTATAATAAATTTTTATTGTCGCTGAAACTATATTCTAATGTTACTATTATTTTTAAATATTATTAAACATTTAAGTAATTTATTTGGTGAACTTCATTAGATTTTTTTAACTTTTCATATATTTTATTAACATTTTTTCAAATATATTTCTTTGATAAAAAGCGTATGAGTTCATTTTAAATTTTATATGTTATGTTGATTGCTGTAATTATTTTTCAAAAACATGGATCATATCATTTTTATTCGTGACTTACATTAAAATGTATAAAGAGTCACCTTGTACTTTATTTTATTCTTAATGACATTTTTCGTAGATGACACAATTTTTAGATTCTTTTCAAAAAAAATTATCTAATTGGTTTAATGAAGAAGTGGATTATAATTTTCTTAAAAAAAAATGTGTCAACACATAATGTAGTATTGTTATTAAAATTTTAATTGTTAATGTATGTCAATACATTTGAATGATAAAAGGTAGTTTAATAACACTTAAATAAACAACATAATTAACAACGTGTCTTACATAAGTGAATTATTTTTACTATCATTTTTAATAAAATTTATTGTAAACCAAGAATGGTTTGATAAAAATAATTAAAATCAAACATCATTTTTTCAAGGAAATTGTGCTACCTAATATAAATTTGATGACTTTTTATAGCCGATATAACAATATAAATAAGAAAATTTTAAATACTAACTTACAGTTTACTTTTTTAATTTATTTGATTACTTTAAATATTTTGAAATTAAATATATTTTATTTTGATGTATATGCTATTTGTAATCCTTGGCATACTGTATGATATAAGTTTTTTAATGTTTTAGACATTAATTTTTAAAGAGTTAACATATATACCAAATTAGTTCTTTTTAATTTTTTTTTTGTTTATATTAGATATTTTAAATTTTATTCTGATAGATGATTTTTTTTAAATTTAAGATTTTTTAAAAAATTAAACTACGATGATGATGGTATTTTAAATTATATGTCAATATTTTTAAAAGAAAATAGAAAAATCGTTAGAGAGATTGTGGATACAAATATTCTTTGCTAAAAATTTTATTTAAATTTTTCTATAAGTTGGTATAATATCAAGCTAAGTCTTAAGAAATTTTTTTATATCTGGTAATTTTATATTTTTACACTAGTTTTATTTTACATACATGATTATGAAATTTTTTTTAAAACAAAAACCATGATTCTTTTTTTACAAAAAAAAATGTTCTTTTGTTAGTTAAAATGTTATGTTTAGTTTTCAAATATTCATTTTATATATTAAGTTATCTATTTCATAAAAAAAATATTTTCTTTTTATATCTTATTTGATTTTCATTTTATTTTGATTGAAATAGTTTGCTTAAGTGTATATTTAAAATATCAAATTTAGATGCTCAGCTGGTATATTATTAATGTTACTTGTAAATGAGCAATTATCTCAAATAGCTATTTTGAAATTTTTTATTTTTAAAAATTTTAAACCTCACCTCCAAAACCCCAACTCATAACTCTAAACTCTAAGTCTAAATTACTTAAATTTAGGGGTATAAATTTATATTTACACTCTTTAATAAATGTTTTTTGATTATTTTTCTTCTCAAATGCTATTTTTTGACACTTTTTTAGTATTATCCTAAGGTATTTCTCTTTTTAAGTTTTCTCTAGACACTTCAAATAATATAAATTCTCATTGTTAAAATATATGTTTTTCGGTTCATAGTGTCTTTATTGTTTGAAATTTTTGTATTTTTTAAAAAATAATTTTTTGTTAGTTAAATTTATGTTAATATTCCAGAGGTTTAGTTTATATATCAAACTGACTCAATTGATGATATTTCTATTTTGTTTACTAAATTTAATATTGATTTCTATTTTGAAATAGATAATTTTTGAAGATCTTTATATTTTTAAAAATAATAAATGAAAAGGTGATTAGTATACTTTTATTTGTGACTTGAAATAATATGTGGACACTTTCAATGATTTATAGCATCAACTTGTATATAGTATATATTATTTGTGAATATTTTCAATAATATATAACCTAAATTTTGAAAATCACGTGTTTTAAATTTATCTAGTTTAATTGTTTGAAAATTTGTATTTTGAAATTAATTATTATTTTTGTTAGTATTTTGAAACTTTGTTATATATTAAATTAACTTATATATAATGTTTTATTTTTTGTAAGTTTACCATATTTGATATTTATTTCTATTTATACTGAAATAATACAATTTTGGTAATATTGACATTTTTAGAAATAAAAAATTAAAAAAATGATTTTTCATAATATGATTGCTTGTTTAACATCCTATGTGGACACCTTCAATGACTTATAGTCTCACTAACTCAACTAATGATATTTCTATTTTGTGTACTAAATTTAATATTGATTTCTGTTTTTAAAGAGATAATTTTTGAAGATCTTCAATTTTTTAATAATAATAAATGAAAAGGTGATTAGTATACTTTTATTTGTGACTTGAAATAATATGTGGACACTTTCAATGATTTATAACATCAATTTGTATATAGTATATGTTATTTTTGAATATTTTCAATAATATATAACCTAAATTTTGAAAATCACGTGTTTTAAATTTATATAGTTATAATTGTTTGAAAATTTGTATTTTGTAATTAATTATTATTTTTCTTAGTATTTTGAAAATCTGTTATATATTAAGTTAACTTATATATAATGTTTTTATTTTTGTAAGTTTACTATATTTGATATTTATTTCTATTTATAATGAAATAATATAATTTTGTTAATATTAACATGTTTAGAAATAAGAAACTAAAAATGATTTGTCATAATATGATTGTTTATTTATCATCCTATGTGGACACATTCAATGGCTTATAACCTCAATTTTTATATAGTATAGAACCTAAATTTTGAAAATCACGTGTTTTAAATTTATATAGTTATAATTGTTTGAAATTTTGTATTTTGTAATTAATTATTATTTTTGTTAGTATTTTTTAAAATCTATTATATATTAAGTTGAATTATTTATGTAATATTTTTATTTTTGTAAGTTTACTATATTTGATATTTATTTCTATTTATACTGAAATAATACAATTTTGTTAATATTGACATTTTTAGAAATAAGAAATTAAAAAACGATTTGTCATAATATGATTGCTTATTTAACATCCTATGTGAACACCTTCAATGGCTTATAGCCTCAATTTTTATATAGTATATATTATTAGGGAATATTGTATTTTAAATACTCAAGTTGGCAAAAGTTTACACTTCAAACTTTGACGTTCAACAACTAACACTTTAAACAATGAAAGTGACTACAATAACATATTAAACTTTGAAACTAATTTACTTGTTCGCCACGTCAAAATTGTGACCGGTATTGTTCATTAACAGATCAAAATAATGATACGACAGTTAATTTTTTTTTAATTTTTTTTTTAAAAAATAAATCAATAAAAGCAATTAAAATAAATAAAAATAGGTCAAATAAATATAAAATAAATAAAATTATTAAAAAAAAAACTTACTACTAAAAGAAGATAAAACCAGGAGTGAGTGAGTGTTTGATGAACCTTTTTGTATTATTATTATCATGATACAGTGAGAAAAGTAAAAAAATAAAAAAAAAAGAGGGAGAGAAGCGTAATAGTCCTCATTTATGACCATTTTACAGATATACAATCTAGCACCAAAAGAAAACCCATACAACACAATAAATACATCTAGATGGAAATGCTGTTGGGAATACCACGGCCGGTGACTCCATGTGGTGAAGTAGGTAGAAGTAGTTCGTAAGGAGGCATCCCAGCACCTGTTCTGTTCTTCAGTTTCTTATCTTTGTTTCTCTTGTTTATCTCCTTCTCTATCTCCTCAAGCTCCTCGGAAAACTTGCTAAAATACTTCACCACTTCCTCATCTTGAAACCAACGTCTCTGATTTTCTTTCAAGTCGATCAAGTACTCTTCGTCAGCTGAATGCGTTGAGAGCGTCTCCTGTACCGCCATCACTTTCGTTGCTTGGAGTTGTGTCGGTAAAGAGCTTAGGAAGCTGTATTGAGGGTTTCTCATAAACATGTCGTAGTCCGGGTCGTTCTCTTGTGGTATAAGTTTCCTCAACAGCGTAGGTCGGTTTGGGACATACCCTCCGAAAGGGTACTGACCAAAGTTTATGGCTGCGTGTTGTCCCGAGGCTATCCATATCATGTTGGTTAGGATCTCGGTCAAGTCTTGTGTTGTGTTGAGTTTAGGCCACCAAGGCTCGTCTTTCTTGTCGTAGTGGCCTTTATTCTTGATCTCATCCCACCAAGCCTGGAGCTCATAGTCAGAGGCTATGGATTTGGGCTCAGAGTAGAAGTGTTTCACATACGATTCAACTAGATTCTTGATGGCTTTCCAGATCAAAAGACCATCTGCTGCATATGGATAATCTTCGATCAAAAGCTTCACACCACATTCAGCTGAACCATCCTCCTCTGCCATTCCCCTGTAAATGCTCCCATACCGCATTAGATAGAGAGACATAAAGACTAAACAAAAGAGTGTTTGTCTTTATATTAACCTTCGAACAAGATCAGCAGGAAGTCCTTCCATGTCAAACCGCCACATATTCTTGTATGCTGCAGAGCTTAGTTCCATTGCGTACTTTCCTGGAGTGAAGCAACTTTCAATGATTCCTCCTCCATTGATTAGGCTCTTACGTGCACGCGCATTGATCTCTAACGTGTAGCGCATATGAGGGTGAAGCAGCTTGTAAACCGGATGCATTGTACTCAATTGTCTGTTAGTAGCAATGATGTATGGCTCCATGGAAGCATGAGTCCTTAGCCTGAGGGTTGCGGACAAACACAAAAAAAAAACATGTCTCTTCAAGACATCAAGAGAGACCACAAATCAAGCTCAAGTTAACTTAAGTTACCAGTGGTTCACTAGTTGATGAACACCAGCATCGTTTGAGCAGACATGAGCTTTGGCTAGTTTCCAAATCCAGTGAGTAGTAGCGTCATGTCCGTGGACATAAACAAACTTGTTCTCCTTGTCGGGTGTGGGAGGCAATGAGAGCTCTATGGCCAACGGCCTCAGTGCACCCGCCTTTGAATAGAAGAAGACTGTTCTTGAAGCATATGTTTTTCTTGGATCTTCTTTGAGGGAGTTTATCTTGTCTACAAATGGTAAGAGCATGTCATGGTAATCCAATAGAAACAACCTCTTCTCTTCAAACGCCTGCACTCACCAATATACTAAACCTTTTAGTCTCGCGATCAACATGAAAAGATTATACAGTAGTACACTGCTACCAAACCTGTTCCAAATTCATTCCATAGTGTAAAACTTCTCGAGCAATCACTTCTTCTGTGAGAGCAGATTCTTGAGGTCCATATACAGCCGTGTCAAGCTTGCTTCGAATCGGCAGCTCCTATTAATACACACAACAAATTTCAGAAGGGACCACAAGATAGCATTAAAATGCAATTTTTATTCTAAAAATAGCTTATAAGAAAAACAATTTCAGAAATAACATTAATCAAAATAAATAAAAATTATTTTATTTTACATTTGGGGTTTGAGTTAAGAGATTAGGGGGCCAGAGTAAGGGTTTAAGATTTGAAGTAATTTAGGTATTTTACTCTTTAATTAAATACTATTGTAGGGGTTTTTCTGTTTTTATGTGATTTTTGTCATAATTTGTTTTTTTTTGGTGATATCAAAGGCATTTGACATTTCAGAAACTCATACAGAATAATATTCTTGATTTTAAAAATGGAACATACCTTCAGAAGCTCAATGTTCACAGGATTGACACCAGCGAGAGCTTGACGTCCAAATTCATTGTCTCTCAGCCATGCAAACCTGTCCGCTGAACAACCAAACAAGAAAATACATGCTATGTATATATTTCAAGAATGCTTATACTCTTAATAGGAAAATTTCAGTAATGACAAAAAAAGTTTAACATTTTATAACGGCTGGAGTGTCGTATTTTAGTAGTGTTTCTCCAACGTTGAGGATCCCATCCACAAAACCGCCAAAAAAGCCGCTAATGCCTGTGTCTTTTGGTTCCGCAGGTCTCAAGACAATGTCACATTTGTATAATCTGTCGATATCCGAGAAGCATGTGAATGGAATGTCTAAGTTTGACAATGCAGCAGCAATAGATGGGACGAGATTGTGAAAAAGAGCCTTTAATCTCCCAGCTGTAAAAGTATCTCTCTTGATATCCTCGAACTCTTCGTCTCTTGGAACATAAAACTCATCCTTGTCTTTTCCTCTGCTCTCAATCGGTGGGTCTGAATGGTATCCCCATGCAAGTTCACAAACAAAAACAATGATGTTAATACTTAGAAGTATGTATAAAGCTAGTTAGAGAGAATAGAGATGGATCACCTCTTGAAACGAGAGGCCGGCCGGACCTGCAGCGTCTTGGATACGGCCTCTCTGGGCCACCGAGAATAGGCCTAACTCGATCTTTTTTACGAGGGTCGCCTAAATCGTTGTAAACATCGTAGTCATAGATCCTCTCATGAGGCTTTCTTTCGCCTTTTCCGTTACCACAGACATTTCTCAAGTCCTTTTCTCGTAGCTCTTTGATCCCGGGCGGAGTCTGGGAAGGTAAGCATGGCTAATGAAACAACATGAAGAACAATAATTACACACTGTTTAGCTGAAAGTTGTGTAAGTAGAAACAAAGATGCACAAGGAGAAGATTCGCACTTGACTTCTAAAGATAATCCTGCCTTGAGGGTTATCATTCCTAGAGTGGATCCAAGTGTTTCCAGGGAAGAGAATGGTGTCACTGCCGTCACGGATGATAATCTCCGACAAGCAAATCTCCGAGGAAAGGAGATTGGTGACAAGAATGGCACCTGGTTTACCAAAGTCATTTGGTACAGTTAAGGTAGCTGTGAATTCGAGGTACCTGGGATCGTTCCGAGCCTTGGGGAGTCCGAGCACTGGAGTTTCTAAACTCCTTCTACCTGAACCAGTTTCTGTAATATATAACAACAAACATTGTGTCACCATCCAAGTTAATATTTACTAGAATAGAAGCATGCGCTTGTAAAAAATGTTAACACTGAGACCCCTGTCAAGAAAAAAAAAAGACATGGATATATCCAATCCGCAAAATTAATATTATAATTTTAACAATATAACACTATTATTTTCAATATAAATTAAATTTCGCATTGAAATAAAGATTTTAGACCAAAAAAAAAAGCAATTATAATACAACATGTGGCAGATGTGTACAAGTTTTTAAAAGGATACCGACACTGTAAAAGCATATAATAAGAGATCTGAATAGTGTAGAACGGTTTGAAAAGTCAAGTATCTATTTTATACATTATTTAGTACTCTCACTAACTTATTATATAGTGGTAGACTAAATTCCACAAATTTTATTACCTCACAGTATTATAAAGTCAAAATTATTGTATGATTAATAAAATTACTAGTAGAAGGAGAAATTGGATTTGATAACTTCAAAATCTGGCACAAAAAAAAACACAAATCTAATATATTTATACAATCAAAGTAAGAAGAAAAAACCGCAGTGTAGCCAGGAAGATGAAAGATTCGGTTTTGAAGGTTAAAATGATCATTAGAATGACCAACTGACAGCAAAGAAGAGAGAGAAGAATAATTGATTTTGCTGATGGATCCTTTAACTAACAACCACTAATCAAAATCTAATAACCATGTCGTTATCATTACTTATGCACAAGTGAATAGATGTCATCTTGAGTTTAGCACCAAAACAAAATGAAATCAAGAATCACAAAGCTAAGTCTAGGATAAATCCAAGAAAGGCAGAAACGACCAAACTAGTAAAACTGGAACTGAATCTATGTGTTTGGTTTTGTTCTCTAGCTCAAAAGGGTGATAAACTGATATTTATTAAAAACAAAAAAAGAAGCAAATCTAATTTTTTAAAAACAAAAACGAACCAGGATCTATTTCTTCACTGACAAGCTGAATCAACATCCCTTGACCGACCGCTTTCATTAAAAGCTCAAACTGAAACTCGAGCCTCTCCGTTAGCTTCTCTCTCATCTTCCTCCTGATCTTCACGACCGCCATGACCGTTTTTGTTCCTGTATACTTAGATCTCTGCCATGGAAACGCAGGAGAGCTATATACGACTGGTCTTCTGTTCATACTTTTCTCATCTTCTTGATCCACCGCCTTTTCTTCCCGTGAGATCACAGCTCGAACTTGTCCTGAAAGTAGAACTCGGTGTTGTTGCCGACGTGGAAGTACGGGAAACGCAGAAGAGCTTACTAGGCCGAAGCCGTACAAATTGGTTTTCACCGGAGACGCTATAAACATTTTATTTTATTTTTCTGAAGTGTGAAAGAGAGAGAGAGAGAGAGAGATCTGATAAATAACGCCAGCCTGAAGAGTTTGTCTCGTGGACCTCGTGCTAGAGGAACTCGGACGTGTGAAACGACTGCGTTCTTTTTTAATTTTCAGTACACATTCTATAGTGAAAATGAAATGACGACGCTTCTTACGGTTAAAAAAATGATCCTGTCCGAACCGAAAACTACGCCTGTAAAAAGCGCGTGAGTTACATATTCCACAAGACCATACTAGATAGCCACGTGTATGACGGCATGGAAGTTCATGAGTTTTTTCAATAATTACTTAAAAACGCGACAAAACTCTCTTGTCAAGGCAATAGAAAAAAAAAACAATTCCGTAAATTTATGTTATGATTTACGTAGTTACGTACATGTATGTGATTAGTATGAGTGAACCTTCGAGTACCTATTCAACTATTCATTCAGATTTGGTTTGGGTTAGTTTGAATTTTAAATTTTCAGAGTTAAAGATTATAACCCATTCAGATACTTATAAATTTTAGTTCAAATTTGGTTCAAATTTTTGCGAGTTCAGATTCGAATAATCAGTTATATTATTTTAATATTTTAAAATTTATATATATTTTCAATTTCTCAAAATCTAAAAAACTAATATATACTCCCTTTAATTTTATAAAAAGTGTCATTTTAAATGTTATTTTAAAATTTTGATGCAAAATATACTTACTATCAACTTAATATTGACTACGAACTGTATTGATTTTATAAATAATTTTCTCTTAAATATCATTGGTCAAATTTTATAATTAATAAAAATATAAATTCATTTCAATTATTTTTTTCATCTGTATGAAAAAATGTAAAAGTAACACTTTTAAGAAACGAATGGAGTAACATATAGATTTGAATAATGTATGTCAAAATACTACATTTAAAAATTGGGTTAACTTGAATATTTCGATAGAGAATCAATATATATTTGAAGTCTTTTGTGTTTTGAGTAATGTTTAGCTATTTTAGATACTTAGTTTTGGTTATTTGTATATATATATATATATATATATATATATATATCAAGTATTTTGAATAACTTCAAAATATCTTATATATTTTGGATATCTTTTTTATATGAATTCTGAAAATAATTAATATATCTAAGTATATAATTTTTATTTAGATATATTCGGATACCCGAAATATTTTAGTTTAGGTCGGGTTTGATTTCGGCTCTCTAGATACCAAAGTTTTGAACCATTTGGATATTTAACCAGTTTTAGTTTGAATTTGGTATTACTTTTTCGGATCAGAATCAATTGATTCTTCTGAATCGGATTTTTTTCCCAGCTAATATAAAAGAAAACACTGAATATGGTAAGGCTTGATCTCAATACACTTCTATGAAATATTGCTTATGGTCGCCAAAATTTTTGTATATTTTTAATACATAGATATATCTCTAAACTATGATTTTTTTATGAAGGTTCTTAAGAAATGTTAATATCCCTCAAAATCTTATCTGACTTTGAGGCTGGTAACTTCTCAGTCTTTTGTTTTTGTATGTTACCAATAATTTATGCTTTAACCTCATAAACTAAATGCAGATACAAAGTAAAGTATGTAATAGTATGAAATTAATCCACAAGGATCACATACACACTTCAATTCTCAGTTAAAATGAATCTAGATGATACAAGAAATTGGTTTTGAAGGAAACTAACTTAAGCAGTAAATCAAGACGCTGTAAACCGTAACAGAAAAGCGTCTAGCATTTTAGAATTCATAGGAAATTAGATCATGTATTCATGTATCTTGTCAAGAACTTAATGAAGAATCATTCTTGAATTCAAACACACAACTTTATAATTTTCACTCTCATGGCTTCAATTATTATGTCTAACAACCCACATAAGTAACTTTCGTTTAAGTTTGAGTTTTGATAAGTTTAAAAACCACAATAACATCAACTCTGGTTGACAAAAGACACTTCACGCACAAGGTTTATTTTCAGGCTATTAAATCAACTTCCGCTATATCTAATCAATCAAAGATCAAAGAACTAAATGGCCAATCAAGTTTAAGTACAAAGAACAATCCAGGTGAACGATATAATAAAAATTCTCTAATCTATCAATCTTAACATTTGATCTCTTCAATTCCCTTGAATCCTAAAATCTAATAGTGGGTCTAATCGGACATAAAAGAAAAAAAATACAATTCAATATAAAAAAGACATATTTAGATAAAGATGTAGCAACTCGGGGTCAAAAAATAATCTCACATCTCTAGATAAGTTTAAAACCCTATTGCAAAAAAAACATAATTCTCTATTTTCATCATAAGGGATATCTATAGACAATGAGTCACTTTGTAAAAAGAGAAAACTTAAACATAAAAATGGAAAGTTGCAGGGAGAGTTGTGTGCATCAGATCAATCGATCCATTAATCAGATCGATCGATTTATTCTTGTCTGCGTGAATCTTCGTCGTCAACTTTCTAGATCATACAATCGGTAAATCATATTGATCAATCACATACTTCACGTTCTTGGATCGATCGATCAATATGTGTATAGTTGGTGTAGATCAATCCTTGCTTGCTGGATCAACTCTTCACTTTGCTTCGTGGGTCGATCAATCTATTTTTGTTGTGAAACATGATCGATCAATCCCCTGATGTATGCACCCTTGATTCTTCAAAGCATCCCGAAAATCCCTTGGATTTTTATCAAAGTCCTCGAAAGCGTCCAAACACCTATTATACATGGAAACATAAATACTCTGAAAAGCTTAGAAATTACTAAAAATATATTAATAAGTAATAGAAACAATAATATACCAATTCCCCCAAAATTGAACATTTGCTTGTCTTCAAATAAAGACTACCAAAATTTAGAATCCGTTGAAAATGTTGAAAACATGGGAATACACATATCCTTTAAAGCATCACTTCAACTCAACCCGTTGTAAGCCACATCGATAACCACCAACTTTAGAAGGTAATTCCATGTATTCAACCCCATCTTAGAAACCTAACCATTTTCATCCCAAAGCTCATAAGAGATACCCAAATTTACCACCACATACCTCAATTAAAAATGTAAGGTATGATAGGTCATGATATTTACCACTATTGTGCCATGATATTAGCTCTATTTAGAGTATATTATATGTATTTGGAGTATGTTTTAGAGTATTTTCAGGTTCATGTACGTTCTAGAGAAATTTGGTGATTCTGGAGCTTTTAGAGATGCAGAACTGCGCAGATGCGTCAGATGTTTAGCTATGGATGGAGACCTTCCCACGGTGCAATTGAGATTATATTTTGTTAGAAGATAGAGATTTGAGTTAAATTTTCAATTCCACCAGTTTTAGGTCCATCGGACGGTTAGATCTAAAGTTATGCCTGATTTACTGAAGAGTAGTATGTCTGCCTCGCGAGAGGAAGCTGTTGAGGGGATGAATGAGTGTCGATCGATGGCACATCCTTACCATCGATCAACGGAGATCCAAGAAGAAAGAACCGAATTTTTATATGGCCGACTTAAGCCTAGATTTCATGGCAAGTTACCAGAATACCACTGCACGAGTTTAGACCTAATCTATATAGTTTTCTAAGCCATTGTTGACGGCTAAGCTTTATTTTATTCTTTGTCTTAAGTTTTTTGGAGAGAATATCAATTCTCCTTCAGAGATTGATTGTAACTCCTTTGGTTTTATATTTATTTTCATATCTATTATTTATTTTGACTATGATTTGTGTTATTGCTTCCATGTCTGAGTACTCATCTTGTTAGGTTTAGGGATTTCATGTTATTAATGTCAAACTGATAGTCATAGGATTGCTAGGTTATCTATAATCTCTACACCATGATTTCTTGTAATACTAGGATCTAGAGTAGTGGAATAGCACGAGAGTGTGACTGATTGTTTGAACCTAAAATCATAGGACAATTGAGAGGCATGAGAGTGCAATTAATTAACGGAACCAGAGCCCTGTGTGGATTAGATATCTAGGCACATAAGAGAGTTGGTCTAGGATCTAGTTGAACATTATCGATATGTGTGTTAATGCTTGTCTAAGGTAGTATCGATCGATACCCAAGCATTTGTATCGACTGACTTTCGATCCTTGTTTGCATGTGAAAGCTGTAACATAGAACTTAGGCATCTGATTAGTAATTGCATGCGAGAGCTGGATTATTTGCTTATTAAATTCGAGCTCTAGAATTTGATTTATTAAACCCTTAGCATCCTTGATTTGGGTTTTGAATCTATTGATTGATAAATCCCTAGACCTAGTTATTTCATCTTATTGTTATCAAACCAATCACCTGCTTACTTGTCTACTATTACTTCTTTAATAAATAGTTTGCCTAGCTTAATCTAAACATCTAGTCTACTGTGTGCTCACGCTCCCGGTGGATTCGATCCCTAAGTACTACAACTGAACTTCTTATTTGAGAGAGTAAAAAATAGCTTATAGGGTTAATTTGAGAGTGCATAATAAAAGCTACATCAAATTTGGCGCCGTTGTCGGGGAACGAGGATCGTCATTAGACGTTATTAATAGATTTAGTCTAGGTTTTTATTTTCTGTTTCAGTTACTTGCATAAAATTTTCATTGTCTTTCAAGTACATGCAGAGAAGTACCAGGAGCTATTGTACGCACCATCCGCAGAGAGAAACGTGTAGCATCGATCGAAAAAAAACACTTCGAGGTCGATCGACACCACTCTTGGACGAACATCAATCGACACTTCTACTCTATCATCGATCGAACCGGCGAGTAGAAATGGTTGCGACACTTATTCTGACTAGGGATGAGAATGAAGACCTGCATAATCAAAGACTTGTTGGAACCGCTGCCCATATATCCAAAACCTGAAATTTAATAAACAACACAATTCTCAACTTTCACATCCAAATTGAACCTCACATCTTATCTACCCAAATAAAAACCACCAGATGCACCATGCATCAGTAAACTGATATCCTACCAAGGTAATACTCTAAAGTCTCAAGAGAGGATGAAACCTAACTTTCTCTCTATTGGTGCAGGTTATACAGTTTCGAGGTCGAAACCTTTTCAAGAGGGAGGAAATGATATGGCCCTGAAATCCATGCCTCAAACAGAACTTCACCAAACAGCCCCCACCAACCATTTAGGAGATACTAGCGACAGAAGTTCAGTCAAAGGAGTATTTCTCAACAACTATAAAGACATTTTGTGTGAAACCAATTTAAATGGATACCATACTCAAAAATTCATCATTGAGAATTGGAATCACTAGAAAAGATTCATGGCAATAATATAGGGATTTTACAACTAGGAGGTTCTCAAGCCCATCCATCTGCGAGTAGCGGCCCTTAGAAGAGAATCTCAGCCAAACCAAGGAGAATCCCAAGACAAACTTGATTATGGACTTCAAGAGGGATCCATTATGTATCAAAAAAGCCAAAATCATTAGAAAATGCCAAGTCGAATTGAAGATATAATCAGTTTCCCAAAAATGGTTATAATGAGCCAGTTATGGACAAATTGGGAAATTAATTGGTCCAATCATTTCTAAACCGAGATCAGGAAATCAAGACAACTTCCACACGATCTAAGGCCTTCATAAGACCTATTATATCATCCAGGAGGGATCTACATGAGAATACCATACACCAGCAAGCATGGGAACAAGAAGAACTTTATTTTGGGTAACTTGCCTTTTTCGGATTCATTCTTGCTTGGAGGAGTTAAGGACCAACAGATCTTTCCCTTTGAACCAGAATATACCAAGATCAATGTGAGTTTATTCATAAACCATAGACTCTTATTTCGTGGATACAAAACCAAGATATAAAGATACAAGATAAGATCTTCCAAATGGCTACAAATCAGCCTAATGGCTAGTTTATTGAAGACAAAGACCATTAGCTTCATTTTCGTGTATTTTCTTTTCTTTCTAGAGTATTAGAACGTCATAGTACTCCCAGTTTCGAGCCTATATAAGCTCATGTCATAGTTCATTGTAAAGAACTTTTGATCATTGAAAGTTTAATAAAAATGTTTTTCGTGTTTAGGAAAGTTGAGAATTCTTTGTGTTAGTTCTTTAGTTCTAGGTGTGAGATTTACTTGGTGTTATTGAAGCCACATCCAGAGAGTCTTGTGAGATTCAAGTCAGTCTGTTAGTCCATTGATTTAGAGAGTCAATCCTTATCCATCGATCCATTACATCCACCGGCTTAATTTGAGAGTGTCATATGACCAGCAAACTTAGCTTCATTGCATCCACCATTTCGACCATTCATTCTATCCTTTCATCTCATTCATACCTTTTGTTTTATTCTTCGTTTAACTGATATTCACCTCATTTTCATTCTTTTCAGGTACAACTTGCTCGGCCAGCCTTTAATCGGGTTACATCGACCACTAGATCATATCTCGGGTCGGCCAGCAAGAGAACCATACATCAACCTAGGTTCCGTGTCTGTATCAGAATCGTACCACCTTAAAGCATTGCCGCCTAAAGAAAATGTGAAACTTATTTACTTCAGATAGTCATGTGGAACACCATTTGAGTGGTTAGTACTAGTAAATTCTTTTATCATCTCAAAATGCTCAATAGGGTGTTCATGAGTCAATACATGAATCTAATTCTACTTCATTAACTGAATGATATGTGACTTAATCTTATAATCATGCATATTTATAGGAAGAGATCTGATAGAACTTCGATTCACGAAGAATGCCTCCGGTGAATCAAAATCACCAATCATAGTTTGTCTCTGTGGACTATGTGGCTGAACATGAGGCTTTAGTACTGGATCCTCATAATGTTCCTACTGACCAAATAGTTAAATTTGCTAGTTCTGTTGTCACCCATCTTAGAATATATATTGACACTCTCATAAATAAAGTATCTTTGCATTGTTGAAACTTTAATATATAAATGAATGGTTTTGACAAAAAAATTATATAATAATAAAACTATAATTATTTATTAATAAATATGGGTTGAAGTTATATAATTACATACTGTATTATTTTATATATTTTAAAATATTTCATCTTTTCCTTAATTATATGAGTAAAATTATAATATACACATAAATTATGTGTCCACCTCTATCACCAGACGTGAAGAAGAAAGATGCAAATTTTAATTATATGTCTGTTGAAGTTTATATATATATATATAACAAAAGACCATTGCTTTTATCAAATTTAAAGAAGTATGGATAGCCACATATAATACAATAACCAATAAAACAAAATCCTATGAAAAGATCAATCGATTCTAGTTAAGTGATCACAATTTTGTTTTCCCCCAAGAATATAGTATTTTTTTTAGCAAAAGAGAAGAATGTAATATATCTTGAAATCTTTCCTTCAATTATTATATTTAAATGTTCAGTTTTATATTTAATTGTAATCTTAAAATAGTTAAATGTTTAGTTTTATACTTACTTGATTATTGAAATAGATTCTACAGCATTTATCATTTTTCTTAATTTTGTTAGGAGTAAATAATATAAACTAATGGAAAACTGTTTTAAAATCATCGAATGACATTTATTGTAATAAAAATTATTCTAAAACAAACTTAATCTGAAATTTTTAAGCTAACATTGAAGAGCAATTCGTAGGAGTTTACACAGAGATGCCGTCCAATATTCTATGCAATTCATAGGAGTTTACACAGAGAGTCTATAGACTTATTAAGAATTAAAAACAAATAAAATGAAGGGATCCCTAAAATGAATGAAAATATCCTTCATTATAAGTGAGCAAAAGTCGTTCAAGAATTGAAGAAAGTTGGTTAGGGTGACCCCAGAATAAAGGAGCTGCGTCACTTCGGTCAATTCACAAAGGTCAGTTTCAACGTAATTGAAGCATCTTCTTGATGGACAAACTGTCTAAGGTGGGAATAGTAATTACAGTTTTGATAATATTAGAGGTGCGGATTAAAACAACTACAGTTCATAAGATTTAATGGATAAACTAGAGTTAATCCGCGCTTTAATCCACGATTTTTCGATGAAAATTTATATAATTATTTTTTATTTGAAGTAAATGTGGGCATAAAATATGTAACCTAAAGTCCAAACCGAATCCAAACCAAAAAATCTGATCCGTACATACTCAATCTAAAATGTCATAAATACCAGAATGAGTCTTGTAGAATGGTACAAAAGACATACGATACGAAATGTTATTAGACGAACCCGAGTAAGTAACCTAAAATGTGAAAAACCCAAAAAAATCCAAAACACCGGGTCTGAATGTCTAAATAATCACAAATATAAATATGTATTTCAAATATTCAATTCTATAATTTTTAAAATTGTGTCTAAATATAAGTATTAAGTTTTAAATAAGTACTTTAAATATTCAATTTTATATAAATACATATTTACTTCTTATGTTTTGCTTTTAAATTTTGGATATAACTTTGGATATATCTCAACCCAACCAATATAACCCAAATGTGAATGATATATGGTTACTTTATGAATTTTATGATGTGGTACAAATTAGAATCAAAACCAATACGTTATATCTGAATCTGATCCGTACTTACAAATTTACCATAATAAGACCTAGATACGATATAAATTAGAACAAAAATTCAAAATATCTAACATGTATTCCAAGGACCAAGCCTAACTTAAAGTGTGTGTTTATATTTTTCATTTACTTTTAATTTTGATAAAGATTTTGATATGTTTGTTGGAATAGTCAGTAAAAATATACTCATAAAAATATCAATAATAATATGTTCCATTGTATCATTAAATATTCATAGTAACTAATTATTAATATTTATTTTATCATATATATATATATATATCTAATTTTAATACTCTATCTATAAAAGTTATTATGTATTTAGTGAAAGTTTTGAATAATTTATTTTTTGCATTTGGGTTAAAGTACAATTTATATTTATATGAATTTGTAGGCATACATAATTATTTTTTATATTAGTAAATAAAATATAATTGATTAGTTATTCAAATTTAGTGTTAATATAAACTGAATTGATTATTTTTAAAAACAATAGATTAGTTATTTAGTTTCTTAATTTTAGGCTAGTGTATATATTTAATAATTATTAAGTTAGGTAAAAATAAAAATACATGAAATCTAGTTAAATGAAATGGTCCAATCTAGACTATTTATAAGTAGATAAAAATTAGGACTCTATTTTAATAGAATAGATGCAGATTTCATAGAAAAAGAGTTGTGCAGTTTTTTTTAGAAAGGCAGTAAAATTTTGATTAAAAAATTAATGTAAATTACGTTTTTTATGAAATTTAAGTTATATTCAAAATTTTATACAATAATAAATATTTTTTTTTACAAATAACATATATATATAATATAAAATTAATTACAATATGATACAAGATATATTAGTAGTGATTTTATTAATTTTTAAATATCTGTAATAATTAAAATCAGCTACTAAAAATAAATTATATATATTGAAGAAAGATTTTAAACTAGAAATATATTTTATTTGGTGTAATAATAATGTTATTAATTAAACTATGTTGTTGAATTATTGAGTATATATAAGTTTAATAAAAGTATGACTTAATATTTTGCTATGTTCTGTTACAAGAAAAAGAATATTTTGTTATGTTGAAAGCGGAATTCGGAAAAACGCTAGTCAATATGTACTTGGAAAATTTATAACAGCTCACTATATTTAACAGATATTAAAAAACCACAAAGTATCTCCTTTAAAAAAAAAACGCAAACGCAAATCACAAATAAATATTTGATTTGTGATCAAAAGCAAATTTCTAAAAAAGTTGATGATTTTGCGTTTACTCATGTCCCTATTCATGACTTTAAGGTCCGAATGATAATTGTGGTTTTTATAATACAAATGATATCGAATAAAGTGCGATAAGTTTATAGTTTTACTAACACAATTAAAAACTAAATTTGTTTGTCTAGCGATAATGTTTTTTCATTATATTTTAAATACTAAAATGAATTTGAAATAGTTATTGTAATATATATATATATATATAATATAAATTTAACGGTTAAAATTCTTTTGAAATAAAAATTAACAATTAAAAAATATTTTAAATAAAGTGATAATTTAAAAAAATACATATATGACAAAAATAGTATCAAATAATTATTTTCCCATACATATTTACAATATTATCTTTTGTTATGTCATATGTATAAATTAAATAGATAAAGAATGTTCAAATTATAAAGTAAATCTATTGTCATGATTTTTATACTAGAAATAATCTCTAACTTCAAAACAAAAAAACAACTAATATTTATTAAGAAGTATGTGACGATTCTCAACTTTTAAATTTTATTAAAAAAAACTAACAAATCATTTTATTTGAAGTGCGTATTTGAGAAAAACGCTGCTTATTACCTTATGTGCGGTTTTGAAGAGTTGTCACTTAGTTTCTATTTGTTTTAGCAAGAGTCAGTCGGTCTTAACTTTATAGTGGCTAGAAACGAAAAAAATGTGGTTCAAAAACTTTTCCTACTAAATATTTTGAATAAATAAACAAAAACGTTTAAAAACAAGAAAGATCAATATATTGCTGTTATAATATGATTTTTCTTGTATTTCTTTCTGTAAACTTATTCATAAAATTGTATAATAAAGCTTCTCAGCCATATCTCATTATAAAACGTCATCAAGTTTAGTAATTTCAGTTTTATGAACGTACCTTAACATTGAATTGGCCTGAGATTTTATCAATGCTTCTTTTTTTTTTTTTTTTTCTTTTCTTTTCAGCACCTCCCACCTCTTTTCTAATTTTTTTAGAACCCATCTTTCTGCAAAGATTAAAATTTTATTAGTTATGATATGAATAAACACATAAAGATAATCATGAGTAGAGAAATTTGTATAAAATATGAAACCAACATAGTTATATTACTATATAATTGACTACTTTTCCACCATAGAACAAAAGATCTGTTACAGAATAATGAAATTACCCGATGGATCAAGAAGAAGAGAAGACAATTAGGTTTAACCATAATTTCCTTTTTTTTGTAGTTTAGCTTTATTGTAAATAGGAAAAATGTTGCCACTATGGGTACTCGAACAATAGACTAACCACGTTTATTCATAAACACTAAACCACTAGAGATTCTAAGAATTAGTGGCCGAAATTGTTCTTATGTCTTTTTCGGTCGGAAGCCAATGCTTAACTGGGTTGGCCCAAGAGCTGCTTATGGCAACAATTGTCAGGTAGTTAATAAGCATTTTTGATTACTTGCGTTTTTGGTTTCTTTTCCATTTAAACCACACACATCTCAATAATATTTTTAATTGGTTAATCAAAAGCGGATTGTGTAATACTGCTTGAAAAACGCTTTTACTCTGTCACTATTTTTTTGTCATCAACATAAAAGATTCATGAAAATTTTGTAAACCAAAAGGGTAACTTTGCTTCCATATGAATGGCAAATGACAATTGTCTTTTTGCACTATGTACAAGAATATCTGCCCTTGTATTCTCCGTTCTGGGTATATGAATGAGCTATGATTGGTTGAAACTACTCTTGAGAAACTTGATCTCTTCTACATAACTTGCAAAAGCTGGTCATTCTTCTAGTTCTAAAATCATCTTCACCAATTGATAAACAATTTGTTGCAAAAGTGACATGATACTAATGTAGATTCCTCATACATTCCATCGCCCAAATGAGTGCCTCTATTTCTGAATGAAGAGGTGAAAGACTGCCCTGGTATTCCGTGCTCCCATTAGTGTTAGATATTCTAATGAAGAAGTGTGTTAAACTGAAAACATAACTTAGCTCAGTTTAGCGATGACACTACTTGATGCAATCAGAAAAGAGTCGGGGATGAAATCATAGGTGAAAATCAACCACTTATCATCGTTCAAGTACCCTTCTAGTTGATTTCTCAAAACAATTTCTCTCTAAAACTTTTTTACTCTATCTCTAGATTTATTCATGTTATTACTTGGATTGCTTTCTTTTCTTTGCAATGTATCTTATTTATAGATAACCAAGGGATACATTGTGAATAGTAACATATGTTCAAAGAAAGAGATACATATCATCAATGAAGAAACACATACATTCAATGAAGAGTTGCATAGGTTCATTTATGGAGTTTAATCAATAACTATCGGTTAACCAAACCGGTCGAGTACGCTGCCTAATCATGGGCGCAAACCAACCATAAAGTAATATATCCCACTCGCACATGATAGGGAACATGTCAATTACTAGAGAAGTCTTAGAGATTAAGCACGAGAATCCTAACTCAGAAATCATACAAAAATGAACCTTGCGACCCTTGCGAGTATACCTACACTTGGGAGATAAATTATGCACTTGTTAGGGATACATACAAGCTACAGTCCTAAAAAAAGCACTTTGATTTTTCAGCATGTCTTGATGTTCCCTAAAATCATTTGTCTTTTATTTTGATCTAACATACCTGGTCCCTAAAGCATATGTTAGACTTCTCACATATGTCATAGTGGTTAACTCTTCTCTTATGAGAATGTGTCAATTATATAAAAAAATACCACTATGTGGATCAAGTTACTATCAACTCGCTCTCTAGCGCCTAATTATGTGCTTATCCACCTCTTCCAAGTATTCATGATTCTAGGGCAATCATGATCGATACCAAAAACATATCACATCTTAACCTCTTGCTAAGGCGACAATGATATGTCTTACAAGTCAAGCTCCCACTAGTGCCAAATAATCAGGTCTCATCTCAGCATTTCACTAAAAATTCCGAGGCAATTGTTCATGTGAGTGAACCAATCTCCTACTTGGTGATATCTCTTAACATTTATGTGTAAGTAAGCAAAACAAGTGCTAAAGCTCCATACTAGTACATACATCTAATTCTACACTTATCTATGAGCAAGAATACATCATTAAGAATAAATTTAATTAAACAAAAAACTACCATTCTATGGTAAATATGTACTAGAGCACCACATATTTCTTTATGATAATGTCTCTCATAAACTAAAATTCCATTTCAGTGTGATATATCTTCTCATAAGACATAAGATCCTTCACATAAGAAATACAAATTTGACTATCACAATTAGTCATAAGGCACAAATCCCTTTTGTGACTTGTATGATATGTAAGAAACTCATCAGCTATACAATTTCACAAATTGATGCTGAATATGCAATAAACCTTCATCATAATGAAGTTGTACAATGTCACTTCTTGCTATCCTTTGTAATCACACCATTACTCAAAAAGAAAGCATATTCTTAAGTTGATCTACGCTTATCCAAGTCACTATCCTAATCAGCATTTTTATATCACGTTAAGCATAAATCACTTCTTTGATAGCACACAGAATAGTCCATTGTCCCCCTTAGGTATATGAGGATCCTTTTCACTACCATCCTATATTTTTTTATGGACTGTGAATGGTAACACGTTACCAAGTCAACCGCATAACAAATATAAGGCTAGATTCATAACACACATTAAACTGCATATATAATTAGAGTATGAGACTCTTCCATCTCGTTTTTCTCATCTTCAGTATAAAGGTACATCTTAAGACTTAGGGCTTCATATTTTGTGACTATAGTTTCAGTGAGATTACTATAAAGTATCTTATAAATTTCAAATATTGTACAAATGTATGACTCTGTGACAGAGTTAGTAATTTCTTTGATCGGTCTCAGTGTATCTTAACACCAAGAACATAATTAATATATCCCACGTAGTTCATCTCCAAATGAGATGATAACCATTTCTTAATGGTAATCAGAAACTCCATGTCATTTCCATGACATCAACATATATAAATAAAATTACAAAAGATTGCCTAGTACTCTTGACATAGACACAATGGTTGTCACTAATTATCGTAAATTTGTAGGATGTTATAGATTATGAAAACGAATGTACCATTCCCTATAATATTTCTTAAATCTTATATGAAACAACAAAGATTGTAAACTTTCCACTCATGGCCTTTCCACAAAACCAATATGTTGTTCCATGTAAATTTTATTTTCTATTTTTTTCGTTAAGAAAGTGCAGTCTTAACGTTCATTTTATGTAATCCTAAATCTAATCTGATAACATAGATAAAATAAGGAGGTAAACCTCACCATACATGAAAAATTTACCTCATAATTTATACTCTTTTGTTAGGTTTACCCTTTTCTACCAAGCGAGCCTTATACTTATCTATATATCTGTCCGCCTTTCTTTTGATCTTAAAAACTTGTTTCTTTCCAATTATTGTAGGAGATCAGCCAAGAACCGGACTTAATTTACCTTCATAAATCTAGTTCTTCTGCAGATGCACCATTCCATTCAGTTGAGTTTGGGCAAGAGAAAGACTATCAACCAATGTTTCTCTCCCAAGTTGTAATAATTTGCAAAAAAAATCATCAACTTCCACATATTGGTTAGTAAAAGAAACACTAGTTGGTTCAACAATCTCTTCAAGATGGATCTCTTGCCTTCAATCTCTTCCCTTTTAGAAAAATAAAGTTTCAATAATGTCACATCACGTAATCCGATTTATATTATACTTTCGTCTAATTGTTCGATGACCACATAACTTTTAAATGCTCAAAGTATCTAATGAAGATATACTTTTTTCTTCTAGAACTCAATTTTCCATGAGGATGTTAAGTATCATGAACAATTGCTACAAACCGTAAAATGTCTCAAATGCATGATATCATGCTTTCTTTCGTCCATAATTCATAAGGACTGGAAGTAATAGATTAAGAAAGTACATAGTTAAGTGAAAATGAGCAGTTAGTACTGCATGATCCCAATACAAAATCAGGAGGCTTACTTGTGCCATCATACACTCAGCCAACTTAAAAAGTGAGGGGACATTCATTTTACTAACAATATCATTTTCATCACACAGTTTCTCAAACTGTTAAGATGGCTACCCCATCCTCGATCAGTTCTCAAACACTTGATCGTCCTCCCTCAAATGATTTCAACCAAAGTGATATATCTTCTAGAGCACACTAACTCTTCTAATTTGTGAGAAATTGGGTGCATATACCTGAATCGAGTGAAATATTTTATAAAATTAATGAATTATGAGGTCTTATGCTTCACCCTCACATTCATCGAACCAAAAATGTCTGAATGAAATCGTTGCAATGGAAGTTCTGCTCTCATTGCTTTTTCAAATGGTTTATTTTTTGCCTTTCCATCCAAATATGACTCACATGTGTCAAGATCAATTCAAGTCAGTAAACTAAGAAGACTTTCTCTACCCAAATTATTTAATTGATCAACACCAATGTGACCAATCAATAACTTTGACATATGAAAAAAATAACGATCGACATTACTACCAATAATGAATGGTGGTACAATCATATACATTGAAACCATCACAAAAATAACTAGAACTAAAGAACAGTGACCTAAGAAAAATGTTATTTATATATACATATCACGCAATCTCAACCAAATATTAAGTTAAGTAAAGCCAAAAGATATATAAGACATTATATTGTATGAGGGAATTCATGCCACCCATACATAGCTGGCAAGTGTCGATATCCAATATCACAACCTTAAAATCATTTCCCACATACAAACATCTTGTATTTATTTATTGTTAGGAACCCTTTGGTACTCCACAAATGCTTCTCAGTTTCTAAACATATGGTATGTTGCTCTTGAGTCTACAATCCACAAATGATGAGATTCTGTGAACATTTCACAACTAGAAACATAAGCATACGTGAAAGTAAAGGCTAAGGATGCTCTTCTCTTTGCCTCAGTGCATCCATGAGCAAATTGACCAAGTGAGCTAATGTTCTAACCTTTTCATTTTGGTCTTATATCCTTCTTTCCTTTATGCTTTACATGTTTAGCATATTTCCTTTGCCTCTTAAGATCAGTTTTATCAAGAGCCTTATATCCCTTGTTACCCCTCTTGTGTTTCAAATCCAAGTTTGAATTAAAAAAAAAATTGTTTAAAGAGCGTAGCAGCCTCTAGGCGCTCATTCTCTAACTTAAGATGACATTGTATATCCTTAAATGTTACAACATTGATATTGGGCGTCATAAAAACCTTTGTATGGTTCCAGTTTGTTTTAGATAACGAAAGAGAACTGTTGGATAATCTGACCAACATTTTTTTTCGTCTAATCATGTTTAACATGACTTATAATTATTAAAAAAAAATTGATTATCCTAAGATTAGTCACCAGCATGGCACTAAATTTCTCTATTAAGGTCTCCATTGTGCTTTATTGTAGTTTCATACTCTTTAAACTCACACAAGAGATCATCAAGATACAACTTAACATAGTAATGTGATCTATGTTATTCTTTATTTTCCATGCATTATATGTCTCTTTATCTCCATCATGTTGAGTTGTAATACCATGTGTAAGCTCTTCCATGAAACAGAAAAAAAGTCTCTTTCACCTCTTGTTCCTAGAAGACATACTAGACTTTTCGATATCAAATATCGTAATTAACATTGTCTAGTTCTTCTCCTCAGTTGAACTCATCAATGATATTCTTAAAAACAAACAACATACTTGCTTAAAAATCTAGAGACATTTATTTCTTTGTATACTTCAACCACATAATTTAATCTTGCAAGGAACATCGTCATTTAAATCATAGTAATTTGATTCAAATACAAGATCAAGAGTTTACTATGTTCCCAATCATCACCCGTATTAAAATATTATTACCATAAATAAATTTATTTCATGCAAAATTTTAAGTTCTAACACAATGGAACTCCTACAATATTAAGCTCTAAACACAATAGAACTCCCACGAGATCAATGTATTAGACTAACATGAATTAACAAATAAAACATGTTTATTTACAAAGATCACTTAAATTAAATTAATACTTAACTAATTTAATTTATCACATTACCTTTTGATGAAAATAAATCTAGATTCTTTATCAACTTAACAAAACGAATCTAATTTATTTATTTTTTTACTTTAGGCATATACAGTGTTCTAAAAATCAGTCTAGGCGACGCCTAGGCCCCCGCTTAGTCGGCAAATCGGACACGAACAAAATGAAATTTTCAAACCGATTTCCATATGCGGAGATACCTCCAGAAAATATCCAAATTTGTAAAGATATATTGAGTTGGAAAAATATCCGGGTTCGATGGGATTTTTGAAAGCGTCATACTTGAACTACTGGAGGGCATTCAAAAACACATGGATTATTGTTTTCTTAGGTGCTCCACGTTTGACACAATATATCTCTCCTTGAATCGCTCTTGCTCGTAAGTTTTTCTTTACTCCTATATATCCTGATGCTAGTTGCCAGAGGAAGTGTTTTAATTTCGGAAGACATCGTATTTTCCAGCAGTGAGCCTTCAGAGCATCAACTGTGGGTCCATACTCTGGCAGCATTTTTTTCTCCATCTAGGTGAACCCGTTCCACTTGATATCCAAATTTAGCCGTATATTTTCCATTATTGGTGAAATAAAATCCATCTCTGTCTGTTATATATGTCTGGTTCAATGGTATGCTTTCAATAATCTTCGCATCCTGAGGATCTATCAATGACCGAATTACCTGAGTATTCTATATCCATCAAGTAATGTTGATGAGAGAATCCACTGTCACTAATCTAGCCATGAGAAAAGTCATCGTTAGCATTTGGTTACTAAATATTTTTAGTAGCAATCTTTCAACTAGTCTCTACACATTAAAACAATAGAAAAAATAAAATAAAATAAAATATAGATATGTACTTTGGTTTAGAGACTCTTAACCTATCTTAAGATATTCGTTAATGTGTTGTTAATTTTAGTTGTTTGATTTTTAAAAAATATTCAAATTAATACAAAATTATGGTGAAAAACTATTTTAAATATCTCGATGATGTTGATGTCGATGCTCTAAGACTATCTCCAACCCACCTTTATCTTTTTTCTTTATAATTCCCTAAAATAGAAAAAAATTTCTAAGGTGGATTTGCTTTAATGTAAGCATCTATTATAAATTTCGACTATTTATAAGAAAAATATGGAGGAATTCTATTTTCATTGCTAAATATAGAGATAATAAGTAGCATTCGTGTATATATATTTTTAAGAAAATTGATAAACTCTATTATCGATATATACATTGAGGTAAAACCATATAAAATAGAAAGATCTATTTTTGAGAAAAATATAGAGATGTACATTGAAAATGCTTTGAAACCATATCTGTCGATTGGATGGATGTGGGGTTCTAACAACTAAAGGCATGACTTGTGTAATCACAAAGATTGTGGTTTCGGGCGGTTGCTGGCGTTTGTGGATGGGGTAGTTGCAGTTTTAAGCATTGTTAAGAAATTTGAACGACTATTACAACGGTTAAAAAATTTTACGTTTGCGGAATACTTACAAGTGGTTAACTAACAACTGCAACAGTGGTTAAATAATAAATTAACAATATTTAAATTTCATATAATTATAAAAATATGAAAATAAATTATTATTATAAATATAAAAAATATATCTATAAAATTATAATATTATTTTTTTTTTAAAATGATAGAAAATATTTTTGTTTAAATTTTTATATTGTAAATTAAGATAAAATAAATATTAGTATTTATATTATTTCAATTTAAATTTTTAATTAAAAATTTTATTTTTCTATTTATGTTGTTTTTTGAAAAGAAAAAAAGATTACTCTCGTGTAACCGCTAGCAACTGCAAACACTGGCTAAAATTAAATTTTAGAATGATTTGAAGATATTTATAGCGTTTATATGACTGTTTCAAGACGTAAACAACTTATGCCAGCCATAAAAACTACCTTTACGGATTGTAGTGGGAAAACTAATCATGCGCTAAATCTCCTATATATTAAAAGATGAACATTTTTAATAAGTAAGCTTTAAAGTGTAATATATTTACAAGATTGTCATTATGCTGATGTGTCGGCACAAGAGGGCTTCTCATACCTTATATTCAAAAACCCATCTCTTACTAGATTAATTATATTTTATGCCATTGGACATCCCTTATATATTATAAACATTATTAATATTAAAAGAATATTGTCTAGTCTTTCCTTAAATAAAAGCTACAGAATTACTTAATATGGTTAACAAATTAATGACAATTAATGATTCTGAATAATAAATATTTGATAACAATTTTTTTATCCTCCACACTTTTGTTTAATTTTATATATTTAAAATAAATTAAACAATCAAATTAAACATATAACAAAAATATAATTTTTCTTTATCTTTTAAAGTTTTTAAAATTACTATAAATTACTAAGACTATTAAATCCACATTGAATTTTTTGTGATCAATGGTTTAATTTTTTGTGTTATAACAAGATACAAATGATCATAAAATTTATTTAAATATTAAATCTCATTTAATAGATGTCATATATAAAATATATAAATATGTTAATTTCAAAAATTTCATTTAGTAAGAAGCCTCAATTTATAAATATTCATAGTAATAAAATTAACATTTTGTGACAACAAATATAAAATTGTTAATAAAATCATATGAGTACAAAGCATCAATTGATAAATATTTATATTAAAATATACTATATATCTATGTCAATATCATTAATTTTAATTATATACCACATAAATAAATAAATGTTTTTTTATTTTTACCAAAAAAAACTAATTGTAAATAAAAAGAGGGATTGTTTTTATTTATGTGTTTACCATAATTTAATTATATACGTAATAGTTACTCACTTCTCAATTATTCAATATACGTAAATGAAGAAAAAATAAATAATAATATATATAAATAATTTGTATACGTAATTAATGTTTATTTCGCACAAGCACGATCTCAAATGTTATTTGATCCTATCATTTCAAAAATAAATCTCTTCATATCGAAGTGATTATAACATCTCGATGATATCTTTGAAACCTAATGTAAATTAAATAAGATTTAAAAAATAAAATATCATCAAATATGACCCTACTCATCAAACTTATATTGATGGTCTATAACTTTACGTTTGAGAACTTATGACATTATGATTAATGATCAAAATTATTATTCAACGATTATTACTATATAAATTTCATTTCGTGCATGCGAACGGATAATAAATAGACTAGAGACGTGGATACTATATATTATTCGAGGCATTCTTAGAGCCCTTGTTGAAACTACATTAGCAAATCGCTTTTGAATTGGTTTAATATTTTGAAAAATATAAAATTAATTATATCACAAAACTGGATTAAATATCATTGTAAAAGTACTGAGAATCCCAAATAGGTATCTCAACCAATAAGACTGCTCTAAGTCTAACGAACCTATACTATCATAACAAAATCTATAAAACTAAATCTATATTTATTGTATTACAGATATTTCAAATTTCTAGATATCTAAAGAATCATATCATGTGTCTTATATCCGTTTAGTTGAAATTCAATATTTACTATTGCAGGTTCACTATTTAGATGATACCAAATACTCCTAATCAACTGAAAGAACCATTAAACTCCAGAGTCATTTATATATCTACGGTGAGAAAAGTCATATCAAAATTCATTTTCACATACCAGTTTCTCTCATGGGGTTGCACAGTTGCTCATCAACTGGATGAAGATGTAAATTAAATGTTTGTTTTGTGTTTAAACAAAAATCATCCAAATAGTTCATTTAGATTTTTTTTTTTTTTGATAATTTAGACGAAATGAGAATCATTCGGTAGATTAATGTACATGAATGAAGATGATAAAATCAAAGTATTTAAATCCAAATTTTAGATAAACAAATTATTATGTATATATGATATTCAACATTATAATTTAAGAAAAAATATAAATCATATCTTCATGTCAAAACTTCAAAATCACATTTCTTGCCTAAATAATTTTGAGGTCAAAACTATGTAATCACGTTTTTCACTTCAACTACAAAATTGTATTTTTTAGCCATAATAGCTAACAATAAAATCAATTTTTTTCTGGCCAAAGTGTAATAATGTTTTTTTTCATTTCAAAATTTCAAATTTTGTTTGTTACAATTTTAAAATCAAAATTTTCATAAAAACTATAGATTCACATTTTCTTTCAAAACCAAAATATTATAATTCTTTCATAAACCATAAAATCACATTTGCATTCATTTCTCGACAAAACCATGAAACTACATATTTACAAAATCATAAAACCATCTCACAAAAACCGTAAATGTATTTTCCACCAAACAACAAAGTCACATTTTTTATCAAAATCATAAATCATCTTTTCTACTAAAATCGTAAAATATATTTTATGCAAAATCACAAAATCCTTTTTTCTACTAAAACCATAAAATAATATTTTCCTTGCCAAAACTACAAAATCACATTAACCATGAAATCATATTTTTCCTGCCAAAATTACAAACCATATTTTTCTGCCAATATTGTAAAATTACATTTTTTTGTCAAAACTGTAAAAAAAAAATTTAAAACCACAAAATCACATTTTTCGCCAATTCAAAAAAAATCATATTGTCTCACTAAAGCCATAAATCACATATTCAGATTTTTAAATCGCATTGTCCACCAAAACAAAAAAAAAATCTATACTACTCATAAAACTGTAAAATTATTTTCATGTCTAAAATGCAACATTATAATTTTGGAAAAATCTTGAAATTGTTTTTTTCATCAAAACCTTAAATAAAAATCTAATATAAGTTTGTAATATAATTAGATCAGTAATAAAAATTAGTACTGTTAATAATAATATTAAAAATTAATAATATCAAAATTAAAGTATTAAAGTTATTTTCTTATTAATCTCATCTAGTTACAAACGTTGATGTACAACAATTAGGAAAATACACAAAAGTCCATTTAGATGTTGGTTTATCTGGTTAAAATAAACACTTCCAAAAAACATTTTAACGTATCATATGGATGAATTAATTATCTAAATGACTTATATAGATTGAGATGACTGATGTGAAATGAACATCTCCATCTCTACTCGTTTTTCCTTTTGCCCTCCTAGTGGTTCACGACTTCCTGGTGATATGCGTGGTGGTTTTGGTGTTCGGAGGAGACCCTTGTTACGGATCTGACCGCAGCAGAGCAAGGATAGGAAGGAGGAGGTCGGATCTCTGGAACGTCGGCGAGCCGTGTGAAGAGGAGCCATCAGGAAGGGTGTGTTGGTGTGCTTTGAGGGTCGTTTTCAACCTTGCTTCCTCGAGCCTCAACAGAGAGATGAAGGTTCGTAGCTCTGTTTTTGTTCCCTGTCTCGTAGATCTGGAGGTTGGTGACTCGGATGCGAAAGTAGAGGGAGTGAGGAGTATAACCAGAGCTTAGGTGGCTCAGTCGTTTATACTAGCGCCAAGTGAATGCTGAGGGAGCTTTATCTTAGCGACGGGACCAGAGTTTTGTCAGAGGTTAGAAGATGGGTGGTTCACTTCGGAAAAGCAGAGATGCGACTACGGAGAGAAGGTCCACCAAGAGGAAGCTGCTCTCCGGTTCTCAGAGACGGAACGTGACAAGGCTGAAGCTTCGTCGCTTGGTCAATGATGGAGTATGAGTCTTGGTACTATTCATGTTTTCAAAGTGACATATTCGCAGTACCGTTCCATTTCCTCATCCGGTAGTGTTGCTTCGTGTTCCTCTGTTTAGTGTGCTCGATTGTTGTTTTGCCAAAGTTTCAACCCGTATATAAGTGGGACGTTGTGGTAGCTAAGCTACATCCTGATGCAGTCGGTTTTGGGTTGTGGTTTTGAATATAAAGAGCACAAAGCTATCCCTATCAAGGCATCAAAGCCTTAGTTCTTGGTCAGCCAAATCCTCTTTTAGATGGACAATGCGCCTTTGTGGTGTTGTGGCGATTTGTCATGTATTACACGCTGATCCTATGGCACTATTTGCCACAAGTGTAATTATTGTTTTCATCTTAATAGTGTTTAGTTGGATTGGGATAGCTTTGTGCTCTTGATATTTAGTGGTAGAATTTAGGTGGTTTAAGGGACGGTTCATTTCGGGTTGTGTTCGTCATGTGTGGTTGAAGAGTACAATGGAGTTTTATTAGGTAGTGTAGGATCCATATATGTGTTCCTAGGTGATACTAGATCACTCCATTGTCTCTGCGGTTTAAACTCGTCAGTGGTCTAAATCGTTTGTTATCTCTTCTTGGTTTATATAAGTGGAAGTTGAGATAAAAGAAAATAATGTGATTGTCTGACACTTTTAGCGATAACATTTCAGCTAAAACTATACCATTCAAGTGGAAAAATGTTTGTACTTATTTTACTCTAGTTATTGTGTATTCAAAGGTAAAATCATTTTTTTTGTTCTTTATGGTTTTGGTGAAGGAAAAATGTTTCACTGATTTCCACTTTCTATTTTCATTTTTATTACTTTTTACTCTACAATTATTATTTCTAATTTTTCTACTTTTAGTTTCTCCAAGTTAAGATAGAATTACCAGTCACACTCTAAGAAAAATTTAAAAGTTATGATATTATTAAAATAGAAATTTAAAATGATATCAAAATCAATCAATTAAGTTGTGACAATAATTTTTAAAAATTCATGATTTTAAAAAAGATAAATATATAATTTAACAGTAAATACATATGCCTAATCTTGAAATAACTGTGATCCTTTTTGATTTTTTGCTTCATTTTATTGTAGCTTGATAAGATAAATGTCTAGAAACAAACACAACTCTTTGTACAATTTCTAATATACAAAATATTCTTCAAAAATGTATATCAATTAAGCATGTCAATTTTGGGTTAAGAGACATAAACTTTATGTCCAAACCTATATCAATTTATCAATCTTGAACATTCCCTCTTATTATATATATAATTTTTTTTATTATTCATTGAATTAGGGTTAAAGTAAAGAACATATCTAAACATATATTAGATAAATATGCAAAGTATTAAAATTATTTTATAAAAGATTATATATTTAAATTTTCCAACGTTATCCAAAATAGAAAAATTATCTATATTATTTAATTCACCATTTTTTAATTATTTAAAGTTTAAATATATATTCTAGCTGTTCTAGTTTTGTAAATCAAATCAATTAACCAAAATTGCTTTTATGTTTCTTTATCTAAAATAATTTAGATAGTGTTTTGATGTTTATTTATATGTACTCATTTTTTCAATATTTTTGTTAGATTCTAAAAGGAACATGATTTTTTTTTTCAACTTTTTTCTTATTAAGTTAAGAAGGCTAAGATTTTAAAAAGAGCCCACCCAATCTAAATCTAAACAAAAGATACACGTAGAAAGAAGAAAACAAGATGAGCACACATATACAAAACTAGATGAGTCAAAAAGATCCGCAACTCACAAGATGGGTAAGCTCAATTCATTTTTTCATGAGTACTAATTATGTTTTCTAAGTTTATTTATTAGATGAATTAAATGGTTGAACTTAATTTAATTCGTGAGTTATATGAATAAGCTTTAATAAACATAAATTTGTTTTTTTGGAGTTATATATACATCTGTATATTAGAAATATTTTGTTTTACTTTATAATTTTATAAGATAAATATAAGTAATATATAAATTATGTTTTAAAAAATTTATCTAAAACTTTTGTAGGAAAAATACGTATTACTATATAAATCTTTTATATGAAGACATATTATACCATCTTTTCTTCTGAAAATTCACTTATTTAGAATTAAGTATTTTATTTTCACATTTAAAATTATTTTTAATATTTAATTTTAAATTCTGTTTTTTAAATTTATTTTATCATTCTAAAATCTTATTTTATATTAATATTATTATTTTTTAATAGATCGTGAACTAACTCTCGGAATTCGAACGTACATATTGAAGCTAAGCTAACTCATAAAAAATCTCAGCCCATCATGAATTAAGCTAAACTGAACTAACTCATGAAAGATTTCATCTATGATGAGTTGAGCAGAATTGAGCAAACTAACTCTTTTTGACGTGTCAGCCTTATAGATTGCAAGGCAGGGACACATTAACTTTGTAATCATCACCTTAGTTGATCGGACTTTTTCACTCTCCGGTGATGTGAAATCAGGAACTCCGTCCGCCTCCGCCGCAAATTCCAACACCGTGGCCTTGTACGATGAACTCCTTTCTTGTTTTACGAAATTTTCTTTGGATCTTAAAGGATCTACGAACCACTAGATTATAGAAATCCCGAAGGAATTGAAAGATCTTAACTTTCATAAATTTTTTGAGACATCTTCAAGAAACCCATCTCTACTTTCTTAATCTAAAACCTCCAAAACTTCAATCATGTCTATTTTCAGTAAAAAAAAAAACTTACACTTCTAATATTCAAAATTGACATCGAAAAAGTGAAGGATTACTCGCTTTGAAACAAAATCAAGCAGATCTAGTGAAATAAAAGTCAATTAAACCCAAAGATTGTAACTTTGAACCCATACAAGAGAAAGAGTGAAAATCCGATACACGGAACAAAACAATCTACTTTCTGGAAATCAAACATCAGAAATATACTTAGACCTAAAAGAAAAATTGTCACCAAAATATTTTTTAGAGAAAAATAACCAAAATATATTTTATTAAAAAATATAAATATATGTTTATATTCTTTTGTTTAACTAATCTAGATTTAAGATTTTCGAGTTACGAATGAGATTTAAAATTTTAAAAAAATATTAAATTTTTACAATAAAAAATCTGTTTTAGTTTTTTTTTAAAATCTATTTTGTGAAAACACTTTAAAATATCAATTTGAAAGTTTTTCCATAAAATATCCGCAAGAAAAAAAATATAATTCAATCTAAATGGAAAACAAGAGTTTGATAGATAGAAAACAAAAACAAAAAAACCTCAAAACAAGCTTTCTCTCTCAAAGATCTGAAGGAGAGAAGATAAACAAGGTCAAAGTCTATATGCTCATATGAAAAGCTCATACTTTGAATAAAATTTTTAAATTATTTTATTTATTTTCTTTTAACTATCTTTTATTGATATAAAAAAACTCAAAAAAGCAAATACAAGTGAAAAATTAAAATCAAATTCATATTATTTATAACTCGTATATTATTAATAAAGCCCAAGAAAGTCCAAACTTATTAGAGCATGATTATCCGAGGTTCTTAGGAGGGTTTCTTGCACTGTTCGCGTCAGTGGGGCCCATGAACAGTGCAAGAACCGCTTCTAAAAACTACTAAATAAGAACCGGTTTTAGAGAGTTTCTTACACTGTTTGCAGGCCCCACTGACATGTGGCGGTCCGCGATTGGTTCGTTTTTTAATTTTCTTTTTCTTTTTTTTTTAAGCAGCAAAAAAAAGCAAAAAAAAAAATTTAAGAACCCCCATTAGGGGTTCTAGGGATAATGATACCCTTATATTGATTTGGACAACCGACTTGAGTGTCAAGCATGTTGGACACACGTCAAGACGAGACGCAACGGTAAGAGACGCTTCAACAAAAGTTTGTATGAGATGAAAATTCGGTGACACGACATCGTCGGCAAACCCATGATCTGCCCAATCTCAGTTGGCGGACCACCAATCTTCACTTGTAGGAGGAAGCAGCTACTCTTTAGTCGCTTTCTGGCGGACCACCAATCTTCACTTGTAGGAGGAAGCAGCTACTCTTTAATCGCTTTCTTTAGTTTTCAACCTTCAAAGATCCAGCTGTGAGGAGCGTACTCACATCTCTGACAAACATAAATCAGAGATCTTTCTGTTCCGCTTATGAATGACGGCTAAGCAAGTGCAATATTATCCTCTTCAAACACGGACAATCCAGTTGAGCAGAGACAAGATGGAGTTGATTATGAAAATCCATGAGAGGTGCATTTATTTGCTAACCCAAATCCGACAAAGCATAATCCTTATGAACCACTCTAATTTTGGTTGAAATACATTGCAACTCACCACAACAAAGAGAAAATATCCCTAGGGAAAAAGCAAAAATCGATAAGTGGATCTGTATTTTACAAACAAAATAAAATCTCTTCTCTTCTGAAAATATGAGTGAATGAAAAGGAGAGAGTTTTGTCACTAAAAAGAGAAGAGAGTTCAGTTATTTATTAAATCAAAATATGAATTATATTTTCAGTATACAACATATCAAAAAGTAATCCTCTACCACATGCGTGTACACTAATATTGGGTAATGGCTATCTCTAGATTAGTTTTTGGTTTTTTTTTGAACTTTAGGCATGTGAACTTGTAGACTTTAAATATAATTAAGCACATGTTCTGTTTTGCAAACAAAACATATTATTGTATGGGTCAACACAAAAAGAAATTCTCTCTTATTTCTCTTTCTAGAAGATCCTCTCTAGAGATAGACCCTAAATTCCACTCATTAGGGTGGGTTGCGGCTCTGTCTCCTTCCTCTGCCTTTGATGTTTAATATTCTCAGTATGGGTGAGTAGGTTTGCTTGGCTGAAGGCATTTAGGTTTCCCTCAGACAATGGAGCTGCGGTGCTTCTTCCGCTTGTCTTGTTGGTCTCCAGCGGCGTGCTTTTTAGGCTGGTCAACCTATCTCTCAGGGGATTCTCAGGAGTTGCTTTCTTTTCTAAGCCGGTTGGTCTGTTGCGGGTTCTCCGTAGTGGGGGTGTGTGTGCGAGGAGTCGAGTAGTCGGTGTTGTCAACAACGACTAATCTCCTTGGTGGTGGCGTGTGTTGAGACAGCAAGTTTCATGGGTTGATTTAGGGCTGCCTCTTCTCCGCTTGCTTTATGGTGGGGTTGGTGGTTCTTGGTTGCTCCTTCTCCAATAAAGCTTGGCTTAATAGGTGCGGGTGTCCTTGGTCTCGGGTGTAGACGTATGTCCATGAAGGCTGCTCACTGGGAGGACTTAGCAAGTTGTTTTTGACAACCCGAACCTTAAGGGCATGTGTAATGGGGGTGCTTAGTGGGTGGCTTAAGAGGTGGGCTCCACTAGCACCCCATAAAACCAGCTCTTATTTCTCTTAATTAAGCATCTCTTTTGGTTAGTTGTTTGCACTGTTTGCGGGCCCCACTAACACGTGGCGGTTTGTGATTGGTTTTTTTTTTTTTAAAAAAAAAATTAAAAAAAAATCAAAAAAAAGAAGAAAAAATAAGCACTCCATTTTTGGGATCCTAGGTTAAAGGTGCTCTAAGAACTGGTTGTCGGGTACGCAAAATCCCTATGGTGTCTATTTTCCATTTTTAATGCGGGTTCGATTATGTGGTAAGTGATTGTTCCTCTATGATGTATCATTTGTTTACTGCTGATGTGCTTGTATTCACTCCATGTATCCTTAGGTCTGAGTTTGTGTTAGTTTTATTCATGTTGCTCTGCTATTTGTCATCTATGTCAATCTGTAAAAATGAAGAGAAAATTACTAGAATAGCATAGAAAAGTTGTTATAAGACTAGAATAATATACATTTTTTGAAAATTACTAAAATATTTTTAGAATCTTAGTAAATTGAAATAAACACCCTTAGTTAGTTTTTTTTAATTGAGCGTATTTATAATAAAAATGATTAAAATTATAAACAAATCCATGTCACCAAAACTATAATCCATGTCACTAATAACAATTCATGTCACTAATAATTGTGATTAAAAAAGTGAAAAGACAATGAAACGACATTTAACTTAAAAATTCCTTCGTGATTAAACTCAATTGTTGTTGTCGTCAGAAATTTTCTCTGAAATCGCCTTCTCCAAAATTGTCACAAACATACCCTAAAATCAGAAAATGTAATTGAAGTACTTAAAAAGTTATATTAAATATTCTCTTATCAATACCAAGTGAATATAAATCAACTGAATATGTGTACTTTCTTGTATTTCCAAGTTGAGACTCTAATTTGATCGTGAGATATATATTCTCTTACAATTACTTAAAATCATAATTCCCAAGTTGAAACTCTAACTTGATCTTGAAATACTTTCTTGACTTAGAATGTGCGTACTATCTTATATTTTCCAGTGGACACACTTAAGAACCATAAACCCTAAATCTTATACCAACCCTAAACCGTATGTGAATGATATAAGTTAGCTGTACTGTTCGTTCGTATAAGTCATCCGTCATATGTAATTTTTATTGCGGCGTTTCTAATTTTGGACGAAACAAATCATTCCTTAAACTTTGAACACAATATTAAAATTTTACTATTTTTTTGTAAAATTAAAACAATTAAAAAATATATAAAAAATAATATTGTTTTCTGATGACCATTGATTGATTTTAAAAATTATCTTTTTGTATATCATCGTCCTTTATTTTCATTGGTTAATCTTTCTTTTCCGAAGATCACAATTTATGGCTATTGATTAAATGAAATCTTAAGGCTAAAAATCACTCTCTTATTTTCTTACTTTTTTTTGTTCAACTCACTCATTTTCTTACAATTTACGGAACTTAATTTATTTATCTCTCTCTTTGTCTCTTTCTTTTTCTGCAAGACGAAAAATTCGATGAGAGAGGAAGCAGTAGGATGTCAGGCCACCATACATATAATTGAAGGAGAGGAAGCTTCTTCTTTAACCGACCACCCTCGAAGACAACAACGACGACTGCAGTAGATCTGTCTCAGATTATCAATTTTTTTAGATATGTGTTTTTTATGTGACTGATATATTTCTTGATTCCTAATCTCTAATTTCGTCTTTTTAGTTTCTCTTTCGGTTTCTGGATTCAAAATAAGTTTGGATTATGAATCTTGAGCCTGATATACACCTTTTTCGGTCGACTTGCTCCTTGTGATTCGTAGCATGTATTGTAACTATAGGCATGTATTCTAACCATAACTCAGCCATAACGTATGCATAACACAATTGTATTGTAACCATAATTCAACTGTACTAAAAACCATAACTCAACCTTTGATTATAAAAAAAAAGTCGTATTGTAATCATAACTCAGCCATACTGTATGCGTAACTCAGCCATACCGTATGCGTAACTCAGCAATAACGTATGCGTAATTCAACCGTAATTTGATTATAACTCAGGAGTATTGTAATCATAACTCAACCCTAAAGTATGCATAACTCAACCATAATTTGATCATAACTCAGGAGTATTATAATCATAACTCAGGCGTAAAGTATGCATAACTCAACTGTAAAGTATGCATAAATCAGTCGTAACAATCCACTCATGTTCACCATATATCTTCTTAGGAGGTAGCGTCAGTGAATATCCATCTTGTGTTGGAGACTCACTGTATGAACTAAAGTTATTATCTTTAGATGAAACACCATCTGAGTAGTCGAACATATCAAATCGGCTTTTAAATTCATCATCTTTTTCGCTCACTTCATCATCTCCGCCTAGTTCATCTTTTACTCCTTCCATTTTACTAGAGCAATCATTGAATATCCTTTTACTCTTCTCTCTCTCCGTCATTCTGAGTAATTTTGCTATTCTTTTTCTCCGTAATCTCCACACGGAGACCTAGCTGTTCGTTTTCCTTAGACTTAGAAAACCTATCAACTGTCGAGTATTGGAGACGATGGAGTATCATGCACCACTGTGTTCAAATCTTTATTCAAGAACATGTAGCTCAATTGAATCTGAAGCCTTGACTCATTCAAGATTTTTTTACTTCCTAAGGCACTTTTTGTCTTTATATTTACCCCCTAAGCCACATTCCACATGTGGCAACCTTTGAGGCTAATAAAAGTCATATATGCCCTTTCTGGGGAAAAAATTAACCAAACCGAGCTTCTTTTGTTGAGGATTATTTTGTTCCTCTAACTCTTATTCTACTTAAAACACTATTTTCTATCAATCTCTCTCAATTGGCGACTAACTTTTTCCAAAATCAAGAGATTACAAAATCAATAGATTCCATATCAATCTGATCCTCTCTCTTTCTAATCCTTCGATGCAGTCAATCTCTTCTTCTACTTCAAGCCATGTGAGGTTAGTTTCTTCAAACTACAACCCTCTTTTTTCCTTTCATCTACGGCTACAGTCGAAGTGTTGCAGGTTCGTGAGTTTTTTAATTTCGTTTTGTAATCATGTTTATACTTTTGAATTTTCGACTTCGTTTGGGTTTGTACGAGTAAAGGTTCGATTTTTAGAACAACGAGTTGAGAAGTTCTTATATTTTTTCATTGTTATCCCCTTTTTCGTACTTATAATAGGAATCATGGTGGTTTTTGGAGAACCCATGTTTGTATGTTCTTGTTTTGTTTGAGATTTGTGGACGGGAGAGATGATGAGTAGGTCTGAGCTCCGGTGTGGAGAGGACGACGGGACAGCGAGCAAATCTGAGCTTCGGTGTGGAGAGGATGACGGGACGGCGAGCAGATCCGAGCTCTAGTGTGGAGAGGATGACGCGGCGGCGAGCATGTCCGAGCTCCATTGTGAGGACGAAGACAAATTCTCATGGTGTGAAAGAGGACGATGGTGAACTCTTGTTGTTGTGTTGATTAGATCTATGGAACTCTATAAAGTATAGGGTCGCGATAGAAGCTTTATATGTGGAAGAGAAATTGGATGTGCTTTGTCACTTGGTTTGGTGAATGAGGAAATAGATCGGTCTCGAGACTAGGATGGCTCGATGGCGGAGACCTTCACAATGGCGATTCTGATCTTAAAGTAGTAAAGCTGCTCAAGTTATTTTGATATTCTTTAGATTCAAACCAATTTAGTATATTTCTATTTCAGATCACTCATCTATGATTTTTTTTTGATTGGTTTCAGATAGTGGAAAAAACACTGTTTTTGAAGAGAATTTTATGTTCACTTTCTTTAAAGCCTTAGGAAATCTTAAAGTTGATGTCTGGAATAGCAATACACTCTAAAATGATGACTTTATTGGCATTGCTACGTATGTGATTATTGCTAAGTCAGAGCTTAGGGTGATACATGTTGGGTTTAACCAGAGAATGCCTATTACTTGGGAGGATCATAGTAAAGTTGGGATCTTGATGAAATTTCTGAGTTTAAGGAAAGTAAATGTTTTTCATGCAAGAAGCCATTATAGTAAGTAGAAAGGGATTCTTTTATATGATTACAGTCACAATTTATACAGACATTATGTTAAAACTCTACCTTTTCAGGGCATTATGGATGAGTTTGGTGTTCCTGAAAAATCAAACCCAAGATCAGCTGAGTTCCAACCAGCTTGGGTATTTTCAAATGAAATGTTTGGTTTGGTTTTATCTTTTGAACTTCTGTTTACCGCACTTTAAAGCCGTAAAGCAAGGTCTTGGAGATTTGGTATTGGTAAGGAACCTTATTATACATTAAAACTGTGAATCTTGCTAAGTATCACTTTAAAGCCGTAAGCAAGGTCTTGGAGCTTTATCATAGCCTTAGTTCTAGTGATGGTGATAATGTGATTTTTTCATTTATGCACCTAATCACTAATTGTTTTGTTCAACGTCTCAGGTTCCTTCCCCTTTGGAAGTAAAAGATGACCCTTTAACATCCATCCACAAATCACTGTTTCATAGTTCACATAGGCACCATCCCCACATCATCCGTCCACACCCGTTCACGTATCACCCGTCCACACCCGTTCACGTATCACCCGTCCACACATCACCCATCTACGCTTTTGTCCACTAAGGGTAAAATTATCCACAATTTATTTCTGGCCCACAATAAAATGCCTATCATGTAGAAAATGACTTTGAGTGTAAAGAAAAGTTAAAAAGTGGCTTTGGGTGTAATCAACTCCTCATTCAATCTGCAATCATCAAGTGCCGAATTTTTGAGTTTGTCGTGTGTTGTTTCCTCATCTATATGAGGAACTCTACACCATTTACTATCGGTCTTGAATAAATATTTGTTTTTCTTAACCCTATTACCGAAAATAATAATTACCAGATCTATAAGATCTCAGGGAAATATGAATAATACGATGAAAAAGATAGATAAAGAAGATGCAGAATGAAGAATAAGATACGACATCTATAACATAAACCTTAATTTTACTGTTGTAACGTTAGTAATGAAATGACAATTAAGAGCTGATGACATGAAAAATCGGTAAGCCAGCCGCTAAACAAACATATAACTCAGCCTAAATAAACAAGCCATCAAGTATAACGTAAGTCAGCCGAAACGTGAATACTATTTCAATAATTAATCATTTGCTAATAAATCATAAGTCAAAATGTATCGTCATATAAATCAGCCGTCAAATGAATGTTATTTTAATAATTAATATTTCACTAATAAGTCAGCCGTAATTAATCCGAGTTTACTGTTAATCTAGCCAATTACAACATATTAAATATAACTTACCCGTAACGACTTTCCATATATCAACCGTAAATTTAATAATTCAATCAAGCCATGATCACTAAATTAGGCGACAAAACATAATCAACCGTGTCTTAATTATAAAAGAGTAGAATGTTTGAGAAATTATATTATTGTACGCGGCGGTTTCCTTGGACGCTGTAAGATCCTTAAATCTGTCAGTAATAATACATTATCAATCTATTCGGTAGATACTACGAGAAGACCATAATGGATAGTCAATTAATAAGAGTTTACCTCTCTTTTTCTTTCTTTCTTTATAAGTTTTTTTGTTTCTAGCAGAAGTTTTTTAAATTAACCACTATGTAATAAGCACATTATAAAAATAAAAGTTTTCCAGAATGATTGGATTTGACGTTGTTCATTATCCATTCAAATTATTACACCTTGTCTAAAATCTGAATTAATTAGATGATGCGTGTGAACAGATCAAGTGTGATCGAATCATATATGCACACAGACAGTGACTTGGAGATTCATTTGTAACATTCATATCCTCCTCTCTTGAAGAATGACGTGCTAGATTAAACTAAATTATTCAAAATCAAATTAAATATTGAAAATTTAATAAATATTAACAGAATAAATCATTTTAAAATTTAGTTACTAAAATAACTATATCAAAAATTTGTATAAAACATTAATCAAAACTAAAGTAAAATACAGTTATCTCAAGACACTAAACCGTCTAAATATCCGACTATTCGTCTTGCTCACCTGAAAGAGGAAAAAGAGGGATCAGTAACAGATGACTGACTCAGTAAATTATAAGATGCTAAACCGTAAATCACTGATTCAGTACATAGTACTATGTGAGCCTACCTCTAATATGAGAAAAAACGGTGTCTAGCACACCTCACAAAAGTAATATGCAAAAAGATACTTCAAATTTTATGTGAATATTCATTGAATAATCAAAAGAGATGTCAATGGACTAATCATCCACTATGCATCTTTATAATACTGGTGAATTTATGTCTTAAATCTTTGACGATAATAGCAAATTTACTGGGATAAGTGTTAAACATTTTAAGGAACATTAATTAGCATCAGCAATAAGTAATCACTAATTCTTTCCACCATTGGCATTGGGTCACCTAAGATCAAATATTTCAAGCCGGCTTCCGTGGAAAATTCAGCCACGTTCCATCTAAAAATTTTGAATGTTCAATATATATTTTAGTTGCTCTACCACAAAGCTTTATGATGGGATTTTAAATAAGGTTCAAAATATATGTTGGATATTAATCTCCATTAGCACTTAAGAATCTAAACCATCAATGAAATATCTAAGTACAACTTTATTTTTAGATTGAAATGTAAACGAATCAGTCTTTCCAACATAAAAAGGAGAAAATAAACAACTGGCAAATAAAATAAGTTCATATGAATTATTATTGATACACAGACTAAATCGAATATCTAATAGAAGGTCAAAAGATAATTCAAATATATAGCTTAGTAAAGCAGTTGTCAGACACATTACAGACCTAGATAAATAGAGTGATCAAGTCACATATCTGTAAATGCTCCAATAATAATTGATGTTCTCGAAGAACAATATCAAACTGCTAATTATGCCTGAAGCGTTGTAGACATCTTGATTCCAAAGATACGAATCCTCGTAAATGAAAAGGACATTGAAAATGGTCAAAATGAGGAAATAAAGTTCTGAATGATCTCGAGAAGAGACATTAAACGTGACTGAAAGAAATTCAAGTACCTGAGACAAAAAAGATCTCAATAAGTTATGTCATTTATGAAATAAAACGGAACCAATAAGCAAATCGACGTCGATGATATCTGTGCATGCAAAGTAGCACTTGATATGATAAATGAGAAATAGGATCATGAAACAAAGTTTATTGAAAAGTGTACACAAAGAAATGATTGGCCAAATTGGAAAGAAGTAATAGATAAAGATAGAAATTCTTACAAACGAGAAAAGTATTTGGAATAGTAGTCCATACACTAAAAGGTGTAAAACAAGTGGGATATAAATGAGTTGTTCACCAAAGAAAGATCAATATGAAATTGATTAATATAGTCTCATGTGGTAGATGCAACTATTTTCAAGTTTCTTATAAGTCTGGTAATAAAGGAAGAATTTGAATTACACCGCCCACCGAAAAATGATAATCTCTATAAGATAAAATCCATGAAGGATTAATGATATCAAAATCATGTTCCCAAGAACTCTAGCTATTCGATCGAAATATGTTTATGAGATATATGAAATATTCGAAGTAATCAATGCACCATTTGTATTCACCTAGAGATTATAGATTAATAAAATCATTGACTTGAATGTAATTAAAACTCTTGAAAAGTTATAGAAATAGTAGTTTAAAAGAAAACACTTGATAATACCACAATGTCTTTATGTATTTCAAACAGAAGATTTAAAAATGAGATGTTATTGTAAAAGATCTTTAAAGAATTTTATATTAAGATGCTCATATATGTTTGGTCTTGAAGTACCATATTCAAAGTGTTATTGAGCAAGTTACTAATCTTTTTCAAAACAGAAAGATATGATTTCACGTGAAAAGAAAGAAAATCACAGCAGTAACTTTTATAGTAAGAGCATGAACAACTTGTATGTACAAAACGAATGGTTAGACGAGTGTTGGGTTTATAAGGAGGCAACATCTATGGTGTTTTGAAAGCAGTTTGGTATAATGAACATCAAGGGGAAGTGTTATAAATATTATGTGATGTCCATTAAGGAAAGTTTTAGATTTACTTATTGTCAAGTTTAGTTGTCACACACACACACACACACACACACACACACACACAAACACGCACGCACGCACACACACACACACACACACGCACGCACACGCACACACACACACACACACGCACACACACACACACACACATAAAAAAAAAGTCCCCAACATCAATCATTTCACAAAACCATTGAATCCTCTTTCCAGTTTAACAATCAATAATTATAAACACGCAAGACTCGATTTACAAAGACGAAACATGTGTTGAAACTATTTTTCCATAATATTAGTATTAAACTAGTACGAGATTAAACAGAGTAGTCCTCACCTTAGCCATTAGCACATCACAAAATGGATCCGAAAATGAGGTGGGATTACTTGATCAACAAGGAAGAATAGGGTTTGACTTCCTAGTCTCAGTTTGAGGCAGTGGTGCATCCGCATGACAGATCCGAGACACACATTATGAATACAAAAAGAATGAAACGAGTAGGGTTCAATGTTAAAGAGGTAGCTTACTGGGAAAGAAATCACTAAAAGATGTCATTAACCATTTACGCATGGAGCGGTAGTGGTGGATCACGAGCTATGGCGGTACATGCTTATCTTCGGTGACTCACGACTGGTGGTGGTGAGGAACACGGCGGTTCCAGTTCATGAAAGCGTCTTCTCTTCGGTGTCACTGTTCATTACACACACCAACACGAGCAAGGGGTGTCTCCATGGACATCATCTACGGTTGATCCAGTGGTGATTGGTGAAGAACAAGCCTCCGGTGGTGACTAGCGATGGTGGATGCGTCACGTCTGCTCCCTTACACATATGCACATGGATGGGAAATGATAGATATGAGGAACAAGGTGATGAAGCTGGTGTGAGAAGCTTGTTTGGCCAATTATTTGATGGCCAAAATGAAAAGAAATGGGCCAAGCCCAAGAATTAAAAAAAAAGAAGTCGCACATTGGGGAAGAGAAGGGAAAATGAGTTGTATATATATATGTAGACACACTTACCATGTTTCAAAGGCTCAGAGGAAGAGAGGGCCTCCAACGTGCGCGCAGCCGCCGCCGTCCGGCCGCTCGGCGTGGGCTTGGGTAAATGTGGCCCCAAGACCACTAAAAGATTTTTTTTTACCCAGTTAAGCTCAATGTTTTTGCCATTTAATTCTAAAAAAACATGCAATTCGTTTTAAAACGACAGGTAGTTTGTCTAACAAATAAAAAACGTCACGCAATTTTACCTCTCAGATATTTAAATGAGAAAAGAGAGTCTTGAGGAATAAGTTTTCGTAACTCAACTCCCTCAATCTCTGCGAGATCTCCGTCCACGTGCAGCAGTGGTTACGGGAAGTGGATCTTGTCTTTCTCTTTAAATAAACCCGATTTGTCTTCTTCATTCTTAACGTTTTACAGAAACAAAAAATTTCATCAAAACAAATCTCTTAGTGTAAGTCAATAGTTCGAGAGTTTTTCGTAAATAATTAGTTCGTAGGGACGTTCACGAGTGAAGCGTGAATCGTCGATCATGGTTGTATCCTAAGACTCTATTTCGTACAAGTCCGTCTCACTACAAAGCGAATATTAAGAGTTAAGGAAAAAACATTCATCTCGACTCCATGGTCTGTTTTCGAAAACGTTTTTCATATCGTTTTTCTTTTCGTCTTTTGAATCGTATATTTTCTAAACATCGCTTTTATTTATATCGTTTATATCGATTCGGATTTCCGGCTTCTACAGTCTTAACTCTTAACCACTTTCTATCGTAAGATTTAATCGTATTGATTACGGTTTTATAAATGCTTTATTCGAGGATTTATAAAATGGTTTTTGTTTTATTGAAGCGAGTTTGCGATTTGCTTTCAGCATTTCCGCGAAACGTTTCTTGTTATGATTCTTAGAACGTTATCAAAATGATTCGCTTCCACGAACGTTTTTAAAACGAGTTTGTGAAACAATCAAAACGCCTATACTGACGGTTTCTGCGGACACTTTAAGCGAGTTTGAAAAGCGGGTATTGGCTTATTGAAACAATCTAAAATTCTACGTATACAGTTTCTGCGAACGCTTTCAAGTGAGTTTGCAAAACGTTTTTTTCAGAATTATATCGATATGATTTGGTGGTTTGTAACAGTTTAGCGATCTACTAAAAACACCAAAAATGACAATCGATTTTACAGAAATAATATGTTATTTGTTGATTGGAGTTCTAATCATTTTTCATGTTTTCTCAATAGAAAAGATGACGGATCTTAACAACACCCCCATTGACACCACCATTGATATGCAAACTCCACTCAACGTTGCTCAAACTGATGCAACCGTGACAACCGCTGACAAAACAACAACAACCGCTGCAACAATGGCACATAACCTTCCAGTGGGTAATGTTTCTGATGAAACCACTCGCCGTAGCCTGTTTGGTGCTGGTCTCTATCGAACGAGTTTTGTTCAAGGAACAACAAGTGCTCCGGTTGCAGTCCCAAATCCTCCTGCTGTACCTAGCTTGTTCACTCAAGGATTAATGCCAAAAAAGTTTGAGGCAAAGGCTTAAAAACATGGCAGAAGAAGATGATGTTCTTCTTGACAACAATGAAGCTGGATAAATTCATCCAGGAGGATAAGTGAAACACCCCAACCCGGAAATCTTTGAAAAACACGTTGAAAATTCTAAGTAAAGATCTTTATAAAACTTCCCAAACATTACCCATGTTCAAAATACCCTGCCCGATGGTCTTAATCGTCCCGTGCTCCGATTTACACAATCAACCTTACCTGCATCCGAAAAAGGAGGCATGAGTATACAAAATTACTCAATGAGGATACTCAAAACCGCCCACATGCAACTCAATAATCAAGCAATCAAATTCCATATTCCATTCTAACAACCTAGCAATTTCCAATCTATCAACCTAGCAATTCGTTTCTATCATTTCTTACTTAGCCAATTTTCTTTCCAATTACTTATTCGTTTTCATGCATTCAAAAACTAAAACCTAACATCCGGTTCTATCATTCCTTTACTTTAGAATTTCCTAACATTATGACCCAAAGTTCCATCAACCTGCAGCCATAGCCGAACCTGCGGCCATAGCCAAACCTGCGGCCGAAGCCAAACCTGTGGCCGAAACCAAACCTGCGGCCGTAGCCAAACCTGCGGCCGTAGCCAAACCTGCGGCCGTAGCCAAACCTGCGGCCGTAGCCAAACCTGCGGCCGTAGTCAAACTTGCAGCTGAAGCCAAACCTGCGGCCGAAGCCAAACCTGCGGCCGTAGCCAAACCTGCGGCCGAAGCCAAACCTGAGACCTGTCGGTCCATTAAAGCCGCAGCCAACCAGCGGCCAAAGCTAACCTGGGACCAGAAGGTCCATTACGGCCGAAGCCAACCTGCGGCCGAAGCCAACCTGCGACCCGAAGGTCCATAACGGCCGAAGCCAACATACACGGCCCGAAGCGAAAACATTATCACATCTTTACGACCAAAAGCCAAAACATAATTTTCTTCCTTAGCTTAATCACGTTCTTCTAATCTCGTACTTTTCTTAATTAGTTCAATTCTCAATCCGTTTCTATAATATTTTCAACCTAACATTCCAATTCTTGTCGGATCAAATCTAAGTATTTCATGTAAACATCTCAATTAAACACAACATCATTTCACGCAATCTATCATGCAAATATCCTATGAATGTATGAACGTTCTTTGATCCTTGAGAACTATCTCGAAGAACGAAGAACAAACTTTCCATAAACAATTCCTCTAACGCATAATCTTCATCCTAACAATCCAACGATGATAAAAATACTAAATATTAAGTTGCCACGAATCACGCCCTCACCTCGGTTGATCTTAAAAGATCGAAGACTCCGAACCTTCATGTGTTTTCTGACGAAGAACTCCTCGGATCCTCCTTGTTTAATCGTTCTTCTCGATATCTTCTCTATAGAACTTCGTTCATGCTCTGGCTTCTCTCTAATTCTTGTTTATGAGTTCCGTAAGAAATGAAGGCTGAGGTCTCCTTTTATACATATTTTAGGACTCTCTCACCAAGCCGGCCATTAAGTGTTGTTTCCTTATTTAGCTTGGTCAAACTTATCATTAATGTATCCAAGAATATCTACGCTTATTGCTTAATATGACTCCCGTAGACCCGACCTTATTTTTGTATAATCTTGTGAGTTGCACCTTATCAAACTTGCCTTACTTGGAACCAGCATTCTCCGACAGCCAAACTTTCCATAGTTTAAGAGGTAGTCTGTAATTCCCTTGCTTAGAATTTGATCGATCTATGTGTTTACCGAACATCCGACACTTAGTCAAAAATATGGCTCATTCTTCCAACCCTCATGAATACAAGTGTTTCCACACTTAGAAAAATATGATCCTTGTACAACTAAACCTCTCGCGATTTATTTCCTTTGAATTTAAAAATACTCCGGGAGCGGGTCGTTACAACTCTCAACCACTTAAACAAAATTCTTCCTCGAATTAAGCCTCGACCAACTGATGAACATCTAGCGACTCTGGAGCATGGCTCATACCTTTCTTGCAAGTAACTTACCATTTTCTGAGACCGATCTTAGGTTTCCACCATCCCACATTTCCTTCGTCACTTTTAGTAGTAGATTTTTTTTCCCTACTTTGATTCCACATGTTGCTGATTCCAAAAACAAATTCTCCCCCAGCTTGAATTTTAAGAATGTTACAAATAAAAATGATGCCATTTATTCTCCAGTTTATGACAAGTGCACTCTATGCTCAATGCTTTTCGTAAATGCCATCCAAAATATGAACATAAAGTTTCATCCGGTCTGACATGGTGCTAACAAAACTTAATGAAGTCTCACCATCTTGTTCTTTCCCAACTAAGCACACTTATCCACCACATCCTCTCTTGAACTGAAATGTGCATATTTACTTAAGTAGACCACTATAATCCGTAGTGATCCCTAAAGATTTGTTATTCATGGATAATCCATTCACAAAAATCCATTATGATTAAAGTCCCCTTCCACTCGAACATTGGTAACTTGTAGCAACCCACTTGGTATTTAATGAACTGGTTTCATCAGTTGTTATATTAGACTTTCATCCACCCATAGAAACTGCTTCAAATAATATTGCTTTACTCGAACATTGGTAACTTGTAGCAACCCACTTGGTATTTAATGAACTGGTTTCATCAGTTGTTATATTAGACTTTCATCCACCCATAGAAACTGCTTCAAATAATATTGCTTTACTCGGAGCATTTCCACCATTATAATCAGTTGTTCTGCTTCTTTCTCTAACAAAACACTTGCCTTCATGTGACTAATCGCATATGCCACTAGATTAACCTTCTTCGAGTGGTGGCTATCTCCGAATCATAGTCCATGACTATCTACATTCATCTTCTTTGTCTTGGTTCATCTCCGGCTGACATTGCGGTCTTATCCTTGACTTCTTGTAATTCATCACGCTTCCATGTGCTACTCTGATCAGAGCCCATAAGTGAACTTGATAAATGCTTCCCCACTCCATGCACTCATCTCATATGTCACGACATTTACTCGCAACATTCTCAACAGCTCATTCAACCCTTCTGCATCCTCAACCATCAAAACAAATAGGTTCTATCAAATTCTTTTAAAACTTGAAACACCAAAGTCAGATATTTGATGAGTCAATGCATAAACATTCTTACATGGATGGTACTATCACTTCCATACCCATCCGCCGCACTTTCGGAACCACATAACTTCCCAAGCATTGTCTCGCTCACCATACTCAACATCTTTTTCCGTCAACCCATTCAATAAATCAACCACTTGAAACACTTTTTACAGGTTGTCAATTCTTACCCACTAATCCGAACGGAGTTTCTGATCTTTATTGGATCCTTTGACACAGACAATTGCAGTGGTCATGACCTTTCTTTGATTCGCACCACTCTTTCTTTGGGCGCTAAGTATCCTAAGAACCCAATGCTAATGTTCTAAAACTGCACTTGCTTAACTTCCATAAAAACGTTTTGCTTTTGTAGTCACGCTATCGCATTGAAGTTTTGATCAACACCTCTCCTTGCTCATCTCTCGAATCCGCGATGGTCCTCAGATTACTTTGCACCATTCTTACCATCTATTTCGTTCTTATTTCTGGTGCTACTGAAATCTCAAACCATTTCCTCATTCCTTTAAATGTCAGCTTTTCTTTTTCCCATTCAATCTAACTTGCCATCTTTTGCAATCCACGTTAGCTCGGTAATGCGCAATAAGTCCCTTCTACATCACCATTTATGCTGCACGACCAAATCTGATCTCGTCCTCGAACTCATTCTTATGTGACCAATGTTGGGCGATTTCCTGCCACACAAGGAATGCGACACCCGAAATCGAATAAATTTTGGCATTCACCACCACACCACTAACAAGCGGATTAACTCCATCCTTACGTCCACCTTGTGAACCCCTAGTGCCATGTTCTACTAACCACACACACGTTCTTGTTGCACTTTCATCAACCCATAAAGCTTCTAGCAAGTGTGCTACACCACCCACGAACATCAAACACTTCATAATTCCATGAGACATTAACTTTCTTCATTCCATGAATTAACTTAGCAACTCTCACAATCCTAGCTTTCCAGTTTCTCAACCAAAAATCCATATTACCTATTGCTTCATACTTCCTACTATCGTATCCACTCCTTCCCTAAAGCTGACATATCTTGATTCATCGTACACGACTTTAAGAAAATTTACTCTTGCTGACCAAACAAACTCGATACCCAAATTGCCTACTTTATGAAAAAATGATTGACGACACTTATTCATCTTTAACAAGACGTAAGTTAGTCTGCACTAACTTCCTGCAACTATCGAACACAATTTCGCTTAGCCATTTGCTAAGCAATCCAATCATAAAAACATACTAAGATATGCCCTAGAAACATCATACCGCACATCCTTTGCGCGAGACATAGACCATCGGTTTCTTTCCACCCTTACCCACAAATCCAATTTTCGAAAAGTGGCCAACCAGGACAGAACTGACTGGCTTACCCCGCTCTAATACCAAATTGAAACACCCCAAACCAGAAATCATTGAAAAACACGTTGAAAATTCTCAGAAAAGATCTTTATAAAACTTCCCAAACATTACCCATGTTCAAAATACCCTGCCCCGATGGTCTTCATCGTCCCACGCTCCGGTTCACACAATCAACCTTACTTGCATCCGCAAAAGGAGGCATGAGTATACAAAATTACTCAGTGAGGACGCTCAAAACCGCCCACATGCAACTCAATAATCAAGCAATCAAATTCCATATTCCATTCTAACAACCTAACAATTTCCAATCTATCAACCTAGCAATTCGTTTCTATTATTTCTTACTTAGCCAATTTTTTTTTATTACTTATTCGTTTCATGCATTCAAAAACTAAAACCTAACATCCGGTTCTATCATTCCTTTACTTTAGAATTTCCTAACATTCTGACCCGAAGGTCCATCAACCTGAGGCCATAGTCGAACCTACGACCGTAGCCAAACCTGCGGTCGTAGCCAAGCCTACAGCCGAAGCCAAACCTGTGGCCGAAGCCAAACCTGCGGCCGTAGCCAAACCCAAACCTGCGACCCGTCGGTCCATTAGGGCCGTAGCCAACCTGCGACCAGTCATTACTGCCGAAGCCAACCTGCGACCCAAAGGTCCATAACGGCCGAAGCCAACATACACGGCCCAAAGCCAGAACATGATCACATCTTTACGGCCCGAAGCCAAAACATATTTTTCTTCCTTAGCTTAATCACATTCTTCTAATCTTGTACTTTCCTTAATTAATTCAATTCTCAATCTGTTTCTATAACATTTTCAACCTAACATTCCAATTCTTGTCGGATCAAATCTAAGTATTTCACGTAAACATCTCAATGAAACACAACATTATTTCACGCAATCTATCATGCAAATATCCTATGAATGTATGAACGTTCTTTGATCCTTGAGAACTATCTCGAAGAACGAAGAAGAAACTTTCCATAAACAATTCCTCTAACACATAATCTTCATCCTAACAATCCAATTATGATAAAAATACTAAATATTAAGTTGCCACGAATCACGCCCTCACCTCGGTTGATCTTAAAAGATCAAAGACTCTGAACCTTCATGCGTTTCCTAGCGAAGAACTCCTTGGATCCTCCTTGTTTGATCTTTATTCTCGAAATCTTCTCTCTAGAACTTCGTTCATGATCTGGCTTCTCTCTAATTATTGTTTATGAGTTCCGTGAGAAATGAAGGCTTGAGGTCTCCTTTTATATCTATTTCAGGACTTTCTCACCAAGCCGGCCATTAAGTGTTGTTTCCTTATTTAGCTTTGTCAAACTTATCATCAATGGCTCCAAGTATATCTACGCTTATTGCCTTATATGACTCCCGTAGACCCGACCTTATTTTTGTATAATCTCGTGAGTTGCACCTTAGCAAACTTGCCTTACTTGGAACACGCATTCTCCAACAGCTAAACTTTCCTTAGTTAAACTGGTAGTCTGTAATTCCCTTGCTTAGACTTTGATCGCTCTATGTGTTTACCGAACATCCGACACTTAGTCAAAAATGTGGCTCATTCTTCCAACCCTCATGAATACAAGTGTTTCCACACTTATAAAATATGCTCCTTGTACAACTAAACCTCTCGCGATTTATTTCCTTCGAATTTAAAAATACTCCGGGAGCAGGTCGTTACAATAAGCCACATGTCCCTTACGGGATTGATGATGTGCACATTCTCGTAAGTGTCGACATATGGTTGCATTCCGACTTCATTTGCATAGAATACATTTTGGGCCGTCTCATTGAGCCAATGTACCGAGTTTACTGTGAGATTCCCACATCGAATAAACTATGGAGATCACTAGACAAGAAGTACAGAGGTGGGGACGCTGGCTGTCAGAAGTATGTGGTTGAAAAATTATATGACTTATAAATGGTGGATTCAAAACCATCATGGATCAGGTTGACGCGTTCCAGCTCATTTGCCATGAATTTGCTGCTGATAGAATGTTTATCTGCGAGACATTCACAACTCTCAGCTTCATTCAAAATCTTCCTCCAAGCTATGCAGATTTCAAGAACTACCTGAAGCACAAAAAGAAGAAGATGGGTCACGAAGAGTTCATCATGAGGCTTCAGATGGAATCCAGAAACCGAATTGCTAACAAGGTAAATGTTAAGGAGAATAATGTCAACATGGCTAAGCACAAAGGCAAAGGAAAGGCACACGCCTACTCTCATGAAAATTCTTCCAAAACAGATGCAATCCTGAAGGCTTCTGGACCAAAATTCAAGAAGAAATGAATTGAAATAATGTGAATGTGGGTCAATTCAAGGGAAAATTTCATTACTGCCACAAAGTTGGTCATAAGACTACTGAGTGTCGCAGCAAGATCAGAGATTAGAAGGCTCAAGCGCAACTGAGGAGGATCTCGTTGCAGTGGTAACTGAGTCAACATGGTTGAGAGCAACAACCCTAAGGAATGGTGGTATGATAAAGGTGTCACCACCCACATTTGCACTGATAGGGCGATGTTCAGCACCTAGCAGAAAAGCAAGACTTAGGAGAAGTTGTTCATGGAAAAAACTACAGTCTCCAAGATTGAAGCTCGTGGCAAGGTGGTTTTGAAGATGATATCAGGACGTGAAGTCAGTCTGCAGAATGTGAAGCATGTGTCTGACATGAGGAAGAACCTGGTCTCGGCAACCTTGCTCAGAAAGAATGGATTCGCCACAACTCTTGAGGCGAACAAGCTCGTGATTAGGAAGAATGAGATGTATTTGGGAAATGGATATGTTAAGCATGGACTGGTCAAAATGAATGTAATGACAGTCACTCCGGAAGTTGTAGCTCCTAAAGTTTCAATGAATAAGAAAGAGTCAATTGCTTATTTGGTTAAGTCTTTTAATATATGGCATGAAAGATTGGGCCATGTAAACTACAAATCTATACAAAGATTATGAATCTAAATTTAATCCCAAAATATAAAGCAAGTAAACAAAAATGTGAAGTATGCGTGCAGGCTAAGCTCACAAAAACGCTCTCACCTCATGTTGAAAGAACTAACAAACCTCTAGATTTAGTTCACACTGATTTATGTGATTTAAAATACATACAAACTAGAAGTGGGAAAAAATACTTTGTGACCTTCATAGATGACTGCAAAAGATATTGTGATGTATATTTATTACATAGCCAAGATGAAACCTTAGAAAATAATAAAATAATGTAAACTTGAGGTCAAAAATCATCTTAAAACAACTAAGTTATAAGCGATAGAGGAGGCGAGTATGATTGTCCACTTAATGCGTTTTGTAAAGAACATGGAATAATCCATCAAACTACAACTTCTTATTCACCAGAATCTAATGTTGCAGGAATCTCGGTTACCCCAGAACATGTGTGTGTGTGGGGGGGAGGGGGGGGGAAGCATTGCTTACGACTAATTATATCCTCAACAAAATTTCACATAAAGTAACTCGCAAAAAGTCCATATGAATTATGGAATGGTAATTTACCTTCGTATAAATACCTCAAAGTGTGGGGGTGCTTAGCAAAAGTTGTGATACCACCACAGAAAAAGTCAATATTGGACCTAAAACAGTGGATTGCATCTTCATCGGATATGCACATAATAGTAGTGCATATCGATTTACGTTACATAAATATGAAATATCAGATATTCATGAAAATACCGTAATGGAATCAAGAAATGCATCCTTCTTCAAAAATATTTTTCCTTGCAATGAAAAACAAGGTTCAAAACGAATTCAAGAAGAAAGACACGACCACAATGTTTCAGAAACTAGAAAAAATGTCGAAATTTCTATTAATGATATTTCAGAAAATAAAAAAGATGAACCCGAGAAGGAGCAAAAGAGCTCGAAAAGAAAAATCTTTTGGTGAAGATTTCTTAATGGCATTTTTAGTAGAAAATTATCCAAAAACTTTGGCAAAAGTCATGTCTTCACCAGATGCTCTATTTTGGAACGAAGCCGTCAAAAATGAATTTGATTCTATCATCCAAAATTATACATGGTATATAACAAACTTTCCACCATGCTGCAAAGCATTAGGGAATAAATGGATAGTGAAATGAAAACTATACTCTTATGGAACACCTAGTTAAAATAAAAGCAAAGCTTGTAGTTCAAGGATTCTCACAAAAAGATGGCTTCAACTATTTTGACACATATTATCCAGTAAAGAGAATAACATCAATAAATCTAATGATATCAATCGCAGATTTAAGAGACTTAGAAATCCATCAAATGGATGTAAAAACCGTCTTTCTAAATGGTGATTTAGAAGATGAAATTTACATGAAATAACCTGAGGGTTTTGTTATTCTTGGGCAGAAAAATAAAGTATGCCGACTTGTAAAGTCACTTTATGGGCTTAAACAAGCTCCTAAACAATGGCATGAAAATTTTGACAATGTAATGATCTCAAATGGTTTCAAAATTAATAAATGTGATAAATGCATATACTACAAAAATACTAAAAATGCGTATTTTTTGATATGTCTATATGTAGATGATATGCTCATTATTGGAAGCAATAAATATATCATCAATCAAACAAAAAACATGCTCAAAGACAAATTTGAGATGAAAGATATGAGATTAGCAGATGTAATTCTCGGGGTTAAAGTCATAAGAAATTCAATTGGAATCATCTTAACTCAATCTCATTATGCTCAAACACTATGAGATATATTTAAAAATTACTCTAATAGTACGGCAAAAAATCCGTTGGATCCCTAAATGCACTTGACAAAAAATTCATGGGAAGCGGTTTCACAAAATGAGTATGCGCGTATGATCGGAAGTCTCATGTACTTGACCAAATGCACTATATCAAATCTAGCACATGCAGTCAAAGTACTTAGTCGATATACAAGTAATCCAGGTCATACATATTGGAAAGATATAACGAGAGTAATCAATTACTTGCGCTACACCAAAGATTTTGGGCTTCATTATCGTAACGAACCATCAGTTTTAGAAGGATACATTGACACTAACTTGATATCAGATTCTAAAAACTCAGAATCCACAAGTGGATACGTCTTTACACTATGAGGAGCAGCAATTTCATGGAAATCTAACAAACAAACAATATTAGCTAAATCGACCATGGAATCTGAGTTTATAGACAAAGCAGCAGAAGAAGCTGAATGGGTTCAAATTTTCTTAGAAGATATTCCCATGTGGGAGAAACCTGTGCCAGCTATACACATACATTGTGACAGTCAATCAGCAATAGTTCGTGCTCAGAATAATATCTACAATGGTAAATCTCGTCACATCAGAAGAAGGCATAAGACCATCAGACAACTTATATCAAATGGTGGAATCACAATACACTACATCAAATCGGCTGGCAACCTAGAGGATCCATTCATTAAAGGTTTGCCACGAGATATTATCTCTAATTCATCAAAAGGAATGGGTTTAAAGCCTATAAAAAATGAGGATGCTTGACTGCAACCTTACCTATCATGACTGGTGATCCCAAGACGTAGGTTCAAAAGGAAAAAAAAATCAAACATAATCTACTAAAAGCACTTTGAGAATAAGTAGTCTCTTCCGAGCTTCTAAGATGATAAAAGTGCTAATGTGAGAAGGATAATCATACGCTTTTAATGATTCCATAGCTTCTAAAGCGGAGTATACTTAATACTTTACATGGTCAATCACCTAATGAGTGTGAAATGAAGCCGTTTCTAGGAGAATGAATGCAAGGCTATATTATCTAAGTTCACTCATGAAAACCATTAATAGTTTAAGGCCACAATGAACAAAATAGAAAACAAAGTTCAACGAGAAAATGAAGTTGCGTTATGAATGTTGTCTTAGTCTACATAATACACCGGTTGGTTCAAGACATCATGTTCACCTCCTGGTAAAGTAAACCTGACATATATTAACTATGAGTGGTTCAAGGCTTAAAAATGCCACTGACTCAAATATAATAAATTTTTTGCAAACACTCTCGATAAGTCGATCTTTATAGTTATTAGTTTAAGTCTAGTTAGAAAAGTATATGTTCACCTCCTGGTAAAGTAAACCTGACATATATTAACTATGAGTGGTTCAAGGCTTAAAAATGCCACTGACTCAAATATAATAAATTTTTCGCAAACACTCTCGGTAAGTCGATCTTTATAGTTATTAGTTTAAGTCTAGTTAGAAAAGTATAAGTATAGTAACTAGAGTCTATCGAGTCTGCATTTAGTTTGCATATGTTTAGAGTCATTTCTATTCATGTGGAGGATTGTTGCGCCAATTATTTCATGGCCAAAATGAAAAGAAATGGGCCAAACCCAAAAATTCCAAAAAAAAGGAAAGAAGTCCCAATTCAGGGAAGAGAAGGGGAAATGAGTTGTATATATATGTAGACCCACTTACCATTTTTCAAAGGCTCAGAGTAAGAGGGTTCCCAATGCGAGCCGCGCCGTCGTCCGGCCGGCTCGGTGTGGGTTTGGGGCTTGGGTAAATGTGGCCCCAGAGCCACTAAAAAATGTTATTTTTGGGCCCAATTAAGCTCAATGTTTTTGCCCATTTAGTTCCCAAAAATAACATGCAATCAGTTTTAAATCGACAAGTAGTTTTTCTAACAAATAAAAAACGTCACGCAGTTTTTCCTCTCAGATATTTAAACGATAAAAGATAGAGTCTTGAGGAATAAGTTTTCGTAACTCAACTTCCTCGATCTCCGCAAGATTTCCGCCCACGTGCAGCAGTGATTACGGGAAGTGGCTCTCGTCTTCCTCTTTAAATAAACCCGATTCGTCTTCTTCATTCTTAACGTTTTACAGAAACGAAAAATTCATCACAGCAAATCCCTTAGCTTAATTCAATAGTTCGAGAGTGTTTCCTAGATTATTAGTTCCTAGGGACGGAGTGAAGCATGAATCGTCTATCATGGTTGTATCCTGGTACGCTATTTCGTACAAGTCTGTTTTACTACGGAACGAATATTAAGAGTTAAGGAAATAGATTCATCTCAACTCCATGGTCTGTTTTCAAAAACGTTTTTCATATAGTTTTTCAATTCGTTTTTTGAATCGTATATTTCCTAAACATCGCTTATATATATATCATTTATATCGATTCAACTTTCCTATTTCTACAAATCTTACGGCGTGACTCTCTCACGAGCTGATAAATTAAAAGGTGGCTGGGAATTTTTGGAAGAACATATATTTAGGAAGATACAAATACACAGGTAGGATGAGGGTAAATAGTGGCGAGGATTGGTTTAGCACAAAATAATTATAGGGGAAAATCTAATTAACCGGTTAAGAAAACGGATCGTTGCACATTTTTTATTAATCATCTCAAACAGACAAGAAATAACATACAAAAATGATTCGGATAAAATACGTTCAACCTAAAATCGACATGCTACACTATCGAAGAATACACATTCAAGTTACTTCGCAACTCCGGACTCCGAAAGACACACAGCCAAGTCGTTTGTCATAACTCCGGATCTAACATTCGCGATCACCAGCTAGCAGTTAATCGGGGTGGGAGGATGTAACCTCCACTTCTTTCTCACCCATAAACCATTTCCATCACATAAGACCATCTAAACAATACAAAATGGACAATACAACAACAACCATCACACAAAAAAAAACTAAAAACTTAATAGACAAGACAACACTAACAACAAAAAACAACAAAACGCACGACAAAACAACAACACGATTGAAAAGTGGGATTGAAAGGCAGCAACAACAAACTGTCCAATACCTGCAACAGGTACGGTGAGGATCACAACCACAAAAGAGTCAAAGAGGCTGACCCTTGTGCTGGGAAGTTGAAACAAGAATGAGGCATGCGAGATCAATCAAAACCGAGACTAAATGGAGAGATTGAGATTCACCATGCTCCGCCTTCGAGAACCGGAGAGCAGACAATCATTACACACAAAGGAAGGATGCGCAGACCACCAGCGACTTCAGTTTGAGGGCAAGAAACCAACAACTCGAGACTGGAACCTCGCGAAGAAACTACAAGAGAGCTTACTCAGGATTCCATGGCCGGAGAGAGAGAAAATAGGAAGCACCGAAACCACATAATCGACTAGAGCCATAGACAAGAAAGCCTCAACTGAGCTTTATGGACGCACACACCATAACCAAGGCGACTCAGATGACACACAAAGACCAAATTTTCTTCAAACTCACCAGTGAAGAAACACTGAAACCTCCTGAATGAAGGTGGAGTAAGGCTTCACCACGAGACACAAAGTTATGAAGGACCTCACACACCACCAGCCGAAAATCCACCGGATCTTCAGCCAAAGTAATAGAACGATATGCAGAAAACAAGAGATAAGAACCTTTGCTAGTCATGCGTGAAGGATCTCTAGAAACAAAGAATTATAAGAACAACTTTTTTTATTGCTTTAAAAACTACTCAAAATTAAAGTTCTTAATGCTTATCTTAGATCTTTTATGATTTACTCTCTTAGATTTTATGGAACACCTCTCCATTAGATCTATATTTATAGTGAAAGATAATTACCTTTACAATGTGAGATATGAAAAACACAAACCTAATCTAATATAAATTTTTCTTTTCCTATTCTAGATTTCCTTATTGTGTTTATCTCTTAACATATTAAACATCTAATAATATGTTAACTTCCAATAAGCTTGGAATTATCCAACAATAACCCTCTTAATTCCAACTTGAATTAGGAAGATCAATTTCTTCAACTCCAATTAAGCTCCTCTTTTACTTGAAATTAATCCTTGCTAATGGCTTGATTAGGATGTCGGTCTTCTTCTCAACACCCGACATTTGCATGTATCAACTTAGAACAACAACTGTGTAACACACGTCTGATCTTGTGTGAAGTAGATACCTCAAATATCTTATGCTTCTTCTGTATCGTGTAGCATTTATCTCTGGTTCATCTCCAGCCTTTGAGATCTTTAAACTCGACTCCATTTCTAAGTGAGTCGTGTTACACACTTTCATCTTTGTGTCACACATGATTCCTTCAGCATTAATCTCCCCTTCATGTTGATTCCATCCGCTCCTCGAATCTTGTAGATCCACTTTAACCTTATAGGTTCAACACCAGCCGGTCTATCCACAAGCTCCTATGTCTTGTTTCTTTTGATAGAATCTAACTCGGCTACCATTGCTTCAACCCATAATTAGTTCGACATCTTCGACTCAGCTGAGGTAAAATCTCCTCCTCTATCGATGCAACCTAGATTGAACTTAGCTGAGGCAAACTCTCCTCCTTTATCGGTGTGATAATTTTTGAACCAATAGAACGCCTCATGATTATTTTCTAGCATTGGTGGTGTGATTCGTCCACACAAATCTCCATGCAATAATTCCAATTGCTTTGATGTACGAACCATGGCCTTAGTCTGAAATGATTCTCTGATTTGCTTCCCTATGAGACATGTGTTAGACACACCTTCTGCGTGTGTTACACTGGGGAATGAGTGTCTAATCTTCTTCCCTGCTAGACATGCGTCACACATGCTTTATTCGTATATTACACTTGGATTCCTACAACCATCTCATTCTTTACCATGTTGTTCATTACGTCATAGCTTATATGTCCTAGTCGAGCATGCCACCTCCATGTTACAACATCATCCCTAACATGTAAACACTGCAGACAGTTAATCTCCATTGGGGTCTTGTAAAGATCGTTTGGAGATCTTGTAACACGTACAAGCAACCCGCCACACGAATCCGTGTATGCTACATAGACATATTTCATGTTAACCTCACATCCGTTTTCTGTTGTTTGTCCAAGACTCAGTATGTTATGCTTCAGGTTGGGTATGTAATATATGTCTATGAGTGTCTTATTCTCTCCAGTCTTGCACAAATAAGTAACAACACCCTTTCCAAAAATATCAACACACGAACCATCACCAAACTTCACCTTCCCTTTGGTGTTGAGATTCAAACTCGAAAAGAACTCCTTGTTTCCCGTCATGTGATTGCTCGATCCATTATCCAAATACCAAACACTTGCATTGCCTTTGTCAATATCAAGAATCTTTGGAATCACCTTGTCTTCATTCAAGAATACCACCTCGTGTACATAGAGGAAAACAGCCTCTTGTGTTTCTTTTAAGTTGGTTTCTTGATTCTTCTCTGACTTCTCGGGACAGACAGGTGCATAGTGACCCTGCTTGTCACATCTCCAACCTATCAGCCTCGAACGATTCTTCTTTGTGTTTTTGTCTTCGGCGTGTGACACATGATTTTGGTTGTGTAACCTACCTCGACCTCTACCTCTTCCATTCTCTCCTCTACCTATACCACAAAAATCTCCATAGTTCCTTTAAATATGGTGATTGTTATTTGAAAACATAAGCTTCCCTTGGTCTTCTTTTTGATTTTCTTCCCCTACATGCTCCTCATACGCCTTTAGCCTTCAAAATATGCCCTTCAGACCCGTAGAGTTGAGGTCTAGTACTTTCTCAAGAGACACTACGATCTGGATATACTTGTGTCTTAAGAGAGCCTTCAAAAATTTCTTAACCATCTTGGATTCTTCTATGTTTTCTCCCAACGAGGCTGCCTTGGATGATAACCCTGATATCTTTCGCGCAAAGTCATCCAAGGTATCACTACCATCCATCTTCAACCTGTCGAACTCCATCATCAATGTCTGAAGTCTCGCCTCCCTTACATGGCGTTCCAGATGTCTTTCGATGCGCTTTGTTCTCCCACATGGAGAATCAAAGTTTCGGCAACGGATTGAAACAAAAGAGAAATCACAACATCTTTCTTCTATTGATCATTTGAATCAGGTTATATCGTGTCCCACACATCATGAACACAGAGTAACACCCTCATCCTCTCAACCAAACTGTGTAGTTTGTCGCGTTCAATATCAGACATTGGATGGATGCGGCTCCAAGGTACTTCGTGCGTGGTGAATCTCTAGTCATGTCTGCCATCTTGTGTTCGTGAACTCTTAGCAGTCACCAGGATCGAAGCTTCAAATTAAGCTACGACCGAGTCTCCAACCTGAGGCTCTGATACCAATTGAAGGATCTCTAGAAACAAAGAATTATAAGAACAACTTTTCTTATTGCTTTAAAAACTACTCAAAACTAAAGCTCTTAATGCTTCTCTTAGATCTCTTATGTTCTACTCTCTTAGATCTATGGAACACCTCTCCATATATCTATATTTATAGTGAAAGACAATTCCCTTAAACATGTGGGATATGGAAAACATAAACTTAATCTAATAGAAAACTTCATTTTCCTATTTTAGATTTCTTTATTGTGTTTATCTTTTAACATATTAAACATCTAATAATATGTTAAGTTTCCACAAGCTTGAAATTATCCAACAATGCGCTGCCAAACGAAAAGGACCACCAGAGATCTAAAAAATCAAAATGAGATACGGCGATCACCAAACCGTAAAAGCCCCGTCCCTGAAACTGAGCCACTAGAGCATGCCTCATCGGAACTCCACGTGCTGACAAACTTCATAGATGGTGATCCTTATGAGTAGACCGTCGAAACTGAGAAGCCGGAAGCAAACAAAGTCCCTTTCATATTGATGGGAAGCGGAGCAGAGGCAAGAGCAAATGCCAAAAAGAAAGGAGAGACAAAAAGACGCCTCCAACGCCTCCAGGCTAACGCCATAACAGATAAAGAAACAGCGAGATTTTTCTTTCGAAGAACTTTTTTTTAAGAGAGAAAAGCTTTTTAACTTTAACATGTCGCACTAACCAAACTATTGCTTTTCTGCAATAGAATAAAATAACTGCAAAAGAGAACATTACTCTCAAGAGTGTCGGTGTGTTTGCTATGTCGTCTATGGCAGTTTCTTCCCCCTCTCAGCCGCTACTCTTCCATTTGTCGGATCCTCTCACTTTTATGAGTTAGGTTCTCTCTCGGGTCGGTGCACAAGACTTTGAGTTTGTCTCATGTTCACTTTGATGTGTGTCCTCTGTATCCCAAGTGATGGTTAGACCGAAGCGAGGATGGGACCAGATCAAGATTTCTTATTTGGTCTAGGATGTCGTCTAGCCAGGAGATTGGCTCAGTTTGGTGGCTGAGCGGCAAGGGGACCTGGTGGGATATCGATCATTCCAATGCTCCAATAATCAATTGGTCCTCTGAGCAGATTAATTTCTGTCCTTTGGCACAATTTGGAGCGCTGATACTTGGAATTTCTTTCACTGCAACTCGTTTTTTAGGTTGGTGTAGACTGTGTGGTCTCTCTGATCTTGGAGTGTTCTCAACCATGAACCGATAGTTCTCTCGAGGCTCTGGTATATTTCTTTGCAGCATCTATACCACTCGGTCTCAGCACATAAAGTCAGTGATGAAAGCAAGCTTGAAGATATGTCAAAGATAAGCTACTCTAGTGATGGCATGAAAAAACCGGCATCTTAGACAACGAGATAAACCTCACCCTATAAGTGGTAATCATCAACGTTGGGAACGGTTAATGACCTCCTAAAGATTTCAGAACAATATAGCGGAACGTGTCGGTTTGGTAGGCGAACGAAGCTAGCGTCATCATATTTGAATTTTGTTCGAATTAAGTTTGTAATCATCACTTAAATTCACAGTTTTCGTTTTCTGTTGATAAATGAAAGTAAATAACTAAAAAAAAAAACATTGTGTCGATTACAGACATATAATATGTTCCTCGTGGACAAATATCTTATCAGCGAACCCGCGATGGTATCATTAATAATTAAATTAAATTTTAAAAAAAGGAAGAACACCAAACTTATGATTACCTAATCCTGGCTTCACGTAGCTTCCTGATATCATCTCGTACTTGTACATTAATTTATAGTAGCCTTTGACCCGCGTATTTTTATGAATGTCAAATATTTTAAGTAATTTGTTTAATATAACTATATATATGAATGAAACTTAATATTCGATATTCGTTATCCGATCTGGGATCCCATCAGCTTCAAAAAATGGATATTTGAGGATCCTGATAGTGATTTTACGGATTCGACTGATCCAAGTACGAATTCAGATAGTAAAATTTAGGTCTGGATATCCGGATCTAGATATTAAATATTTAAATTTAATTATAGTTATCTATGTATATTATATATACTTTTATATAAAATAACTAAAATTTTAATTTTAAATTTGAATGCTTTTAAAGTTTTTTAAAATAATAATTTTAAATAGACTAATAGATGGTTAATAGTTAGTTTTTAATAAAAAAACAGTCCAGATATCCGCGTGTATTTGGATTTTAATCCGAATATCCAGATCCGGATAACAATTTTACGAATCCGATGAATGCACATCTGAATTCGTATATCCTAAAATACCTCAGAAATTCGATCCATCCTAAACATAACTGTGTATATGTATTATATGGTGATTAAAAATTTTAAATTTATAAATTACATAGAATATTCTTTTTAGATATATATCGTACAAATGAATAATACATTGTATTTGTTTGTATATATAACCATTTATAATAAATATTAGTATGTATTTTAGTCACTAAATTGTTATAGAAAGTTACATGATTTTGTTATTGTAAATGAATAAGTTCATATTATATCAAAAATTATTGACATTATTAGTTTTTTTATAGTTTAAATATAGTTGGTTAGTTTATATGAATATGAATAAAAAATAAAACTAATTTAATTCTATATATATGTATAAACACATACAATTTTATATGAAATCTCCAATTTCAATGACAAATGTTGTTAATGGGCTTAGCCCAATTTTTTTTTTTCTTGTTAATAATCAATGTTTAGATGTTTGGATGCAAGGATAGTATCAGTGGCATTTCTTGTAAATATTAGTTAAAAGTAATGGTTATTTCTTATTTGTACTTCAGTTTTAATAGATTAGATTTATAATCCTAGAGAATGAAAGCGTAAAAAAAGTAACTTCCACTAATATTTTATTTTTGATTGGCATCTCTTATATATTAAAAAAAAATATTACAACATTTTAGATATAACAATGTGTCACCACTAAAATGTTTTTAAATTTTTTAAAAAATATGTCGGCCATTAAGTATATATTATAATTCTCACTAAACTAATCACAAAATTAATTAATAATGTACATGTATAATTATTACTTTTCATTATTTTCTTAAATAAAAGCTACATGATTACCTAATATTATTAAAGTATATATATATGACAAATAATAATTTTAATAATAAATATTTGATAACAATGTATCTATCCTCCATCATTTATATTTAATTTTATATTATTAATATAAAATAGACAATCATGTAAACATATAATAAAAGTTTACATTTTTGTATATCTTATAATTTAAAACTTTTAAAATAATTATAAATTATTAAAACTGCTAAAAGTCTCAAAATAAAAATTTGTGATCAATGTATAAAAAAGTATAAATTATTATAAAACATATATAAAAAGTCTCATTTCATAGATATTCATATATATATATATGTACACAAATATTTAATTTCAAAATTTGCATTGAATTTTCAAGAACCATTATAAATTATCAAAACTATTAAAATTTCCATTTTGTATCTCGTTTACAACTTTTGTTATAAAAAATAAATAATCATAAAATCATATGATTAAGAAGTTTCATTTAATAAATATTTATATTAAGAGATATTATATATATATATATATATATATATATATATATATATATATATATATATATATATATATATGTGTGTGTGTGTGTGTGTGTGTGTTAATATCATTTAAATTTAGTTTTATCCCTACAAAATATATAAAAGGAATTGTTTAGATTTTTTTACCATAAAATGATTGTACATAAAAAAGAGTTTGCTTTGATTTTTGACGCCAATTTAATTATATATAATAGATAGTTTTTATTCAGTTATTTAATGTATATTAATTTTTTTTAGTTTTATAATATGTAAAAACGTAAAATAAGTAATAGTATGCAAAAATAAATTTTATATGGAATGTTTATCTCGTGCAAAACGCGGATCTTAAACCAGTTATTATTTATATAAAAGACAATTATCAAACTAGAGATGTTAATTGAACTAACTTGCATTCAAGTAGCTCAATTCATTGTATGTTCAATTTTTGTTTGAAACATAACTTGCATCACTGACTATGGGTAAATTTTCTGTATCCAAATCTGATTTTGCTAATTTTATGTGGTTTAGTAGAGTAAACAATGGGTCAATAACCAAAATAAACCTAATGACTAATTTGTCATTTCAACACAAAAGACCTGATTAACAAATCTATCTATATTATTAAAACTAAAATACCTTTTAGACTTAATCCTTATTTCATTTTAATAATTACTATTTAGGTCACTGAAACAATAACTATTAACCAACCATAAATTACTTAACACATTTATATCAAATTTCTTAGATTATTCACTCACCAAACTTAACTTCATGTCCTATATATGGGCCAAATAATTAATTCAAACTTTTTTTTAGAACAATTCCCTTTGATTTGTTGTTTTAGGAAAACAGAGACGATCTAATTTGTCTTCACCATCTCCGCTATCTCGCTTTTTCTCTAGGCCATACCTCTGCTTTATGTCTAATTGCAATACTCACTCTAATTAACTTTATGGTGTTTTTTTTTTTTTGCTGTAAACAAAAACTCTTACACATCAAAAGATGTCTGAAGCAATATCAAAGGATTAGAGAACCAAAAGAAATCATTTACATGATTTTTCAAATAAGTGTTTGAATCCTTCTATTTTTTTTTGTTTCCGGATCTTTTACAGTTTTTTTTAGGTTATTCTAATAGTAATTTTGATTCAGAAAATAACAAAATATGTAAAATAGTTGTAATATAAATATATTTTCTTATTATATAAAGTAAAGTTCTCTCACTTTTGAGGATGTCACATCAGCAAATAGAAAAATCTGGAGGTGACATGTGACATGTTCATCTAAAAATGATTGCTTTGTGTTTTGTTAATGGGCTTGACGAATTGTAAAATATTAAAATACTGATTCTGGCCTAAATCCAGACAAGAAACAAGCCCGTATCACTTTTATCTTTGTAATTAACATTTTTAGGGTTCATTGGATCTTCAAAGTTCGGATTATGTATACAAAAAATGTTGGATCCGAGATGGCGTGACTCGGCCTTTTGTAAGTAATCTTTCCGTCTGTTAATGTCGTTTCAAATTTAATGCTTCACCTTCCGAAACGTTACAAGCCGCATTCATTCAGCATCATTAACCAGAACTTAACTCTCATGCCCACTACAACTACCATCTAGAATTCAAGGAATCTTACCCTTCTAACAGTTATACCATTTGGTTTAGTGATGATGTGAAAAGGTACTTTAAGATTTATGTGAATATTCAGTTAAGAACCAGAAGATTCTTCCACATGATTTATCCTATGTTATTTTCTCACAAGGTAAAATGATAATACGGTTTTCACCAGCCAAAAATAAGTTATTGGTATGAATAAACGAGATAATGGTGGACTGATCACCTACTACACATCTATATAATCTTGGTGAATTCACATCTTAATTATTTGATAATTATTGCATATTCATTGGAATAAGTATTCAACATTTTGAGAAACATAATTTGCAACAAGCCAATAAATTACAAATAGTTCTCCCATCATTGGTTCTGGGTCAGAAACCAAATATTTCTAATCTAAGAATTTTGGATATGCAATATACATTCAAGTTGCTTTTTCACAAAGCTTAAATTAAGATGTGTTTTCAAATGAGATTGGGAATATATTTTGGGTATGAAATCTTCATTAATACTTAAGAATCTAGAGTCATCCACGAAGGACATCAGTAACCTTCGATTTGCAGGTTGGATTAGTATTTCCAACATAAGGATAGAAAATAAATAGATAAAAAAAACAAAAACAAATTGAAATTAATTATCATTGATCCTCAGACAAAAAACAATGTGAAGTAATAGTCTAAAAGATAATTCAATTATAGATATTATTAAAAAGCAGTTGCTAGACATATTTACTGACCCAAATAAATAAATTGATTCACATATACCAACCCTAAATGCTCCAATAAGAATTGATGTCCTAAAAGAACAATATCAAACTGCTAGTGAGTCTGAGTCATGCCTATAGCGTGATAGACATGTTTGTTCCAATGATAAGAATCATTGTAAAAGAAAACGAGCATATATTGATAAAGGTCAAAACAAGGAAATAAAGTTTTTAAATGATCTCCAGAATAGACGTTTAACATGACTGAAAGAAATTCAGGTACCTAAGATAATGAAGTAATCTTAATAATTATGTCATGTACAAAATAAAATGGAACTGATAAGAAAACCGAAGTCGATGATATTCTTTCTTGCAAAGTAGCAGCTGATATGATGAATGAGAAACATGATCATGAAACAAAGTCTATTGAAAAGTGTACTCAAACAAATGATTTGACAAATAAGAAAGAAACAATTTAGAAAATATTAAATCTTGTGAAGAGAGAAATATTTGAACCAGTAGCCCATTCACTAATATATGTAAAACAAGTAAGATATAAATGAGTCGTTACACCAAAAAGGATCAGTATGAAATTTATTATGAAGAGACATAGTCTCATGCGGTAAATGCAATTAGTTCCAAGTTCCTTATTAGTCAGGTAAAATTAAGAACTTAAATTATACAAACCACTGGAAAATGATAATCCAATGAAGGATTGATGATATCTAGCTATTCGGTCGAAATAAAACAAATTGTTTTCATAGGATATATTAAAAGGATTACATTGGTTTGTTCTAAAGTATCATACTAAAAATGTAATATGAGCAAGTTACTAATCTTTTCGTAATTGAAATATGTGATTTTATATGATATGAAAAAAGTCATCACAATAAATTTTATAATAAGAGCATGCATAACTTGTATGTACACGATGAATGTCTAAGACAATTGTTTGTGAAGAAATTTGGTTTAGAGTCCAAATAGACCAAAAAACTATTGTTTATCCCAAAAGAGAACTATGGACTAGTAGTTTAAAGGCTCTAGATATTATAATATAAATCAAAAGATTTTATTTTATTAAGCTCAAAATATTAAAGAGTATATTTGTTAGGAATGCATATCCTGAAAATGTTGCATCCGGGAAAGAAATGTGCAATATTTGTAGTTCTACGACTCTTTTCGTTATCATGGTTTTTATATCATTGGATTTTTCCATGACAAGGTTTTAACCAGGCAACCAAAAATAATCAAATGATATACACCCAGGGAAAGTGTTACAGTTTATGAGATAAAAGTCTATCATTGTTCTAAAGTTTTTGAGACAAAGAGAATCCAAGAGAACGATCAAATAATACAAGACTCATGTACTATCGAAGAATAGTGATGTTAGTATCCTACATATTTGTTCAAGTGACAGTTTGGATGGCTTATTCACTAAGGCGTTACTCATTGCTACTTTCAAGAAGTTAGTTCACCTTACCGGTTTGTATCATCTCAAAGATCTTGACATATGTACATATGAGGGGAAGTCATAACACGTTGCACTCTTTTTGCCTTAACAATGGTTTTTCAAATAAGGTTTTACTAAAAAAGTTTTTAATGAGGCAACATCTACAATATTTTAAAAGCACTTTAGTATAATAGAAATAAAGGAAAGTGCTATGAATATTATGTGATGTCCCTTATAAAGAGTATTAGATTTACTTGATTGTTAAGTCTACTTATTTTCCAACTTTTACTTGGTTCCCAAGACATTGTAATCTTATATAAATGACACATTACTCATGGAATAATACACACAAATTCTTTCTTCTTTTGTTACGTAAAACACAAGCGATTTAATACGATTAATTAAATTTAAGATACAAATTCCAAAAGAACCTCAAAATCCTTTTATATAATAACCAACAAGCATTTCTAATAAAATATCTTGCATGCAAAACTTAATAACAATATTACCATTTTATTTACGTGGCAGCAGTACAGTTTCTCTCAGACCAGTTATTAAAAAAGTCGTCAATGATTAAAAATATTTACAATGCAATGCCATTAAACATATTAACTGGTCAGCCGCTTATATTAGTTTGTATGTTTAAATAAAATATCCTTTTGAGTAATAAACCGACTACATATCCATGAATTTATCTGGTAATATAACCATTATTGGTTTCATGAAATCACTCCACCTGTATGAGCATCGCATTCTTATGAGTATTAGTTAAATCACATTTGAGAACATTGTGTTGTTTAACTAATTGCTTAAGAGCTGTTTCAATATAAGTAGCAAGTTGTTGGGATGGAAACACAACGGAATCAACCATCCAAATAGTCTTGAGATATTTATATATGTTTGTGTCATTACTTATTATATTAATATATCATGAGTTTTACCAGTTTTGACCGTGATATAACTCCAATTTATAGTTTTTATTATGCATTTGGAGTATTTTTTTGAGTCTTCAGGCCTAGGTATGTTTTGCAGAATTATGGAGATTATGGAGCCATTTGGAGCTTAAAAAAAACTGTAGCTGCACAGAGATTAGAGTTGATATATGAAAAATGCGTCGATCGACTATGTTGCTGATGACGAAGCCAACTCAACTTTTTAATAATTTCTCAAGAGGTCCCTACTGTGTTTTAGACTACATCTTAGGGTTTTTGAGTGTTTTGTAATTTGCACTTGAAACAAGAAGAGAGATTAATTTGGAGAGAGAGATTTGAACTCCTTTAGAAAGAAGATTTTGAACTCACTTTACTACTCTATTCTATTTTTTTCATTTTATTCAGATTATTATGATGTTCTCCATGATTATGTCTGAGTAGTGTCATTGTTAAATTTAGGGTTTTTTATACGTCACTTAATGGATTATTAAATTGATAGTATTGCTTAGGATAATCAATTGGTTCTTCATCTAGTTGATGTTAATGCTAGTTTAAGGTTGACCACCTTAAATTTAGATCTTAGGATAACTGGGACACACGAGGTTATTGCAATTACCTGATTTGGCTTAGGTATTTACCTGATTTGAGTTAAATAACTAGTCACAACGAGATTTGGCTTAGGTATTTAGTGAACAAATCAAACTTGAGTGTAACGCTTTTTTGAAGTAATTGAATTCACAACAAGTGTTGAAATTCTAGGGTTTATTGATTATTGTTAGAGTTTGAGTTCAAGAATGGTTCTTTATTAAACCTCTGATAATCTATCTAGTTTACATTTCTTTGTTATATGCGAGTTTTTCTGAGTCTAGCACCCCTCCTTTTGATAACTTACAAACATATTGCTTTCTATTATTATTATTATTGTTATTATTATTATTATTATTATTATTATTATTATTATTATTATTATTATTATTATTATTATTATTATTATTATTATTATTATTATTATTATTTACTATATTTCATTATTTACCATCTAGTTTTATTCAAAAACCAAAGTCTATTGTGCAATCTTAGAATTCTTGTGGATTCGATCCTTAAGTGCTATAATCGAACCTCTTATTTGAGAAAATAGTTTAAGGTTAATTTGAGCAAATCAAACTTGACGCCAATGTAAAGGACTCATTCTTAATCGCTAGACACAATTCAGCGGAAGACAGAGATGTCTACAACCTTAATCATGAAAGCCAATGAGAAAGGAGTCTTAGAGGATGTCATGCTTACGACACTGCATGCCAATTGATTCATGAGCAGGGGGCTGCAATCCCTCATGAAATCACTTGCTATAAATAATGGGATTGAACGCCAGAGAGCACTACAAGACCACTACATGCCTGACCAGTTCTACTTACATATCTACTATCCGTCCACTAGAAATTTAGAGGAGTAATTTTGAGGTGAGCCCTGATTACTTCACTCTTGTGGGTGAGAACTGCTTTAGAGGTCATCCTGATAAGCATCCGATGGACAATATTGAGATGTTTTATGATATAGTATCAAGTATCAAGTGCGTTGGAGTCTCTCAAGACTACTTATTTTGCAAACTTTCCCCACATTATTTTGCTGGAGAAGAAAAGTACTGGCTGAAATAATTACAACCGAGATCCTTAAATTGCTGTAACGATACTAAAATTGCCTTCATTAATATTTTTTTTGATGATGCATGATACTGAGAGCTGAAGAACAAAATTTGTACATTAAGAGATATTTTTGGGACATATTCAGAGAAGACCAGCGAGACTCTCCACAACATGGTTACTCAAAACCTCAACTGATTTTATTTTCTTCAGAGGTCTCAACTTGAATTACCAGACATCTCTCGGCATTGCTAGTAACAGAAATTTCAATACTAGAAGCCTTGAAGATGGCAAACGACTGATTGAAAATACGGCGTCTAGCGATAGTTTTAAAAAGTCCGATATTGAGAGAAGGAGGTCGACTGAGGACAGAGACGAGAACTATATAGCTGAAGTAAAAGAAATTTTGAACTCAGTCCATGCTGTACTTGCTAATCAGGAACAACTTTAGATTGCGAATGGGGTGGGAACCTTCTCATGTGAGGAAGAAGAGAATGTGGATTTTATCAATGAAACAAGAAATCCCGTAGCTGGAACCAACAACTTCAGTATCAAAAACATGTCCAGACCAGCAGTAAATTCACACATGACTATGCTACATCCTCGCAATTTCAAGGGAGTAGAGCCCAGAAAAAACTAAGTCAGGTTCTTGCAGGACAACAAAAGATGACTGTTAACTTCAATTGAAAGATAACCTCCATATAAGCTGATTTGACAAAGAAATTTGAAGTATTAACTGATCATGTTAAGAAGTTAGATAACCAAGTTGCACAAACTATTTGGGTTTGTCAAAATAGAAGAAAGATTTATTCCTTGGAAATCTGACACTAATTTGAGGCGTACTGTTAATGCTGTCAGCTTAAGAAGTGGAAAACAACTCGCCCAAAACTTAAGCAAAGTAATCACCATGGAAGAATTCATAGAGTTTGAAAACATTGGAGATGATGATTCACGGTCGGCATCGCTTGACGCTAACAGTCATTGTTCGATGCCTCCTCCAGAATAAGAAAAGTCAGATCTTGCTAAAGAGTCAGAAATTATTCATGATGACATACAAAATGAAGTAGGGTTAACAGTTGGGAAGAGCGTCGATCACTACCACCTTTACGTCGATCGAAGATCTATTCAACCGGACCCCCCCACCCCACCTTCAAGTTCTTCAAAACCCGCCATGGAAAGGGTCTACAAACCCAAAATTCTCCTTCAAAAAAATCCAAAGAAAGCGAAATAAGAATTGCATGATGCCAAATGAAAAAAAATCATGAATAAGATCATTGTAGAGATGCCTCTTATTGATGCCATTAGAAACTCTCCTACTATTAAGAGATATGTGAAGCAAATGGTGATGAAGAATCTGAGTGTTAACCAGAGTGTTATGATGATCTTGAGAAAGTCAGCGGTCTAATACATGAGTGAACTTCAGATAAGCTTCCATACCCTTGCAGCTTTGTTCTAGATTGCAACATTTTCACCAAAATATTTCAAAGATCCCTCTGCGATCTAGACTCCAGTGTGAAACTAATGCCTTACTCAGTTGCAATGACCCTGGGACTGAAACATTTCAAACCTACTACGATCACTCTTATTCCCACTGATATATCTGTTCAGATTCCAAAAAGTATTTTGGAAGTTGTATTCATAAGTATAAGCGAATGGATATACCCACAAACGTTGTAGTGTTGAAATATGGAGAAGAACCCAAAGATCTTCTTATTTTGTGAAGACCGTTTTGGCTACAGCTGGCATAATAGTATATGTGAGGAAAGAACATATAAGTCTGAATGTTGGTGATCTGTCGATGAACTTTGACATGGAGAAATCTAGTCAGGATACATATGATCGATGGCCTAACATTCTTTGTCGACCATCTTACTAGCTGAGGAATCATTAACAGAAATGTGTTTTATGGATCCTTTGGAAAGAGCTCTGACAGCTTCTGTAAAGGACATGATGCATCTAGATGCTAAAGTTACCGAGTACATCATATTGATGGATACAAGTGAGGAGGTTATGCATCTTGATACGCAAGAGGAATTCAAAGTTCCAAAGAGTGTCGATCGACACCCAAATAGGGCTCGACGCCCTCACGAACACAGCGAATTGAACTTGGAATAAGCACCAAATGTTGGATTCAAACCACTCGAAGTTGGCCTAATATACACTTTTCTCTGTGGGAACTCTTAACTTGTTATTGTTATTGCTAATTTGAATAACGCATAACTTAGTTTACTGCTAAGCAAACTATGTAAGTATCATAAAGCTCTTAGCTATTCTCTTGATGATATTTCAGGTATCTCTTCTGATTTATACATGCATAGGATCGACCGGAAAGATGAGTCAAAATCATCTATTGAGCATCAGGGGAGACTAAATCCGAATTTGTAAGAGGTTGTGAAAAATAGATCATAAGCTTCTGGAGGCAAGGTTTATCTATCCAATTTCAGACATAAATTGGGTCTCTCTAGTGCACGTTGTCCCTAAGAAAGGAGAGGTTACAGTGCTAAATAATTATAAAGACAAGCTAATTCCTATGAGGAGTGTTATTGGGTACATGATGTGCATATATTACAGAAAGTTGAACGTTGCGACAAGAAAGGACTTTCCTTTACCTTTTATTGATCAGATGTTGGAGAGGCTTGCAAATCGCCCATACTACTATTTCCTCGATAGATACTCATAGTTATTCCAGATTCCTATCCATCTAGATGATCAAGAAAAGACTACTTTCACTTGCCCATATGGTACTTTTGCTTATCGCAAGATGCCTTTTGGATTTTGTAATACTCATGTTACCTTCGAAAGGTGTATGATGTGTATCATTACATAATGAGGATTTCATGGAGGATTTTATGGATGACTTCTCAGTCTATGGGTCTAATTTTACGTCATCTCTGGACAACTTGTCCAAGGTCCTAGCAAGATGTGAAAAGAAGCGCTTAGTCTTGAACTGGGAGAAATGTCACTTTATGGTCACTAGTGGGATTGTTCTAGGACCCAAAGTTTCAGCAGCTCGTATTGAAGTGGACATGGCTAAAATCGATCGAGGTCATGATAGGGTTGCCAGTGCCTACTAATGTAAAAGATGTGATGAGTTTTCTGGGACACGTTGGTTTCTACAGGAGACTCATCAAAGATTTTAGGAAAATTTCTAGGCCACTAACAACTCTCCTTTGCAAAGAAGTCAAGTTTGATTCCACCCCCGAGTGCCTTAAATCTTTTCAAGAGATTAAAACATCACTTGTATCTGCCCCTATTTTACAAGCCCCAAATTGGGATTACCTTTCGAGGTAATGCGTGATGCCAGTGATTTTTCTGCGGGAGCTGTATTTGAGTAGAAAGAAGACAAGAAACAACATTATGTCTACTATGCTACAAAATCAACGAAGCACATAAAATTATGCAACAATTGAAAAAGAGATGCTAGCTATGGTTTTCGCCTTTGAAAAGTTTTGACCTTACTTTGTTGGTTATAAGGTAGTTGTGCACAGTGTCCACACTGCTCTCAAATACCTGATGCCTACTATGCTACAAAATCGCCGAAGCACATTAAATTATGCAACAATTGAAAAAGAGCTGCTAGCTCTGGTTTTCACCTTTGAAAACTTTTGACCTTACTTTGTTGGTTCTAAGGTAGTTGTGCACAGTGTCCACTCTGCTCTCAAATACCTGGTGCAGAAGAAAGACACAGCCATGGATTTTGAGATTGATTTTGCTACTTCAAGAATTTGATATTGAGATCAAGGATAAGACAGGTGTGGAAAATAGTGTTGCTGATCATATTTCGTGGATCAGGATTGAGGATGACGTCCCCATATATGATTTCTTATCCACTGAAAGCGTCAACATAATTGGATCCGAATTTGTTGGAAGTTTGAACATATCGGAAACAGCGTCTATTCATGCCACCACGAGCATCATTCAGCGCTCTATGCAGATGAATCTTTTTTTTTCTCCAAGGTAAAACTTCAAGTCTGGGGTGTACGCGGTGACCGCGACTGGCTCAAATAGACCATGGTATGTCGATATTGTAAATGACCTTGCTGCTGAAGTAAGTCCAGATCATTTCAAAAATTACACAAAGAAGAAATTCGTGAGTGAAATACAAAAGTATTATGGGGTTAGCCTTATACAAAAACTGTTCTGTAGAAACGGTGCATTGCTGAATCAGAAGTTCCCGCTGTGTTATTCCATTGTCATGGTTCTGACTATGCCGGACATTTTGCTACATTCAAAACAGTTTCCAAGTCTCTACAAGCACATGTTTCTGGTGGCTACCATGTTTCATGATGCTCAGTCCTTTATATCTCAGTGTGATGCTTGCCAGAGGAGAGGAAAAAATAGATAGAGACACAAAATTGAACAAAACTTCATCCTTGAAGTTGAAGTATTTAACTACTGGGGAATCAATTTCATGGGTCCCTTCCCCTCTTCTCATCGAAACAAGTACATCCTCGTTGTTTTTGATTATGTGTCCAAGTGGGTGGAAGCAACAACAAGTTCGAGAAACGATGCTGCAGTAGTTTTGACCTTTTCAAAACCATCATTTTCCCAAATTTGGAATACTTGGATTGTCATAAGTGATGGAGGGAGTCATTTCATAAACAATCGATAGAGTGTCAAACTGTTGAAAAATTATGGATTTTATCATAGAATGGCACCCCTTATCACCCTCAAACCATTGGGCAAGTAGAAGTTTCCAACCTTCAAATTAAGGAAAACCTGAAAGATTGGTCTTTGAAGCTAGATGATGCATTTTGGGCTTACATGACTGCTTTTAAGACACCGGTTGGGACTATCGCGTTCCATTTTATTTATGGTAACGCATGTGACTTTCCAATGAAATTAGAACACAAAGCTGCATGGGAAGTAAAAATAGCAAATTTCGACATCAAGTCTGCTGCAGAAAGGAGGTTGTTACAACTAAATGAATTGGATGAGATCAGATATCGTTCCTCGGAAAACTCAAAGTTGTACAAGGACGGACAAAATCCTATCACGATAAGTGAATTGGATGAGATCAGATATCATTTTTAGGCACTTCAAACTCTCGTTTGCAATTATTCCCTGGAGAGTTACATTCTTGTTGGTAAGATCCTTTTACCATCAAGGAAGTCAGACCAAATGGAGCTATTGTTCTGCTAAACTCTCGAGATTCCAAACACTATTGGGCAAAAGCAGAGATTCCAGACAGTCACACTGTGTTTCTAGATTAACCAACACCTGATTGATCAGGCATCTCAGTCGAGCTAACAACATAAAACAAGAACTTAGTGGGATACAATCCACTTGTAAGTAAGTACATTATTTATTTTCTTGTTAGTTTTATTTAGTCTTTTTCAGATTTTGTTTTGAAAAGAAACAATGTTGAGCTCGATTAGCGTCGATCGACCCTCAGTTTGTGTCACTTGACGCTGGCATATCAAGATACGAGCTCTTGAAAAAGTTCAGACATTTACTATTTGTTTCTCAAAACTCATTCTTAAAACTCAAAACGAGCAATTTATCACTCAATTCAACTAGATTATGCCGATTTCAAATCCTAACCCACTCGATTTTCACTCTTCTTTCTGATTTGTTTACTCATTCATTCAATCTACAAGGTATGTTCTCAAAATCTCATGATTTTTGAAGGGTTGGATATTATGAGAAACTTAGGGAAAACTTAGATTTAGGTTTATTTAGCATGGTTTAGGTTGATGAAATAGTTAGGACGATGTCGTAGCTTGAGACCAGTGGCAATCAATATCTATTGAGCAAGATGATTTTTCATTAAATTTTTGGTCTCGTGATTTCGGATTTGAGAAACCCGAATGGCGTCGACCGACGCTTCGTTCGCGTCGCTCGTCGCTCTTGATGCTGAAACGAATTTCACTAACTTTCTGGGTTACTTTTTGATTGTGATTGCAGATGGTAGGTAACAAAAGGCTTGTATGCATGGTGTTAAAGCGTCAGGATCAGAAGCTGCAGCACCACCCCACCAGCGCCACCACCAATTGATCTACTCACCCATGGCTTAACCTTGATGATAGGTCCCAATATTTACCACTACTACACCATATAATGGGCCCTATTTGTAGTCTATTATATATGTCTAGGATGTGTTTTAGAGTCTTTTCAGGTCAAATTACATTTTAGAGAATTGTAGAGATTATGAGGTTTTCTTGAGAGAGAGAGAGAGAGAGAGAGAGAGAGAGAGAGAGAGAGAGAGAGAGAGAGAGAGAGAGAGAGAGAGAGAGAGAGAGAGAGAGAGAGAGAGAGAGAGAGAGAGAGAGAGAGAGAGAGAGAGAGAGAGAGAGAGAGAGAGAGAGAGAGAGAGAGAGAGAGAGAGAGAGAGAGATTGTACTTGGCTAGGCAAGAAAGGAGACCACAAGCTACCCTCGCATTCATACAATAAGTTAGGGTTAAAACTAGAAAGTAATTTCAAATTTATTAGATCAAGTCCAACCATGACACCAAATTTGATGGTTAAGTATTAAATTTGATGTTTTACTCTTGACTTCTAATTTTAATCTGTAACCATCACACTAAATTCTACACCAATATATATATATTACTAATATTTTATTTTAATAATTCAATATTTTAATTATTTGTAATTAATTAACTATATTTATGAAAATCTATTTTATGTTTATTAGTTAAAATTTGGTAATTTATAAAAAAGTGATATTAATTATGAAAATAAAAATAAAAAATAGAAAATAGTATGATATATTTATCGTAAACTAGAAACTAAAACTATTAATAATACTAATCTAACTTATAATTAAATAAGAAATAATAAAATATATATTTTAGTACTTGGATTGATGAATAGTTTTACATCTATTTGGTGAAATGGTATAATTTTTGGTATTTCATTGGAGGTGAAAATACACTAAATTCGTTTTGATATCTCAGTAGAGTCGACAAAGTTGACAAGCGTAATCAAATTTATTAGATTTGGACATTTGATATTTCTTGAGATTTTTTTTTCTTTCGGCCCACTACACATTTTGAGTTAACGTTACTGTTGAGAGTTGAGACCAATTTTCATGTAGTATATTGGTTTGTGGAGGTAGTATCGTTATATTCATTTTATTTAGAAAGCTCAACAATTTCTAAGTCATGGTTGATACAATAAAGAAATTCAAGAATCATCTGAAGTCCAAATGCTTAATGACTCGATCACCTATAATGTTTACAAAAAATTAAATTCTAACTCTCAACACATGATATAAAATTCTACAAACCTAGATTATAATTATTAGCAAGTAGACTGTCCGAACTTTTCATAAAAGTCTTTTTTTCGTTGTTGTTCTATCCTGATCTGTGATGTTATTTATGAAATAAGAAAGAGAAAGACTGACGATTTGTTCGAGAGAGATAGAGAGAGAGAGAGAGAGAGAGAGAGAGAGAGAGAGAGAGAGAGAGAGAGAGAGAGAGAGAGAGAGAGGAACCCCGTAGCTAGTCGAATTCAACAAAGTATGAGTCGAGACATAGTATTGCGTCGATCAACGATGCAATCTTGTCGTCGATCGATGTTATTTATGAAAGAAGAAAGAGAGAGACTGAAGCTTTGTTCAAAAGAGAGAGAGAGACCCCGTTGCTGGTCAAATTCAACAAAGTATGAGTCGAGACAGAGTATTGCGCCGATCAACGATGCAATCTTGTCGGCGATCGATGATCGACTCGCAGAAGCCCAACTCACAAAGTAGCTGACTTGCTACCCAAGTCACAGAAATTACAAGATTGCCCCTGGACGTGTTTTACTTAGTTTATATGATTTTTGCTAGTGTTTTATGCAAATGACGACTTTTTACAAGGTTTGATACTTTTCATAACAAACATAGAAGTTTAGGGTTTTTTGGGAGAAGATCAGAACTTCTTCAAGCTTTGTATTGGGACCCCAATTTGAAATCCCTATGAATGTAACTATGACCAGCAGCCATGTCAAGGAATGTAAAGCAAGGTATGAACCAACTAAGCAACAGATCATAGCTTAGCTAAATGGGCTATCTATAACTCTAATCGGTATGATTCATGAAGTATTGGATTGTGAGAAGCATATATGGGCTGTTTGTGGTCGTGTTAGGATTTTAAATATGGTATTTGTCTTTTTTTGGGTTATAAGAAAAGAATATAGTGAAGAAACCGAGACAATGTCAGAAACAACGAAGATCAACCATGAACTAATAAAAATGAGCATATCGAGATAGATGTTCGGTCCACTTCTCAATCAGTTTTTACCAGGCTTCAAAGATACATGTGTTGGTCCATTTTAGGAGTATATTCTTCATTGTTCAGAGTCAAGTTCGTGGCTACTGGTCAAGGAGTCAACAACTATTAAATGTTTTGGTTTCTCAAAGTTTAGGATCTAGCAAAGTTTGGTCAATTCAAAATTGGTTTTCTTCAATTTCATTAAGTAGATTTTGACCAGGTTTACTATAAATAAGATATGTATGCTTTTGGAATAATCATTCAACATTTTTAATAAAAAACTTTCTCTTTAATCTTGTTGAGTCTTTTGTTCTTTGGAACATCATATTGCTCTGGGATCACGTCTGCACGGTGACCTGTGCCATCCAGGGTGTTTCTACAAAAGTGTTTGATCATTCTGCAGATCCTACACTGAATTTAATTATTCCATATTTGACTTCATTCCACAATTCCATCATCACCAGTTCCGCTTGAACCATAAACCAAAGTGGTCGTCCCTAGGGGTTCATCATTTGGTATCAGAGCACCACTCTGAAGTTCGGTACAAGTTTATGGATGTTCATCATTTAAAGCTCTATATTTTCTGATCTTGAACAACATAAGGGAAAGGATAAGATCCAGCATGTCTCTTGGGATTGTAATAAATCACTAGGAGAAGACAGCACGCAAAGCAACAAGAGAGTTATTGCAAGGAAGGAAAAGTTCGATTCAGATTACATCCTTCCATGGAGAGTTTGATCCAGATTCATACAATGATTGGAGTCGATCTTTGACCGTCACAACTACACAGAGCGGTTTCGTGTTGCAGTTACTGGGTTGCGCGGGTATGCCCTTGATTGGTGCAATCAGGTTGCTAACACCAGGAAACACACTGGAGAGAAACAAGTTTCTTGTTGGTTTGAGATGAATAAAATATTGAAGAAAAGGTTTGTAGCCAAGTTTTATGGTCAAAATGATTTGAAGAGGTTGCATAATCCATCTAGTACATCTTGGGCACGACCTAGAGAAGAAAAATCCAGCAGCATCGGGGCATCTCAACTAGGTATGAAACAAAGCAAATCAAAGAAGGCAAAATCAAATCCAATCATAGAGACTCTATCGGCCAGAAATTAAAAGAGGAGGAATGAAGGTCTTGAAAAATAGCTGCAGGGATTCAAGGAGCAGGTACATCAAAGGCTCACAGTCACACGTCCTCCCTCAGCCCCACGTCCATCCCTTGAACGAGAACCGGTCAATTCTATCCAGGAAATCCACTCAGCAGATCAGCTGTATCAAGAAGAGGAAACAAAGCCTGTAAGTGTTCTAATACCTGTACAAAACGTGGCTGAAGAAGTGGTTTCTAATGTATCAGAAGCTGCTCATGAGAAGAAGCACACAATGGTTTGCACTTCAGGTGCATTTCATGAACCATTTGTTTGTGAATTTCTGATCAAACAAATTATTTGGATTAAGAAAAGCCTCCTGGAGCATTTGAGACATGTCAAGGGGATAAACTACTTCATATTTGAGCCAGGAATAGGCGTGTCTGCACAGGAGTAAAAGCAACACCTTGGCTGAAGTAACGACACATAGGAAGCAAGACATGGTCGGTTCTATCATCCTAGGAGGTCCGAATTTGAGGAAAAATTCTCTTAAAGGAGGTGGGGATGATGTAACCGTGACCAGAACACATGTCAAGGAATGTAAAGCAGGTACGAATCAGCTAAGAAATTGATCATAGCTTGGCTTAACAGGCTGTCTATGCGCCTAATTAGTATGATCCATGAAGTATTGGATCGTGAGAAGCATATATGGGCTGTTTGTGGTCGTGTTGGGATTTTAAATATGGGATTTGTCTTTTTTTTAGGGTTACAATAAAAGAATATAGAGAAGAAACCGAGACAACGTCAGAAACAACAAAGATCAACCATGAGCTAACCGAAATGAGCATATCGACATAGCTGTTCGGTCCACTTCTCAATCAGTTTCGATCAGGCTTCAAAGATACATGTGTTGGCCCATTTTAGGAGTATATTCTTCATTGTTCAGAGTCAAGGTCGTGGCTACTGGTCAAGGAGTCATCAGCAATTAAATGTTTCGGTTTCTCAAAGTTTAGGATCTAGCAAAGCTTAGTCAATTCAAAATTGGTTTTCTTCAATTTTATTAAGTAGATTTCGACCAGATTTACTATAAATAAGCTACGTATGCATTTGGAACAATCATTCAACATTTTTAATAAAAAAAATTTTCTCTTTAATCTTGTTGAATACTTTCTTCTTCGGAACATCATATTGCTCCTGGATCACGTCTGCACGGTGACATGTGCGATCCAGGGTGCTTCTACACAAGTGTTTGATCATTCCACAGATCCTACACTGAAGCTAATCATTCCATATTCAAATTCATTCCATCATCACCAGTTCCGTTCGAACCATAAATCAGAGTGGTCGTTCCTAGGGGTTCATCACCTATTCTTTCATCTTATGCATTATTTCATGTTTATGATTATGTTATGCTTAGCTATGTTTGAGTAGTCACCTTGTTAGATTTATGGTTATTAAAGGTTTTGATGAATTAGCCCAACAATAAAATTGCTATGGTAATTATTAGATATATCATCAGAATTTTATTTATTGCTTGTGTTCTTGATTATCTACCTAGAACTTTGATCCTAGGATAGTTGACAACTGCGAGAGTAGGATCATTACCTAAATAAATCTTGTTGAGCTTAAATCACTAGGGACAATCGAGAAAATGTTCTAGTGATTCTAAGTTAACCAATCGAATATGAGTGTTTAATGCTTGACTAAGAAAGCCATTGATCGATGTCGTTTGTATACCATCAATCGACGGCCATTCCGAGTTTACACACGAAAGTTTTAAACTCTAAGCTTAGCCATAAGATAGATATAACTTATAATATCTTTACCAATTGAGTTTGTGTTCTATGATTGAAAACCCCGTGACTTCTATCCATTATAATTCACTACCTGATAACCCTAGATCTAGCTATTTCCTTGTTTACAAAACAACAATCTCTTTATTTACTTATTTTTAAGTCTTATTAATTTCCTAGCATAACTAATTTGATTATTAAATCTATTGTGTGACATCGCTTTCTGTGGATTCGATCACTAAATACTACAGCTGAACCTTTTATTTGAGAGAGAAATCGGTAGCTCTAGGGTAATTTGAGCACGTATCAAATTTAGTGCCGTTTTCGGGGAGCAAGCATCACCATTAGATTTTTTTGCAAGTTTTGTCTAGGTTTTATTTCTTTTTTTACTTTACTTACAAAACCTTTTCTTGTCTTTCAGGGGCATGCCGTACAGTAGCAGAAGTAACAAGGAAAAATACCTAATTCTCTCAGACCCAATAACTATCGAAAGTAACATCCGCAAGGAGAAGCGACAAGCATCGATCGATGCCAAAATTTCCTTGTCGATCGACACTCATTTGCAGATATCGATCGACACCAGTACCGAGATATCGGTCGACGGTGATTCCCAAGCAGAGATGGTTGATATGCTCATCGTGACTAAGAATGAGAGAGGGGATCAGTATGACTTCAATGGTAATCTGCGTAATTCAACATGTAAGAGAATTGATGATCAGGGGATTGTAATCCCTGAACCAGAAGCACATGCAGAAGAAACTGTTGTAGCTTAAGCGGAAGGTGAGGCTCATGCTGCTCAACCTTGAACGTTGGCTGATTACAATCGTCCAGATTAATTCTATGCCAACAGATCTACTATTCGTCCTCCATATTTCCAAAGGAACGTTTTTTAGTGAAGTGACAGGAGGGTTTTTATGTATTCAATGCAAACTCTATCAAATTAACTCTATGAACTACTCTTGCCTAGAGAGGTCAAATTGTAGTATTTAGGGATCGAATCCACATAGATCATGGGCAAACAATAAACCCAATACACTCGCGATTAAGTTAGGCAAATATATTAATAAGTAGTAAATAAACTATAACAGATAATTGATTGATTGGTAAGTAAACAATATTAATAAATAGCTAAATCAAGGGTTTTATGCAAGTGGATTATAGAGGATAGAAGCTAAGAGTATTAATCATAAAACTTGATATCTAATATAAAAGACGACTAGCTCTCGCTGCGAGTCTAATCTATTGACTAAGTCCGATGTCTCATCTCTCGCTTGTTGACACGAAATGACCGTCGATCGATGGCAATGATCCTGCGTCGGTCGATGGTCTCTTGAGTCAAGCTTTATGACCTAATTCGATAAGTTCACTAAATTACTAAATAAACTCTCGTTTGTTTCTAGCAGCCTAACTCAACAAGATTAATTCTGATTGTAGACCATGCTCTCGCTTGCGCCTAACTATCCTATGATCAGGGTTCTAGCTAGCTACTCTATAACACAAGCAATAAACACAATTTTATTAATAGATCTAATAATCACCCTAACAATTCTATTGTTTGGCTAATCCATCAATACCATTAATGAACCCTAAACCTAACAAGAGATCTACTAAGACAAGATCTTTGTCACATAAATCATAGATGAATAGAATATATATAATATAAAACCAATGGAGTTCCAGGATGACTTTGAAGGATTTCCTCCCTTCTCTCCAAACCCTAGAACAATGAATAAAAGAAATCTTGTTGCTTAAACAATGGTATAAAAACACATAAATAGGGTTTAAGTCGTGCATGTGCATTCTGGTAATTTGTGGTGGCTTATGGGATTTATTCGGTCTTGAAACAAGTCTGCCCTGTCTTCTGGGATCACCGTAAATCAAAACTATGGCTGCACCATCGCTCGACACTCATTCATCTCTCGACAGCTTCCTCTCACGAGGCAGACATACCACTCTCCAGTAAAACGGACATAACTTTGGATGTAGGATCCTGATTGACCGCAAACCGGTGCCATTGGAAAGATAAATAAAAGATCTATATTATGTCAAATGATCAGCTCAATCTCACCCTGATAAGGTCTCCATCCATAGCTAAAAATCTGACACATATGCGCAGTTCTGCATCTTTAAAAGCTCCAGAATCACCAATGTTCTCCAGAACGTACCTGAACCTGAAAATACTCTAAAACATACTCCAAGAACATATAATAGACTCTAAATATGGCTGATATCATGGCAAAATAGTGGTACATATCAGGCCCTATCAACTCCCTCAGACTTAAGCTTTTGCTTGTCCTCAAGCAAACAAGGCAGCCTGTGAAAGAGGTTTGAAAAGCGAGGATTCACATAATGTTTAAGTAAAACTGTCACCCTACTTTGTTGCAACCACATCCTACCAAGTCAATCACACAAAAAATTTATATACCCTATCATAGTATAGCAACCAAATCCATTCTACCAACAACTTAGCAACTACTAGTCTAACTCACCCCTCTACCGATTTCATTTCTTTGCATAAAATAAAAGTGCATGCTTTACCCTGGGAGTATCAATCAAAGGACACATGGACTCTTACCCCTGCAATTCTGGACAACCAGGCACAAAGTCTTCTCTGATCCATTTCTTCCCTCTTTTCTCTTTTCTCTTTTCTCTTTTCTCTCTTCTCTGAATCTTTTTAGATCTCAAATCCAATGATCAATGTTGTTTAACACAAACATTATGGCATTTTTTTTTCGATTTCTTATTCTTTTCTTTTCTCTTTTGCATTTTGGGCAAAGTTGTAGGCAAATAGTGGGGTCATTGGTAAAGTACTTACCCCTCGCTTCCAACAATATTTGATCATTCCTCCGAATTAGAATAGTGGGGTCATCGGTAATGTACCTACCCCTCTGCATCTCGGGAAATCATCTCAACCTTTTAAGATTTTAGGTAGATGCTGAAGAGAGAGAGAGAAGGGAACCAGAGTTGCAATGACTTGTACCTACAGACTTGCAGAAGGAGTCCGATCTAGTGTATACGAATCCTCAAAGCAAGCAAATAATGTCAGGATTAGTGTTGGAAATCAGCGTCGGTTCCTTCAAACTTTCTAAGCAAGTGTGATATAGCGGCATGATGATCCACTTTGGTATCTCTAGTAATCTCTGCAAACAACCTTCTAAGAATGGTGCTAAAGTGTGGTTAGTCAATAATAAATCTTGATCATAGTCTCTTTCTTGAATCAATATTTTTTTTTGAAAAACATATATATATATATATATATATATATATATATATATATATATATATATATATATATATTCAAAACAAATCAAATAGCATTAGCGAACCTCCCCCAGACTTAAGTTACACTGTCCCTTGTGTAATCCGTCACAGATTGGTTAGGAAAAACCAAATCATATGTACATAGCTTAAGAGAGAAACTCGATACCAGACTCTGTAAAAGAGTATCGATCGATGTCACTATGTTGATGTTGACCGATGTTCATGTTCCATGGTCGATCGATATTGATTCTTCAAAATCGATCGATGGTACACCTGTAAGTTTCTACTGTTTTTTAGAATAAGTATAGAAAATAAAACTTAAAATTGAAAAAAATATAAGTAAATATCCCCCAGACTTAAACAACACTATCACCAGTGTTATACAGTCTGAGATTGGTGAAGAAAATAAATCATAAGGATCAAATTTAACAAGGAAAAACGATATACTTGCTTGATGATGGTGACCATCGATCGACATAGTTAAGTGGCGATCGATCGATACTAGGGTTACTCCGTCGTTCGACAGTGATCAAGTGTCTGTCGATGCTCTGTGCAGACTATCTTCCTTAGTTTTTTTTTTTGAAAATCTGCAATAATAATATAAAATCCAAAATTAGACTAATATAATCAAAAACAAATTGAAAACTTACTAAATAGTGAGTTGCCTCCCACTCAGTGCTTGTTTATAGTCTTTAACTTGACGTTTTGGAGTTCTGATGAGATTGGGAACTTTCTCCAAAACAATTCCCAATATCCAATGTCTTCTGCATCATCACCCTTTTTGTGAAAGCCTCCATAGTCTCTTTTTCTTTGTCTATCATCTCAACAATAAGGAGTGCTCAAAGCTTTTGCAAATGGCTGCGAGAAGCATCTGCTGCACACTCTTTATTTCCTGACACCATCTGAGAAGTGGGGAATCAATGATAATCGAGGACCTTCCTTGATCCTTTTTCTCTTCTTCCAATTCCTCCTCTTCATTCCCCCAGACTTGTCTCATCTCGTGGTGGCTCCATCAAAAAGATTACGAAACAGTTCAAACTCATTCTTCTCTGATCTGTGATGAGTGTCGATCGACGCTCTAGTGTTGTGGTCGATCGATGCTCCAATGGTGGTGTCGTTCGATACTACAGTTCTGGTGTCGATCGATACTGCTTCTGTTGGGCCTTTGTCGACGTCACTTCTATATCTCAACCCTCTCCGAGAAGCTATCGCATACATTTGATCATCAAATATCACACTATAGGAACCCGAATGCACACTTTTATCTGGTGGAATAGGAAATTCGACCTCTAAAACAGCGCAGGGAACCACAAAACTCACAGGGTCATGTACCATCTTCACTCTTTTGCGAAAACCAGCAGCTTCTTCTGTGGAGATAGGTGGTCGTAAATGTTCTGGGAAAGCAAGGTGTGAGGTCTCAGACTCGTGCATACTCTTCCAAACTGGTTAATGTCCAATCACGTAATATGGCTCGTCCAGCCATGGGTGTCGATCAATATCATCAAATGTGTGTCGATCGATGAAGTTGGGTGGCTGTCCATCGATGCTCTATGGTGGGTGTCGATCAATGCCAGATTTTAGTGAAGTTTCCAGATCTCTTCTCGAAGTGTGCTGATCGTCATTAAGCTTTTACTCAGAGTCCTGACCCAAATCTTGAGGTTGTGCTTCATCTAATTGCTTCACGAATATCTCTAGCTCCAAGAATGGTGTCGATTGACAACAAGGTAAGTGTCGATCGATGTTGAGGTCTTAACGTCGGTCGATGTTGAAGTCTTAATGTCGATCGATGCTGAAGTTGGATCACTAATATCGGCTTCTTATACTCTGCTCAGCTCTCCATATCAATCTTCTTCTTCTTCCTCTACCATATATCTCAGCATAGATTCCATCTCGATCTCCATATTTGCTTCAGTATCATAGATAAAGTTGGTGAGGAAGGCGTTGGTGATGTCATTCCAGGTAGTGAGAGATCCTGGTGGCAACCTCTTGAACAAAATGCTGCTTCTCTAGCAAGAGAGTATGGGAATAGTTTGCAGAAGTATTAATCTTCAGAGACTCCATTGCACTTAATGGTCGATGATAAATCATCGAATGATTCAAGGTGGTTACTGGGACATTAATGAGGAAGGCCATGGAAAGGATGCTGACCCACAAGAGAGATATATGTAGGATTCAGCTCAAAGACATTCATTTGTGGTGCGGAATGACGCATCACAGACCTTTTGGCGTAGAAATCCTCAGGCATGTTATAGTCTCTAAGTGCCTTTTGTCGTTAAACCCCATAATTCAAAGTAACAGCAGTAGCATCAGGGATTGCAGTCCCTTATGCATGAATCAATTGCCCTGCACTGTTGTGCACACGACCTCTTTCGTCCCATAAGATGCAATTCTTGTCAACAATCAGTATGAAAACTTTGACCTTCTCTATCTTCTTGAAAGTAGTGTCGATCGTGAAGAGTGGTTTGTGTCGATCGACGGCGAGGTGATTCTGTTGATCGATGGAGATTTGTTGGTGTCGATCGACGGCGAGGTGATTCTGTTGATCGATGGAGATTTGTTGGTGTCGATCGCTGCTGCTTGGGTAATGTCGATCGATACTTGATGAGCAGTGTCGTTCGATACTTGGAATTCTACGCTATTGATCGCTGCTTGGAGGGTGTCGATTTCCCTCATAGACTTATGGATCACGCGTTCTAAATCCAGTGGCTCTACAAGTAAGATTCCTACCCGTTGTTGCTTCTGGTACTCATATGTATGTACCAGAAACACAAGAATTTTTTGTATGTAAGTAAACTAATATAGAAAAGTACCTAGACTAAATCAAACAAATTGAGTCCAATGGCGAATCCTCGCTCCCCGGCAACGGCGCCAAATTTGCAGGAGAGTTTTTATGTATTTCAATGCAAACTCTATCAAATTAACCCTACGAACTACTCTTGCCAAAAGAGGTCAAATTTTAGTATTTAAAGATCGAATCCAAAGAGAGCATGAACACACAATTAACTCAATACAGTTGCGATTAAGCTAGGCAAATAGATTAATAAGTAGTAAATAAACTATAGCAGATAATTGATTGATTGGTAAGTAAACAATAATAATAAATAGTTAGATCTAGGATTTCAGGCAAGTGGATTATAGAGGATAGAAGCTAAGGGTATTAATCATAGAACTCGATATCAAATGGAAAAGACGACCAACTCTCGCTGCGAGTCTAATCTATTGACTAAGTCCGATGTCTCGGCTCTCACTTGTTAACACGGAATGACCGTCGATCGATGTCTCCTGATTCAAGCTTTATGACCTAATTTGATAAGTTCAATAAATTAACTAAATCAATTCCCGTTTGATTCTAGCAACCTAGCTCAACATGATTAATTTTGTAGTAAACCATGCTCTCGCTTGTGCCTAACTGTCCTAGCTCAACATGATTAATTTTGTAGTAAACCATGCTCTCGCTTGTGCCTAACTGTCCTATGATCATGGTTCTAGTTAGCTCTCTAAAACACAAGCAATAAACACAATTCTATTGATAGATCTAATAATCGCCCTAGCAATTTTATTGTTTGGCTAATCTATCAATGCCATTAATAAACCCTAACCCTAACAAGAGATCTACTCAGACATGATCTTTCGCACATAAAACATAGATGAATAGAATATATATATATATATATATATATATATATATATATATATATATATATATATATAATATAGAACCAAAGCAGTTCCAGGAGGACTGTGAAGGAGTTCCTCCCTTCTCTCCTAACCCTAGAACAATGAATAAAAGAAAGCTTGTTGCCTAAACAATGGCATAGAAACACATAAATAGGGTTTTAAGTCGAGAAGGGGCATTCTCGTAATTTTTCGTGGCTTCTGGGCTTTTGTCGGTCTTGAAAAAAGTCAGTCCTGTCTTATGGGATCACCGTGGATTGACACTAAGGCTGCGCCGTCGATCGACACTCATTCATCTCTCGACTTATTCCTCTCGCGAGGCAGACAAACCACTCTCTAGTAAAACATGCATAACTTTGGTTGTAGGATTTTGATTCACCTCAAACCAGTGTATTGGAAATATAACTCAAAGCTATATCTTTTTTCAAAAGATCAGCTAAATCTCACAAAGGTATCCATCCATAGCTAAACATCTGATGCATCTACGCAGTTCTGCATCTTTAAAAGCTCGAGAATCACCAAAGTTCTCCAGGACGTACTTGAACCTAAAAATACTCTAAAAATACTCCAAACACATATAATAGACTCTAAATAGGGCTGATATCATGGCACAATAGTGGTAAATATCAGGCCCTATCATGAAGCCAGTCTATTTCACACTTGTGGCACAAACTACATTTCATGGTTTATGTCATGAGCATCCTATGGATCATTTGGAGCGATTCTAGGATCTTGTATCTGCCATAAAGGCTAATGGAGTCCCTGATGACTACCTTCTATGAAATATCTTCAAGTATTCCCTTGTTGGAGATGCTTCATACTAGTTTAAGCAGCTACCACCATGATCCCTTGCATCTTGGACATACATCAAAAACGCCTTCCTATATAATTTCTTTGATGATGCCAGAGTTGAGGATTTGAGGAGCGGAATCGATACATTCACACAGGAGCCTGCAGAGTCTTTCAGAAGCTCTTGGATCAGATTCAAATCCTACCAAAGAGATTGTCGACACCATGATTCAATATCAGATTCACTTTCTTCAGAGGTATTAAGCTGTCATACCATATGGCTTTCGACACAACCAGTGAGGGAAAATTCTGCACTACGAGCCCATAATAGTCAACAATATTGATAGAGAATTTGGCAGCTAGCAACAGCACCAAAAATAATGATCATGAGATGAAGAAATCAGTCCCTACACTGACCAAGGATCAGATGAAAGAAGTAAAACCCAAGTTGGACAGTATTCAGAGGTTTCTGAAGAGGCAAGTTAGCTTCGCAGAAAATGAAGAAGCTATAGGATCTGAAAATGAGAAAGGTGAAGAAGAGGATGTGAACTTTGTTGGTGGAAATAGATTCCATAGATATGCAAACCAAAGCAACATAAATTCTTATGGCACTGGTTAGAGGAGTAGCTACAACCAAGGATTACAGCAGTAGACACACTACAACAACTACAAAACCTATGGAGCCTCCTACTATCAGAACATCCCATCAAATACCCATGAGAACAAGATTAACGCCATGATTGACAAAATTCTGGAGGGAAATCAGAAGATGACAACGGATTTTTGATGTGGAGTTTTATTTCACTTTCAAATTAACCCTATATTCCCACTTTACTCTCTCAAATAAGAGGTCCAGTGTAGTACTTAGGGATTGAATCCACAAAGACTCTAGGATTTCAAAATAGACTTATTGTTTTCAAATTAAATCTAGATAAATTAAAACAATAACAATAAAAGCGATCTTTAAGATTGAT